>JAACJN010000028.1:0-410151 GCA_013368555.1 Collybiopsis confluens
AAATCGACCTACGGACCGACAATTTCAGAATGTTGCTCGTCGATTATCTCGGTTCGTGAGCAACGCTCACGATTTCTCGACTCCCTCTACCCAAGCTCCGAATACTTCCTCGCCCGGTCCTGTATATTCGCAAATAACAGGCCAGAGTCTCCAAGCACAGATGACTGGAGGCTCAGTGCTTTCGGATTATTCTGTCCGTGTTGTTGGCGATCTCAAAACACAGTTTGATGAGGTCCAGAACCTCCGAAGGGACTTGGGTATCATCCGTCAGCTATACACCGAGTTTATGAAGCAGACGAAAGAGTCATTGGGGACATTGCGAACCCAAACGCAATCTGTCAAACAGCTTGCAACTGCTAACGTCGGTGGTTCACGGGCTTTCATTGACTCTGGCAAACAGAAACTCGACGTGCGGACTCAAAACGTTCTTACCGAGGTTGAGCAGTTACAGGACACCGTTGAGAGCTTGAAGGACGACGTCTTGAAGCGGCACGTAACGCCGAAAACGCCCTACCTAAAGTCCGTCAAGAAGGACGTGGATACTGTCGCCGCAGAGTTGGAGAGTATAAAGGAGCACATCAAGACCATTAAGCCGATGTGGAAGAAGACGTGGGCGGAGGAGTTGCAGAATATTGTTGAGGAGCAGCAGTTCCTTACACATCAGGAAGAGTTTTTGAATGACCTGCTGGAGGATAATAAAGGCGTCGTGGATATATATGGACATGTGGAGCAGGTCATCAACCTTCGCAGTGCAGGCTCAGGCAGACGTATCAATGACCGGGGATTCAGACCACCTCCATCGGAGGAGGGCACGCAGAGTCTCAACAATGTGATGATGGGAATTAGGACTGTGTCCATCGACCCTGAAAAGCGAATGAAGGCTATCGAGGCCAGTCAGAAGAATCGCGCAAAAGATCTTGCCAATCGAGGCGATGAAATCCTCGGGGAGCTGACTGACTTTGTGGCTGGGAAGAAGCTGAAGATGACGGGAGGCGCGGAGGAGGCGGAGAGAGTTCGTCAAAAGAGGAATGATATGACTCTGAAAGCGATGTTTACTGGCAATGGAGCGGAGATTTCGCCTATGAGCGATGGTGATGTGATCTAGGTCAGAGACTTTTGCATACTCTGCACTTGGTCCGTTGACTTTTCTCGTTTAACTTACGTTCATTCTGTTCCGTGTTGATATCGTAATACTATTAGTGCTGTTATCTTGTAGGAGTGTCGATTGTACTTTTGTCATCCTCGCTCGGCTTCTTCATTAAATGCTTTGGAATTTACTCTATTGATATAGAAAAGAGAGGAAAAATAGTTGAGGGAGGAGAGTACGGGAAGGTTGGTGAGAACCGGGAGCTTCGGCCCTGCACCTCTGTTTCCTCTGCATCGACGTCACGATAGATCAAACTTTTTTTGTTTTTTTTTTTGTTTTTTTTTTTGTGGAGCGTAACAAGGTGGCTCCCGTCCGTTCGCTGGTAGTGCAGGGCCGGAGCCGTTGAAGGTAAGAAACCACCCGAGGAAATGCTTTACGCACAGAGCGCATGGTTCTGCTCACGTATGGGTCACTCCGCCGTTGCTGCTGTATAGGAAACACACCATAAAAGGAAGGAGAAAGAAAGGGAAGGGAAACTGAAAACTTGGACCTCTTCCGCTGTTCACCAAGACCTGCACGTATAACCTCGGCCTCCCCTGTCCAATTATCTGGGAGGTTGCTGCATCCTGGAGGACGTCTTTCCATGTCCGTCGGATTGCGCCTTTTGTGAGGCCTTTCTTACGAAACTTTCCGGACGTGAGGATGCAGTCTAGTTCTAGCCTTCCGCCAGCGGGCCCATCAAACATATCTTTACTTTCTCCTTGGCTCCGCATAGTCTAAGATGAATGCAGTAAAAGTTTGGGTACCGTATAATTACCGAACAGTGAGCTCATATTCGTGCTCTTTCCCATTTAGCATTGAACCATTCTTACTTTCGTTCACATCTTCCAGAGAGTCATCAACTAGGCCATCACATCTCTGATGCTTGCTGCCTTGATACAATATGTACCCATGGCTCAATTCATCCGTATTGGTCTTCAAAGACTCAAGTCGTCCAAAAATATGAATCTCTAAAGAAAGATTGAAATGTATCCTTCGTAAACATTCTAATGGATCTCACTCCAACCAATTCAAAAATCAGGATTCAGAATCCAACGGCCTTTTTGGGACTAGTAGTCTTGAAAAACTATCCCAATCCGCATTGAAAATTAGCTGCGAGAATACCTTCTGATGCTGGTTGCAACCCGCCATGTGAATAAATGTTGGAGTACCTACACAGGAAGAAGTCAAAATTCCTTTCAAACTTTCCGACGAGACCCTAATTGCAGATATAAAGGGCAGTTCCACTGGTTTCGACACTGTGTCGCACTCCCAATTTTTGGTGCACTCCTAGATACGATGGTATCGTTCCAGCCCTCAGCGAAATTCGCTCTTTCCGAAGAGATTTCACCCGACATTGCGGTTGCTTCCAACGCTATACAATGTATGCTGTATGGTGTCCAACTTGTCCTTGTAATCTTCACCACCTACGCTCTCGGGTTTGTTCGACCTTCCCTTCCCTTTCATATTGGTGGTGTCATTGAATGTTCTTTTTGTTTCCTTTCAGGCGCGCTGGCTTACGATCTCCAGCTCAAGCCGTTTTGCTCTTCGTAACATTTATCACGTTTGCAACCTCTACTGTCTATGTGGTCCTCTCACTGAGGATGGAAGTTTTATCGCTGACGCCTGGCGAGGGCGTCATTGCGACTTCGTGGGGCCTTAGTCCCAGAGAACTCGCACTCGAATTTGTGCCGATCGTGAATGTAAGTAGCTGGTGAATGCGACTTGTCGGTCTAGACTGTTCTTACAACCTTTCAGTACGTCTGTAGCGATATTGTCCTTAATTGGAGAGCATTTGTATTTTGGAATCAAGACCGTAGAATTCTTGCGATTCCTATATTTCTATTAGGCAGCTCGATCAGTAAGCGGTCTTTTGTCCATTTTTAATATTTAGAACCTAGCTTTTCCCTTCTATGTAACAGTTACGATGTTTGTCAGCGTTGGTACAGCGAACAACCCCCATATCGACATGCTTGCCAGAATGGAGGACTCTAATCGTAGCTTGTTCGCCGCGTGGTTGCTGAGTTTCGCTACCAACATAGCAGCAACCACACTCATGGCTATCAAGACATGGTCAGTTGGCTGTCACCAATCTCTCAGTCCAATCTTACCAGATTTGCTTACCTAGGCAGCACCGAGGTTTTATCAGGAAACACATGGAAGCTAGCAACAGGAGTACATTTACTTCAAAAGTTATGATACTTCTTGTCGAGTCTGGCGTTATCTACTGTAGTTTCTGGGTAAGTCTGTTTTGCCATACGATAAAAATGGTCGTTTTGCTTAACCTTTCCAAGGCTTGCCTCATTGCTACCAACACTAGCTTTGCCACAGAGACTCCGATTCCACTCAATATCCGGTACACCGGTAGCATTCTTCAGGACGCGTCGGTTCAGCTTTCAGGAATTTACCCAATTATTATCATCGCTCTGGTCACGATGCGGAAGAGCGTTGCCGATGTCCTAATGGGGCCAGAGATATCGACGTTCCAAGCCGGAACCGGGCCGGATTTCGCTTTCCGCTCAACTGCGACCCACGGCACGGTTTCAGCCAATATGCAACAGCGGCAGAAGACGGGTCAGTCTGCGATGGCTATTGAGCTCGAAGCAGAGGAAGGAGGTGAATTGGGTCGAGAGAGAAAGAGTAGGAACTTGGCCGATGTGTCAGACTCTTCAGATAATGGCAGTATGGTTTGATAAATACAATTTTCTATCAGCAAGACTGAATATGCAGCCCATTAAATGTCCTATTCGAAACACAGTAGCATTCCTTTGCAGCTCTGAGCGTTTGTGTATCAAACTACATTTCCAAACTCGGTTTCTTCTGCGGTACTAGGAGGATCTGGGTCTAACTCGGTTCTAGATGAAAGTAACGTCGGCGTAGGCTTATTGCGTCTGGTCCTCGCCCTCAACGACTTGGTTTTCAGGACCAACCGGCCGAGCCAGTGTGAAGGAGCTCTAGAGATAGCTACAAGTAAATTCTATTGCGATTGCCTGTACTGCGAAGCATTGAACACGCACGAGGTGGACCTTTGACGTCGAGGCTTTTCGCCTGGGATCTGAACTCGTCTTGGGGTCAAGACGATGTAAGACAGCTGCTTCAGCGACATGGTTGGTGGGAAGCGAGCATGGAATGGGATCTTTGCTGTCACTTTAAGGCGTTCTGACGGCCGTCAGAAGCTCATACTTTAGTATCCTTCTCGAAGACCACATGATTTCTAGCCGGCGGACTGACCGCAAGCGTGGGCTTTGCGACTGAACAGTCATCGGTATTGAACTGGGAAAAAGAAATTGGCTCCTTTAGACTCAGAGCCGAACTCGAGGATGGGCGTTGCCTCTTCTCACGAGACAAAGCGAATTATCGCATGGCCACAGCCAGAAATCTACTGTAATATTATATCAGTCAGTTTTACAAAAACTCCTTCCATCGCTCTCGATCCAAGATTCTAATCATGCCTCTCTCGTAACTGTCCTATCAGACGGTGGCGGCGCTAAAAATGTACTGTAGTTTTCAGAATCGAGTTGAAGAGTGGTTATATACGGTGTGTAAAGCCCCGAATCGGCTATTTTATGGAGGTTTAGCATGATGCGCGATATCAATGTCACAGACAGGCTAAGCTTCGGTTTCAGGAGTCTTAGTCGTCTTTAACCCAAAAAGTATCCATACCTGCTGGTGAATGTGCACAGCACGCCTCGAATGTATAGCTACAATTTGATCAAACGAATGACGGTCTGTGTGCAAGATTGTATGTCAAACGTACCAGAGGATACTAAGGAAAGTTTTGGATCATGAAAACTAAACAAGGATTGCTTTATTACTTACGTAGAAAGTCGATATATTAATCTGCAAAGGAAACTAAATAAGAATGGTATTCACGAGAGATATTGTAAGGGCACCAACCGCATTCGCCAAAGCCATGACACTACAATCATAAACGAATAGGTTTCAACCATACCGAGCGGTGACTCACCCAAAGTATAATGATCCTACAAGAAATAGTATCAAGTCCTTCGCCAGCGCGGAGTGATCAACACTTACCGTCCCTAAGAATAATGACTAGTAAAGGGATCTTCTGTCGTCGGAGTTGATGGCGAGTTTTGTAGCCTCTATGCAGAATCATAACGAATAGTATCGAATCGTATACGAACAAAGCCTCCCATGCCGCTGCGACTTCTGCGGGACAAGTTCAGAGAAGCTCTTCGAAGTTGTTTACTGGACGTACGAACGGATCTCGAATTGGCTTGAGATATTTATACAAAGAAACTGGGTTCAATCAAAAGTGACATAAAACGCACGTAATGAAGGATAATTGTGTATGGCATCCCGTAGGAGTAGCTTCCGATTGACTTGATTGACCGAAGGATATGGAGAACTGCCACGAATTCATGAGGCTAAGATTGATATGGAAAAACGAAACGAACGAAACAGAGCGCTTACGATTGACAGTCCGATCAGTACGAGGCCCGTAGAAACCATCCCGACAAGTACACGCTTGCTACAATGGTACAGGGCATATATGCGGATGGTCAGGAGAGCTGGAATTCACTCGGGATTAGGGCTTATGGGTCCATATAAGGAGTCATACCGTAAACTATGACTTGCGTCACGAGAAGTAATAGCTCTCGGAAGGTATGGAAAGGCCTACAACTGCGAAAGTTTTAGTACACAGCGAGTAAAATCCGCGGTAGATTATCTCTTACCTCTACATTAGAAAATATGAGATGAAACTAGGGCGGAAAGAAAAGAAGAGGTTAACTGAATCAGTGAGATTGGTGGCGAATAGCGATACGGTCACAACAATATTGCCCAATACTGCGAAGTATCTGTTGAGGAGGAAAAATGCCGTGGTAGCCCTCATTGGACGTCTCCACATGTAATGAAATTCATCTGCTGCAGGAAGGGTGATATAAGTATGCTATAAGAAGCCAAGATACGAAAAAAAGAGTGATACAAATGGTCAGAAGGTGGTCCCAGAACAAGAAAGCTATGAGTGGAATGAGCTGGTGCTGAGATTTGAAGCTAAAGAAAGCGAAGGAATGCACTTATTGAGAATAGATGACAGTAGTTCTCTATCCGCCTATGTGGTTATTAGAGCAATGACTGATTGAGTCTCGCTGAGAACGCACTCCTGCCCCACTGCTACAATCTGTTGAGCAATCGTCGAGTTCATAATCTGCCGCCAAAATCCGTCAGCTTCAAACTACGCCATGGTTTAAATAGAAACACGTACGGGAGCGCGAAGCAATCAGAACACAGACCGTTGGAAGGAAAGGTACTGCGGTAAGCGAGACGACAGGAATGGGGATAAGCTAGGATAGGAAGAGGGAGATTTATACACGGCATATGAGCTGTGGACTCGTCCGCTATTATGTCCACACCTTTCAATCACGTTCACCGGACGACCAAAATGACAGATCTCTCTTGTAGAAACCCTCCGATTTTTTTATAGCAGAATCATGTATGTACTATGTAGGATGCGTATTTAGAGGTCATTTAAATAGGATTTTAAAGTTTGACGCGAACTTGTTTCGATAAGACAGCGACATGACGGTGAGCGTGCAAAGACCAACATGATTCTGAGTCAACAGACTCTTCTGCCAAATGAGTTGGTCTCGTGTTTTCTTCGCACGAGACCAAGCGAATTATTGCAGGAAATACGAGCAGTGACAGAGTTCAATCTTGAAATTAGTATTCACGCCTTTGGACAATGGTGAGCCATTTTACTCTACAAAATATCCTTCACTGTCCTATATCTAATCATGCTTCGCTCGTAACTGTCAACGCAAAATCATCAAAAATCATCAAGCGGCGGTGCGTGAAAAGCGCTGTATGTTTCGTGATCGAGTTGCAAAGTCGTCAGATGAGAAGTATAAAGTCCGGAGTCGGCAATTTTATGAAGGTTTAGCATGAGGCGAGACATCAATGTCACGGACACGCTGTGCTTCAGCTTCAGTAATCTGAGTCGCTTGTTATCTGAAAGATCATTATACCTGCTGGTGAATGTGCACAAGGCGCCTCGGATGTATGGCTGCGATTTCAATGAACTGTTGTCAGTTTTGTGTATATAGATAGTCCTGTGTCGAACGTACCAAGGGGTACTAGGACAGAATTTGATTATTAAATCCGGCAAGAGTTACCTTGTCAACTCACGTAGAAAGTCGATATATTAATCTGCAATGCAATGTAAGTAGTAAGAACGATGTTTGCGAGAGAGAAATTGTGACAAAACAATGACCGCGTTCGCCAAAGCCATGACACTACAATCAGAAAAGAACAGGTCTCAATCATTTCGACAGGCTTCTTTCATGAGCAACTCACCCAAAATACAATGATCCTAGAAGACATAAGGTCAAGGCCTTCGCCGGTGTGAAGTGAATTTAATGCCTACCATCCCGAAGAATAATGAGTAATAGAGGTATCTTCTGCTGTCGGAGTTCATGGCGAGTCTTGTAGCCTCTATACAGGATCATTACGAATAGCATTGAATCGTATACAAACAAGGCTTCCCATGCCGCTGCGACTTCTACGGAGCGACTTTAGACAAGCTCCTCGAAGTTGCTCATTGGACGTACGAACGGATCTTAAGCTTGAGTTATATACCAAAAGCTTGATGAAAAGTAACACAAAACGCACGTAATGAATGATAATTGTGTATGGCATCCCACTAGCGTCACTTCCGATTGGCTTGATTGACCGAAGAATATGGAGAACTGCAATGAATTCATGAAGCTAACATAAGACCCACAAACGAAACACAGCTCTTACAATCGACAGTGCGATCAGCACGAGCCCAGTAGAAACCATCCCGACAAGTACACGCTTGCTACAATGATACAGGGCATATATGCGGATGGTCAGGAGAGCTGGAATTCGCTCAGGATTAGGGCATTTCGGTATAGGTTCATATGAGGGATCATACCGTAAACTATGACTTGCGTCACGAGAAGCAATAGCTCTCGGAATGTATGGAAGGGCCCACAACTACAAAAGTTTCGGCAATGATATCGGTCTGCGGAAATCCGCGGAAGATCATCCCTCACCTCTATATTCGAGAATATGAGAATTAAGCTAGAGCGGGAATGGAAGAGGAGATCAACCGATTCAGTAAGATTGGTGGCGAACAGTGATACGGTCACAACAATATTGCCCAATATTGCAAAATATCTGTTGAGGAAGAAAAATACTGTGGTAGCCCTCACTGGACGTTTCCATAAGTAGTTAACCTCATCTGCTGTGGGAATATTGATATAAGCATACCAGGATAGGTCAAGACATGAAAGGAGAAATACAAATGGTCAGAAGATGGTCCCAGTACAAGAAAACTGCAAATGGAATGAGTTGGAGCTGAGATTTGAAGCCAAAAAAATCGAAGGAACGCACCTATCGAGAATAGATGACAGTAATTTTCTATCCGCCTATATGGTTTATTAGAGCAAGAACTGGGATTGAATCTCGATGAGAACGCACTCTTGCCCCGCTGCAGAAATCTGCTGAGCAGTTGTTAAGTTCATGACCTGCCAGCCAGTGCCGGCAAAGTCCGCTAACTGAAAGATTTCATTCGAAAATTCGCCACGATTAAGATGGAAACTTTCACAAAAGCGCCAAGCACTCACGATTAGATACGTGCGTGCGTGTAGGACGGTATCTATTGGGAGAAAGGCTGAACTGCAGATAGCGAGAAGATGGGGGGACAAGAGGAAGGAAATTAGACGGCGTTTGTGTCGTGGACTGGGACGGCCACCTGATGTTTATTTCTGGGTTCAATCACCTGGTTCCTGTGCCGAGTAGCGGGATGCCTTCGCTGAAGGTAATTCTTCTTCGAGGCTGATGAGACCTTGGACACGCGTCTTGCATAATTTACATAACTTACCGCAGGCAAGGCTTCATTCAGGGAGGTGAGTCACCATCAGGCTATTTGACCTGTGTAGGAAGCAGCAGTCCGCTGTACTTCTCCCAGTCGAAGAGTGAAGCTAGATCATCCGACGAATGCCCATATCATTACAGGGTCTGGAAGGCTGCTGGTCTTTCGTCTTGCTTTCCAGTTTCCAGTTATAACAGGATGCTCTCATGACCATACCTTGGATGTAAGAATAGATAGCCCTAGTTCCTAGGATCAAGGGGTACCGGTATTGTTGGACTATCTGAAAGATCCAGATTTGCATTCATAGATAGACGTGCCATCGGTTTGCGTCTAGGAATGGACAGGCATTTGAGCTGCATATACGACTGAGGTTGTGGGACGGAAACAAACGAAACTCTCTTGGTGTCGTGACTTGCCGTCATCCTTCTCATTCACCACAATGTCGCTCTATGGCTCGACGTTCTCAGTGGCCGGGATGTCCTCCTCGACGAGCTCCCACCAACATTCAAATCTCAATAACTGGGGCAACTCAAATACTGGCAGCGGTCTGGGTTCTTCAACACTGGGGACTTCAGCTTTCGGCGACTCGCTTTCACAGTCTAGAAGTCATTATCAACCAGGTTATCTTATGGTATGCTTTAAAATGAGTTCGACGGTATCTTATATACTGAAATACTCTTAAAGTCGGCCTCCCAAAACAATGTTCGTACACTCTTACATTAACAGCAGCGCGCGTCTTCAATGTCTCGAACCGAGCAGGTTTCACCGCAGGGAAACCAACGTGTAGATGAATTACCTGTCGTCCAAACGAAAGCCAAAATTAACCAGGCCCTTCTTCGAGGCTCGGCAGATGATTTTGGAATGGACTCCATGTTCGAGAGTACCAGGTTAGTTGCTTTTTGTGTGTGTTTTTCTGGGTAGTCTTAGCAACATTCTTCCAGGAGACAGCGACAGCCTTTGGCGGATGAAGATGCGCCTCCAACTCAGTCAGTCAATGACATACCCAATGAAGTATTTTCGAATCATTTTCAGTCCAAGGTAAAACAAGTCACTTTCATTTCCCCCCTTCTTGTTCCAACCCTGCCATCTTGTTTGCAGTCTCCCATGCCGCATCACTCCATGTTTTCCTCCAGACAAACGCGAACACCTCCCGCCCCCAGACCCTCTACATCTTCAGTGCCGCTATACGTTATTGTGTTTGGATATCCTGCTGACAAGTATTCTGTGACCGTTGAATATTTCAAATCATTGGGAGATTCTACCGAACCCGACCCCAACAAAGAAATTTTGAACTGTTTCCGAATTGGTTATCATGATCCCGGAGAAGCTCTCAGAGCTGTCAGGAAGAACGGCGAGATACTGGGAGGAAGTTGGATGATAGGCATCAAATGGGCTGTGAGTGACCATAATTCTTTTGTTCGCTACATCCGTTTAACCGACCGAATAGGACCCCGCTCAGGCAGAAGCTGTATTGGGCCAGCCTGTTCATCGGCCCAGTTTGTCGACATCTATTTCAAGGGATGACTCCAGCGGTTCAAACCCGATGATCGTCGACGAGCCTTCGACTGCCCCCGTGCCTATGGTTGGTACACCTATCAAGCTCGCCCCTTCGGCCTTTGCGTTCAGAAAAACCGGGTCCACTCCGAAACCACTGACGCCTCAGCCCAAAGCTGCACCTGTCGCTTTGCCTCTATCTGGTGGACCTTCACCGAACAAAGGAATCGTTGGACAGATGTCAGACCTCATTTTTGGATGGTAGTCTTAATTCAGTTATGGATGTGTTTTCAAAGTATATGGGGACTCAAATTTCACTCGCTTGCACGCTTTTAACGAAATATTTGTACATTCGGCTTTCAGCTAATATTACAGATTGTTCTTAAGGTAAGATTGTCCATAATAGCATCGTAAAAGTGTTGCAAACTAATCTTCAGGGTTACGTCCATGAAAGAAGCTCACAGATGGGCGGAAAGGTGAAGGCGACGTCCAAGAACATATAGTCTGGATTTTAACGACTGAAAGAAAGCAGTTAGCAGGCTGATCAAGGCGATATCGTACGAGACACTTACAGAAGGGAGAGGGTCAAGTCACCATGAACGCGAGCCTTGAGTTCAACGGCGACATCCAAGTTTAGGTCGAGCCGTAATTTCAAAGGCTTGTCACCTCCTCCGCCTCCTCCACCTTCCTCCTCCTTCTGGCCTCCCCCCGCGACCTGGCCGGCTTGTTTGCCGATCTGTCCGACTTGGTTGCCAACTTGACCGACGGTATTCGTCAGCTGGTTACCGACGTCATCTACTTCTTCGACACCAGGTAGACCACCGCCTTTTTTAGCACCTCCGCGTCGGCGTCGACGAGCCATAGACTCTGCATCAGAATCAATGCTTGAAGCGCTTACACTGCGGGGGGTCTGACTCCTTCCTCGTCGTCGAGATTGGGAGCGCTGCTGAGCAGGTGGTGGCCCAGAAGAGGGAGAACGAGATTGGGATTTTGCTGCGTCTGCCATGATTTCGTTTTCAATTTGTCACAATGCAATAAGAACAAATATGAACGAGTGGGTCCTTTTTTATAAAAAGTATAGTGTTGTTTGAAGATTGTTGATAAGAGGATAGGTGGCAAATTCGCCCGTGCCGGCGATGAAGGTTGGCTTTATATGTTACCGGGCCCCAACTTTGTGAGGAATGTGCGAAGGTATGAGTTCATAGCGGAGAGGGTTCATATACATTTGCGCTCATCGTTTTGATATATGTGGGGCAGAATAAGAAATATTGTGTCATGCCTAAATTTCTTAGTGATGGTTCCTTAACAGCACTCCCAGCCTACAAGCCCCATTTGCAAAGCCGCAACGCTACTGTGTATCATTGGTAGTATCTGGACAATGTCCTGAGAATCCTCTGCGGCTGATCTATCACCGCGAAAATCGCTGAGGTTGTAGGGCTTTGGACGGTGTTCAAATCACTAAACCTTTTTTTTAGCTCCCCATATCTAATTCTACACGACCATACCGCCTCTTGCTAAGAAATGACATACCATGATATCACATCTCCGTTATGGAAAGGTGGGGCTCCCCACAGTATAATTACTTCACTTCAAAAAGTCCTGCGCCTCTCTCTCCCTCACCTACAACACACTTTCTAGCCAACGACCCACATACGCAAAAATCATGTCTCAAAGCGATGCTCAACAATTCCAAAACCCGAATGACTTTGATATCCCAAGGACAGGCGCTGGCATGGGTTTGAATGATGCTCCCGGCGATGCAGGCAGCTCTACTACCAACGACGACCGTTCCAATGAGCAGAAGGAGACAGACAGGAAACTTGCCGAGCGTCTGTCTGCGCTCATCGAAGACGCTAATTCTCGCGTCGTACCTCTTTGCAAAATGATTCGAAAAGTGAGTACAGAGACTTGCTAAATTGTGCGCATACCAGACTGAACCCTTCTAAAATAGCATATTGAAGGCATGGAAGCGAGAAAAGAAGAAGACCGAAACGAGGATGAACTCGTCAAAGCGGTCAAACCTCTTCTCGATCAGGCTACGAAGATCCTTAGCGAGACGGAGGGAATGGTCAAAGGTGCAGATCCTGATAACCGCCTGTCCAACAAGGCCAAGCGACATGCACAATCACATAGTGCGACGTCAGAGGAGCAGCGACTCGCTGCAGCTCTGAAAGTGGTGCGTAATCTCATGCATGCTGTTGGTGGTATGTACTTCGAGTTCTAATGTTGACGTTTGTTTCTCCTTTCGCAGATGGTAGAAGAAGTTGGGGGTACTATTGAGTGGGCGAGAAACAAACTAGACAGTTTCCCCAAGGCCAAGAAGGACCTTGGACCTCTTCTCGATGCTCTTGCACGTACGTCATCCTCCCCTTCTTTGGTTTCTTTTTGTCCTGTTTCTGCTACATATAACAATGGCTCATCTCGCTTTTTTCTTTCTAGAACCTCTCACTCAGATTGTTGGAGGAGTGATGTTGCTACTCACTGGTGTACTCAATCTGGTTGGTAAGCTGCTCAGCGGACTGGGTCTTGATTCACTTCTCAAGGGGATCGTTACTGCAACCGTGGGTGTCAGCGTTCTATGTTATGTCTTCTCGAACTGACTCACCTCGATTTTCCTCAGGGTCTCGATAAAATCTACAACGGGCTAGGTTTGGGCAAGTACCTTGGCGGAAAATAATTTGATTCATGTACATATATTTGGACAATTACCTACTTATCCTAACTGTATCGTTATCCAACTTCGTACTATATATCCGTTCCTAAGATTGCTCATGTGAAAACGACAGCCCAATCTCAGCGCTACAGATTTTTATACAGGGGGTGAAGAGGGGACGTGTATGAAGTACAGGGGTACATAATTGAGGCTGTATAACCGAGAAAAAAAGTCCATTAGAAAAAAAAACAAGGGAACATCTATTCGTGACGGGCAAACGAGGCCACTAGGTACGCAGAAACCTGGAGAATGCGTTTTGTATTGCAACCTTCTTCATTATCGTAGGCTCCGGTGCTGAAGCATTTTTAGTTAGGATTCAAGATGATAAAAAAAGTGCCAACAACGTACGATCAGCCAAACTCTCATCCTTGACCTTCCGCTTGATACTATCCATGACGTCGCTCGCCCCGGAACGATCTAGATCACCTCGGGACTTCACTAGACCCTCTACAAAAGCTAGATTGGGTCCATGTTTCTTTGCAAACGACCAGTACGAAAGGAAGACGATGTCCTTTGATGCTTCCAATATACCCAAGATCAGATCCAGCACCTCAAAATAATTTTCCAGTTCCTTCTGTGTCTTGTAGCTGAGGAAAAGCCTAAACGCATCGTCCACGTCGTCTTTTATTCTCTCTGTCGCCGCGGGCATTCTGAGCTTAGGTGAGTTGGCGAGAGCGTTGAGATACATGAGAAGGAAGGCGTCGATGAGATCTTCAACCAGAAGCTCGAAGAGGGAGGGATTCAGGAACTCTTTGTAATCGTCCATGTAGTCACGTATGGTTTCGACAATCTGTGCCAAGATACCGTCGTACCAGGGTGGTTGGAACAAATTTTTCGTCGCCGGTTTCAGGTCATTGAAAATCATATCAATGAAGGTCTGTGTGCACTTTTTCGCCACGTCCAGATACCCATCGATAGAGTCGTTAAGTTTCTCGTTAATCGGGACGCGATATTTTTCGGAAACAAGTGGTTCGAGACGCGCCAACAGCGCTTCAGCATAATCGGCCGATTTCAGCATATCATTAGCGAGAGCAATGATATACTCAACCAGTCCTGCAGAAACCTCTTCCGGCTTCTCCACTTGCTTTTTGTATTCCTGTTCTACCGTCTTTACCCATTGATCCTGCATTCCACGCATTACGCGATTACTTTCGGCGACGACGCGAGCCAAAATGGCACCCTGGCCGCTCTCCGCCGCAAGGTCAACTTGTTGGTTGACCATCTGAAACAAGATACCGGCTCCGCCCTGTGTAGCGTACTGGCCGTCTGCATCAACCTCGAGAGGATCCTTTCGGGAGACAAACTCTTGTACTTCGGTCTTCATCATGTTGGATGACCATTCCTCGAGCTTCTTGATGATTACTTGGAGGTAGTCCTCAATAAGAGACTGCTCCTTGCCGTCGAGAAGGGGCGGTTGGAGAAGCTCTGGAGGCACCTGTAACTCCTTCATATCCTTCTTGTACTGCTTCAACCACTCAAACAAGGCCAACAGGACACTCGCCCCAGGTTCGGATGCGACAATCCGACTAATCTGAACATTCAAAGCCTTGTGATATTCCCGGACAAAGAGCGAATAAATCTCGTATTCGGGAGGAAAGCACGAAACGACATCCGACTGAATGCGAATCAGATCCTGATACATCCACGGTAGATTTTCAAGGAAGGCCATTGGATCCTGCTCGTCTTGTTTGTAGGCCCGATCGAATTTAGCTTTGATCGAGTCGGCAATGGCTTTGGTGATTTTGGAACGGTAATGTTTGATGACACGAGCGTTGGCTTGCATCGATTTGAATTTCGATGCAGCATCAAGTTTGGCGGCTTTCTTGACCAGTCGAATGGCTATGGCCTGGTTACATTACTTAGTTGACCGTTCGATATTATGACAACCTGACTGTACCTTTTCGTCTTCTCTACCTTCCATTTCCGCAATTTTTATTAATCTGACGACGACATGCCCGTTCCCTTCCCGAACAAGGTCAAGGACATTGCTGGCCAAGTCGATGATGTACTGGTCAAACTGCTCAATAACAGTATGTAACCGCTCGAATCGGCGCGTGAGATTCAAGCGTGAATCTGAGGAAGCCTTCTTAGCTTGATGCATGGTCTGATTGCGGAAAGCTTCGAGCTGGTTAAGATAATAATGAACGATGAGAAGGTTGGGAGCAGGGCCTGTAATATAGGAAGAGTCCTGGTCAAGCATGTAGCTGATTTCTGAGAGTTTCGCTTCCATTTCTATTAGATTATTGACAACCTCTTCTGTTTGTACGAAATTGCGGTGGACCATCGAGACCTGATTGAGTGTAAGTAAGCTCGGAAAATTTGTACGAATATTAGAATAAGACATACTCGACTGATTTGGTCAAACGTAGCGACTTGAGTCTGGGGATCGCTGCATTCCCTGTCAATGACGACCATTTCATCCTTTATAGCCTGCGCATTGGCCCTGGTGGAGAGCAGTTTCCTGAGTCCCTCCCTTGTTGCCTGCAACTGCTCCTTTACACCACTCTTTAACCTCGCATCGATTGACGCCTTCTCTTTTTCCAACTTCTTTCTGTATGCCGAAACCTTGACCAGATCATCCGGGGACTGGAGGTATTCACCGATAGCCTGAGCTGCAGAGGCGGGAGCTACAGCCATGGTGGAAGGTTTACAGCATCGCACAGGTGGGAGTATCGGAAATAAACGCGAGTAACCACGTGCAGAGTCCATGAGCGATCACAAGTTCTTGTCCTCCTGCCCAATCCTGTATCTGGGCTGGAAATTGACCGAACTTAATTCAGTTCTTACTATTTCCGTATCTTACTGTACTACATAACCTATGACTAGGCCCCCCTCACGGAGGTTGTTTGTAGGAAACCTAGCACGAGGGTTCCTCTCAAACGATAGCCTCGGCGATAGCACCTGTTGCTTCACCTTGTCCTCTTCATAAATATTTCTACACTCTTTCCTCGTAAGTAGGTGATGATGCGCTTCAGAGGCCAAATCTTCTTAATCAGTCGACTAACCATGGCCTGGTGAGAGTAAAAGTATCAGCTGAGGGTTGGGTATTCCCGACTGTATCTTTACATCTTCTCTCAATTCTGACGACGATATGCTCATTCCATTCTCGAACAAGGTCAAGAATTGTTCGACAAATCGGGCCTGAGAGCAGTAGATGGATAGATAGATAGATACGCGGCGGGGGTCCCATTTAGGAACTGTAGCCGCCTGTTTCGACCCACGAGATTTCGGCGAGCGTCTGAGGAAGCCTTTTTCATGGTCCGACATCTAGATGGTAGAGACGGTAGTAGACGATGAAAGGGTTAGAGCATGGTCCATGTAGACCGCATCAGCATGTAGCTAATTCCTGAAAGCTAGAAATTTTCAGTATACGGGTGGGTGTCAGCGCTGGCGAATTCGAAGGACCTACTGGGGATGCTGCCGAGATGTCCTTTACAGTCTGGCTGCCTGTGGATTGGCCCGAACTTCCGAGCCGCTGCAGGCGACGAGGAGGTACTAAGGTGCTTTCTACACCCACCAACCCCTTCCCTTTTTCCATCTTCTTCCTGTACGACGCAATCTTGATCAGATCACCCGGGGGCTGGAGGTCTTCGCCAATAGCCTGAGCCGCAGAGGCAGAAGCTACAGCATGTTTACAGTGGGAGTATCATCAGAAATAAATGCAAGTGACCACGTGCAGCCGATTTCACCTATGCTCTCCGTTCATGGCGCGTCGCGAGTGCTATCCAGACCGCTTCATAACACTTGCCTGAATTATATACGAAGATTTGCCTCTACCAGTCGTGAAGAATTCGACGTGGTCATCGTTGGCGGAGGCCCTGTCGGTCTTGCTCTCGCTACTGCCCTCGGTGCGTCCCATTCTCTCAAAAATGTGGTTTGATCGCACAAATTTATTCTGCCATACTCAGGATCCAAACCCGAGCTAAATAAATCCTTGAAAATTGCGCTCGTCGAGGCCGGAGACCTTTCCAAAGTCAGAGACTGGTCGCCTTCGCCAGCCGCTTTCTCCAATCGCGTCGTCTCATTAACAAATGCTTCGCAAACGTTCTTACAAAGTACGCTTGTTTTTGGAATATCAAAAACAGTGGTAAACTCTTCTTGGTAAACTCTTCTTAAAGACATAGATTCCTGGGATCATATCGAGCAGGAACGAACCACTCCCATAGAAGAAATGCAGGTAATAGTATTTACATGCATGTTTGTAAGATGTTTGGAAGATCCTTGGTACTCAAAAAATAACAGGTCTGGGACGGTGTATCTGATGCTAGAATCACTTTCTCCACCTCCGAACTTGGATTGCCCACGCCCGCTGAAGGAATGGCACGACTAACAGAAACTCTCAATCTTCAGCGTAGTCTCCTGCACCATTTGATTACCACACCCTCTGTCGAGGTCATAGACCAGAGTAGAGTTCAGTCTATCTCTCCAGACGAAATTTCAGGCGCTTGGCCCTCGGTCATGCTGGATACCGGCCGGGTGTTGAAAGCCAGATTGCTAGTGAGCAATTTCTACATGATATGTTGTCTTCCCCTCTTACACCCTCACAGGTCGGAGCAGATGGTCCGAATTCACCTGTTCGAGCATTTGCCAAGATACCATCCTATGGCTGGTCTTACGACACCCAAGCGATCGTCTGCACGATGGAGCATCCTCCCAAAGGACCTTTCCTCGGTCCAAATACCACAGCCTACCAGAGATTCCTACCCACAGGTCCCATTGCCTTCCTCCCCATCTCAGCTACCGCATCATCATTGGTCTGGTCTACGAAACCCTCTCTCGCTACTGCCCTCAAAGCCTGCGAGCCACCCGTCTTGTCTAGGATGATCAACGCTGCATTCCGCCTCCCAGAAGTTTCCATTCGATACTTGAATAATCGTATCCTCGAGGCTCATGAAGCCGGCACCCCGATAACAGATGAAGAAATTCGATCTGAGATTTTATGGCGAGAGCAGTCTCACTCGATAGACACAACGTCCGCATATTCATCTGCCACTGTCGCAACTTCTGCTTCCTCCGGAATACCGCCTCTGGATGCTGAAATGGTGCCTCCAGTGGTAACGTCCATTCAGTCAGGCTCGATTGCATCCTTTCCGCTCCGTTACAATCACACTGAATCATATGTCGGAGAAGGCCAGGGTAGTCGTACAGTTCTTGTCGGTGACGCCGCACATACTGTACACCCTCTCGCGGGGCAAGGTCTCAACTTGGGATTAGGTGATGTGGAGTGTCTTGCTAGGTGTATACATCAAACTGTTCTTAGAGGCGGAGATATTGGTATGTCCCTTTTTGCTTTCCCTACCCTTCGCCCCCAATTCTGGAAAATTCTAAACGATTTTGTTCTTTGATTTTGATAAAAAACAGGCTCTTACACTGCCCTTCTCCCATACACCCAAGAACGATACGTTGAGAACCACAAGATTATGTCCGCCTGCGATAAGCTACACAAACTGTATCGTGTTTCTTCCGGACCGATCGTGCAACTGCGCTCGGTTGGGTTGGAAATATTGAACGAGCTCGATTCGATTAAAGCGGCGCTTATGATGACCGCCGGATCTGTATCGCGAACTGACAGACCTTTGTCGTATAGCAGCGATACACGGGCTGCGATGTTCGGTGCTGCTGCGAAAGGCTTCGAGGGTATGAGAATGGCGGGACAGGTTTTGGAAGTGGTTAAAGGTGGATTGGTTGGGTTTGTGGGTAATGCGCTGAGGAATGCTCCAACGACTCGTCAGAGGTGAAAAAAAAGCCTGATTCAAAGAATGTACAATATAATTTCCTGTTACACGCAAAACGACCCGATACCGAATGCCGAGTCACGTATGGTTTATCAAGTCCTCTCTTTGATATTAGTCGGCGGCAGAACGGAGCGACTGTGTTGACCGCCATGTACGAGACAAGCGAAACAGAATATTCCGATGCCAGCCCTGTTACCGGCTGTCCCCCGGCCGTCCCCCGGCAAGTAACTCATTGCCCGACAGTACCACAACAAGCGCTCAGCCCTATTCATTCCTCGCGATGGTTTTATAGCAAAATGACTGGAATCGATATGTAAAGTGAAAATCGAACGACTCGCGATCCGTACCCTAGGCTTTCGGATCAACTTCAAACTTCTCGCCTACAGCTCCTCGGGACGATTTTCCATATTTCGTTTTGCTCTGCTGATCCTTCACAAATTCCTCGAAAATCTCAAAGTCCGCCTTTTTCTTGGACAATATGTCTTCCTTAGTGTCGAGCCAGTTCCTGAAGATGGAAACAAGGCGGTCCTTTTCGGTCGCCTTGTAGTCTTGTCGCTCGCGCTCATATCTATGTCGTCCGGCGTTGAAAGTTTCCGAAGCATTTGGACCTCGGAGGTCGGCTGAGTGTTCAGACTCTTTGAACCTCTGGTAGTCGAGGCCACGACGGTTTCGAGGAATCACATCGTCAACTGAAAAGACTAAAGGTCGAGACCCGATACTTTGGTATGGTACACAAAACGTACCGTCGTCATCGCGCTCATAGTATGGACCATCGTCGTCTACATAACAAGAGGGCATTTAGTTGAGAGTACTCGACGGCAACCACAGGCATTTACCATCAACATAATTACGTGCGCTGAGCTTTGACCGTTGTTCATAATTCGTTGGAAATCTGGGCTCGTTGTGGGCAATCCCAAGTCGACCACGCCCGCGACCAAAGCCATCTGGATTGAATATGTCAGATCATAGTTAATTTCTGAACAATATTGAATGAAAGACGCACACTCGCCCAAGCCATCGCTGTTGTCTAGAATGACTTTAGCCTTTTTCTTAATGTAAAAATTTGGAGCGTACTTCGTGCATCGCGATAGGCCCTGAAATCGTCTACCATGGGAGTGAGTGGAGGCATTGAAGCTTGTCGCTTATTCATTGACTTACGGTGGGCACTTTGGCCGTTATAATGGGGGGACTCTCTGTAATCGTTATCAAAGTTGCTCTTGGTCGAGTGGTCATTGGTAACAGCTTTGTGAATATCCCGAGAGGCTTGGTTAAATTCACCACCATTGATGTCGAACGTATGAGCCCCGGAAAAAAATCCACCCGAGGGAGTGCTAGTCCCTATAGGTCGCGCTGCAGCCATCCCACCTCGCCGGGTAGGAATGTCATCGTATTCATCATATGCGGGAGCCCTGCCGTCTTTGCTGTATGACATTGTTTTCCAGTCAGAATTAGGGCCGAAAGTAGGGCTGAGAGACCACACGAAGAGGCAGTTGAGCGTCGACGTGTTTATAACCTCGAAAACGGAGGGCACGCGGAAGCCTCGTTCCACCTCATCATGGGCCCCAGATTAGGTTCGATAACAGGTCTTGAGCGGAATATAGCAGAAATTCTCGTTTTCTTGGATCCGACGGACATAGAACGTGAACGGTGAGTGAACGAATGCATATCTGGCCCCATTCAAGCAGAATCATCCTAAAGACTGTATGGAGGATGCAATCTAGGCAGGTAAGTATGAATGGAAGATCTCTGTAGAAACTAGGGGATCTCACCGATCGCAGAGAGCCCATTTGCCTCACTGTCCGAATCATCCATCATCACGTTGAGAACAACATGCAAACAGCAAGCGCAAAAGCGTGCAAGACACGACTACCCGAAGTTGTTCTTGATAGTGGTGGTATCTTGGCTCGACACTGCTGCAGGGGGGGGGTGCAACTTCTGTCATTTCAACCGTTATGCCTATCAAATGAGGCTCAGGCTAGGCTTCGATACGTATTACGAGGACGTATACAGTGTCAGGAACTTGTAGCGCATGAGGAAGAAAAAACACTTTCACGTACGTGGTACGATGTTCATCATCGACGCGCAGGCTATGTCCAGTAAGCATGAAATCAGCATAAACACTTTGTTTTACAGCAGTTGCGCCTGCTGGGAAACAATGCACGTGCAGAGGTCAAAGCGTACCTTACGGAACGGCGAAGTCCGGTTTTTTTTTTTTTTTTTTTTTTTTTTTTGAATTTCGACTGCCATCTCAGCGCTTAACGCCTGGCCGTGTGTGAAGATACCTTCTTCGGCTCTGACTTATGGCTCTTGTTCAGACACAGATGCAGATGGAACAGCGGGAAGTCCGCAGGGGATGCGTTTCTATGTATATACAGTATACAGTACCTTCATTTCTTCAATGCCGGCCTCAGTGACCCGACGTTGGAGCAATTCAATATCTCAGGCTCAAGGAGCTCATAAATCTGCGTACTTTGGGAGTTTGCAAGGTTTGCCGGCGAATAGCATACATGTGATCTTGATTGTATATTCTTCCGGCGTTGCAACTCTCTTCAGAGGCGGTACAACATGATCCCCCATTCAAGCCTGTACTTAGTTCATCATTCCTTCGCGTTAGAAACGGTGAACATAACCCGCACTTCATGGCAAGATATAGCCGAGTCGTGCTTTCAACAGGGTTTCTGGGGGTATTTAAACCATGGTAAAACGAATCCAAAACTCAGTTCCCTAGCTTCTTCAAAAATGAAGTCTTTTAGTCTTATTCTCGCTGCCTCCGCACTCCTTGCTGGAGCTACTCCCATGGTCCAGCGTGGTATGTTTTCGTTTAGCTTAGTTGATATTATATCTGGTATTCATGTTACATGTATTCCAGATGCGGATTACAGCTGCCCCGGCCAGACAGTTGTCTCTGAAGCACTTGTTGGTGCGAACAAGGACGTTCAACTTACACAGTACACATGCCCGGGTACCTCAAAACGGGAGGAGAGCTCTTTGAGTGCTCGTCAAACTGCCCAGACCACTATCGATGTTTGTGGAAACCAATGTAATCTCATGCTTTCTCAACCAGATAGCTATATTTGAGCCAACTGACTCTTGCCTCAATCCTCTCTCTTTCCCTGTCTAGGCACTACCATTTGCTTCACTCCCGCTGGTGGAGGACCCGACCCCAACGATTGTCACGTTATTGCAGACGCGATGCGCTTCGAAAGTCAGCAAACCGGCGACAACTTCAATATCACCAATGGAGTGAGTCGCTTGTTCCGCTTGTTCACAGCATTTCGTTTTGTTTACTTCGCAACTTAGGCTACCAACTTTGTTCTCATGTCGTACCTCAGCTGCAAGACCGTGTTCGTGAACCAGAATACTCAAGCTAACGAGACCTACTGTCTCTCTGACTGGGTAAGTATCGGTACTAAACTCGATATGCATTCATCTGACTCTGTTCTCACCAGGCCACGGTCACTGATTTCATCGCCCCTAACTGCCAATCGACCCAAAATGCTCACGGCGGACAATGCAATGCTAATGATGGAGTGACCTGGTTCATTGAGTAAGCTCAGAGTTAAAATGATTATATTCTGAACTTGTCTCTAATCATCTCTTGCTCTGACAGGGTTTCTCATTCTTAAAAGACATCTTGTGACCAGCTATACGCTTATTCAAGTTTCCTATTGGAATATTTTTAATTCGTGGACTGTCGTACATTCGAGTGTGTTCGAGTATTTAACAGTCAATTGTTGGAATATGATTCGGCATTGAACCCTCTTTTGTTTATCAAGCCAACAACCTTCCACAGTCCGGCTCAAAATATGCTATCCGGTTTTCCTCTCGATGTCCAGAATCTTGAAGACCTCAGAAATAGGAGCGTGTTCATCTAACCACTTGTATTGCGCAAGGTACATCGCATCGCGTTGTTCGCCAACAGCTTGAGGAAGATTCATGTTTATATCGTGGCCCTGGAGGCCTTGGGCGTAGCCGAGGTAGCGGTACCCGTATGGGTACGTAGCAAGCTTGGCATCGTCGATCTAAACGTCGCGAAAGGGTAAGAGGTGAGTACCTTCCAAAAAGAGACACTGAACACTTACAGCAGGTATCTTGCGTGGGTCTACAGGAATCATTTTATCCTTCTCGTATGTGCCTTTGTAGATATATGCCTGGAGAAAATATTGGATTAACTTCAGAAGCGCGATCTGTGTCTGAAAGTCAAGGACTCACTTTCCACTCTCCACTCTCGTTCTTCTCAACCCAAAACCAAAATCGAGTCTGACACTCTACATCCACTTCACATTTTCCGCCCTGTTCACAGGGAATCTGGAAACGCTGGGTGATAATCCCCTTACATTTACCCAATCCTCGGTGTCCCTTGACCTCGACGGATGTCCCCAGCACCTTGTGCATGATCCTATCACCTCTTTCGAATCCCGTTCTGGAAATTTGTATAAATTCGTCGATGGTTTTGCCTTTGGACCATGCTACATCATACGAAATATGGGATCAAGAGCAAAGTTGTTATTCGGGTCGGTACATGAAGATATAGTAATGAGGGATTTTGACGTACAGGTGACGACGTATCCTTCTTCGGCAAAGATTTCACGAAACTGCGAGTCAATATTGTAAGTAGAACGCGGGAGGAAGGGAGGTAACGAGGAACAGGTTAAGCGTTCATTTTGTCTCGGCAAGTCCATAGACTACACCCACCTTTGTCCATTCAAAAGCATCCCTATGCATCGCAAACGCCTGGCAAATTTCAGAAATCACGAATCTGTCGAGTTTTTCTTCGGTAGTTCCATTCACTATCAGAGGAAGAAGAGTCAGTTTCACGAGCGAGATTCAAACTCGCTGAAATTCGAGAAAAAACTAACGAGATACCGAGGACTTGGGTAACAGAGGTTCTTCGCCATATCCTTCATTCATTATGATATGATTCAGTCCGTATCTGAGCAAGCTGTGTGTATTATGCGTGTATGCTGCGAAGCTGAGTCAGCGGGAAAGACCTAAAACGCCTTTAACGGAGTAGATACCTATGATTGATCACAGCATTTTTTGCTGAGAGTCCGAGTGAAAGTTAATACCGCTTATGGTACCAATAGATTTGGAAAAGCTCAGGACGTAGAGCAGTCGACCTTGATTATTTATAATCGCTGAACAGCTATCTATCTATCTATCTTTGGAGGTTGAACACCTGTGTGAGACCGCGAAGGCAGATGCGTACTCAGCTGACGGACTTGTACAAGGAAGAATCACGACTCGGCCATCATGAAATTGTTGACTACGCGAGCCGATGCTTTCAGCAATGACCTTGCCGACAACTTGCCGCAGAACGATGGAGGATTGCGGCTTGCGACGGCTTGACCCCGGGCTTGGCTTGTAAGCTGTCGCTACTACATTAACGACTTTGCGATCCAGTCCCGTACACAACGACCTTTTCTCAAAAGGGTCATTTGCAGGCAAGCCATTCACAAATTAGCGAGTGCAATGACAATTTGAATAAGTAGCGCCCGCCACCTCTGGACTACAGTATGTATGGATATATACGAGCAGTCACTATATCGGATTGTACAAATCTATAGTATACAAACAATACAAGGGTCAAATAATACAAGTGTGTAGTGATAGGGTATACATATGTTATTGTAACACGAACGGAATTCATGACCTGGATCTGGGAACGACCTGCAAATTAACCTCACCCACCGCATTACCGTTGGCCAAATCTAGAATTCGGACATCCCACTCTCCGACATCCGCAATAGAAGCAAGACCGTAGACCTCAATCTTCCCATTCCGAGGCCTCAAATCAAACTCCATCCACTTGGGCGTGGGATCTCCCGAAATCAACTGTGCCTCAAGCCTCTTCGCCATCCCAACAGCCACGAGGATCTCGAATCTCTCGTCCGCTCGTACGATACGCCTTTCCACAGTACTGCGGTCATGATCGGCAGTGGAAAGCGAATATGTGGATTGCAGCCCGTGACGTGTAGAAACCGTATACGAAGACCCCGGTCGCACGTCAGGATCGACGGCAGAGACAGAATCAATCATTATCCGAGAGTCTGCGTCATTAGTATCTCCACCCCAAGCAGTGACATAGCGAATACCCATGAACATGTCGTCTGTGCTTGAGCTAACCGCTGCTTCGTCAGACCCTTTCCAGATCTTAGCTTTTTGGCTCGTTACCCTAGCACTAAGCACGGAACCACTGGCCGACCCCTCATTTTCTGAAGATGATGAGACTGACTTGGGTGGAGGCACCCGCATCGCACTAGCAACTTGCTTCAAACGAGGCCGAGAAGGTATGGCGTTGGGGATGGCGGGGCGACGAGAAGCGGTCTGGACTACAGCCTCGTTTGCATGCGTTCGAATCGATGCTGTAGAGCTTGTGGAGTCGGTGGAAAGTTGACGGGTGAGATCCGCGAAATGTACGCTGGCCGGGGTCTAGAGAGTTCGTTTCAATGAAATGGAATGAATAAAAATCACATAGAAATTTACTGATACATTTCCTGCTTCATCAATGAGAGCACGGGTAGGGATTGCCTTCACAGGAGGAGCTGTGCCTTCGCGCGCATTGAGCAGAATCGGCTTGCCAATAACACCTCTAGTGATTCCTCTTGCTTTCCTTCTTGAGTGTGAACCAAACTTGTCGCTGACATTTCTGACCGTTTCGCGCATGCGGTTCATGAAGTCACCTTTCTTCATGACGCCAGGGATCTGGAGATTATTTCCGCCAATGCTCGACGATGACATGAGTTCGTTTGTCCGACTTCGCGTCAAGGGATCCAAACCTAAACCGATATTACCATAATTTCGCGGCGACCGAGTTAACTCCAAGCCTAACCGAGCCTTTTCGGGAGGAAGGGTCGATTCGTGGTTCCAACCATATCCAGCCCTGTCTTCGCCGAGACCATACCACCGTTTATCGCTCTCGGAAAGATTTCGTTGACACTGCTCTGTCACCAGGACGGGATCTTGCACTCGTAAGCAGCGACGAACGGAAGCCAAGAAGGTGCCCAGTGCGGAGAGTCCACCCACTATTCCTAAAGAGATGCAGAGGCCAAGGACGAGCTTCTTGTGAGCGGCGAAAGATAGTCCCCCATGACGGGGGCTTCCTGTGACTTGTTTGAACTGAGGATACGTCATAGGAAGGGTAGCATGAGATGTTGAATGGGTGACGCGAGAATAGGCAGCAATAGTGACAGAAATGTTTGACGCCGCACAATCTCCGGTAACAGTTCCTCCCAAAATCATTGAAGAGGCGTTGAGAGCTAAACAGCTGGCTGACGAAGAGGGTTCGGTAGTGATGGACATGTTGACGTCAGCAGGTTGTTCTCCAGTGGCGTTAGAGAGATACTGTTGGATGTCAAACCACACCGAACCGCTATCAGGAATAGAGTACAGAGGAAAGGCTTCGACAGTAAAAAAGGACGGTTCGATGGCAAGAGGAAGAACAGTTTGAATAGTCTGGTTGAAGTCGGACATTAGCGTGACAGGAAGCCGCGGTCCAGTGCTAGAGTCAAAGTTCTGGCCTTCCGAATTCCCGGTCAAGAGCTGATGCTCGCTATCCCAATTGAGCCAGTTATACCCAGATGTGTTGACATACATAGAAATATCGCTAGGGTTCACGGCTTTGCCGTCGATCTGGACACCTGCGATATCGTTGCTCGAGCCCAGTTTGATTGTGAAATTGGCGGCTCTAGTTATGTTTACGGTAGGTAGAGAGTTTGAGTCGATGGAAAATTCATGGTCAGCGATGACTAAATCGAAGGGAAACGAGCCGTCGGTGTACTTGTCGGATATGAGCCCACGCAGCTCAAAACTGAACCTCGACAGAGGGCCTACTTCATCTAAACGAGGTGCAACACCCCCGAACGTGTTAGGTCCTGGAGAAAATTCCATCTTGTATGGAACGGGTGACGCGTCCTGTTGCAAAACCATGTAATGGACGTCGTCTCCATCATCTACGAATGTTTCATCAGCAAATCCGATACTGAAAGACCATCGGTGTGGAACTCTGAGAGTGGGAACACCAGTATAGAGCGCAGAGTTTTTTGAAAGAAAGAAGACGGAGGACATGGAAGGATTGCTGTCGTAGAATTGGGATGAAATAGGAAGATCGGGAATAATCGCTGAATCGGTTGTGACAAGAATATTGCATGAAGTTGATGCAGAGTCGTCGCCATCGTCCGCTGTGATTGTAATAGCAGGTTCGCCTTGGTCTGATTTTGAAGGAATTCCATAAAACGTTCCGTTGTTAGCATTGAAGTTTAGCCAAGTGGGTAAAGGCGATGCTGTGTAATTCATGCTAGAATCTGAGGAGTAGTTGAAAGTGCGGCTGGAAATAGTCCAACTATAGAATTCGCCGACGTGCGCAACTAGAGGATATTGATCATCAAGCGAAATTTGGACAGAAAGACTGGTAGTGAAGGGAATCGAGGCCAACGCCAGGATAAGCGAAAGAAAGTGCGATAGCATAGGAGCCCAAGCACGGCGAGCACAAATTCAACAGCGCTGCGTGTCGCCCAGCGAGCTAAATTCTGGAATGAGGATGGTGGGAAAGATTCAAGTTTCCGATTTGGCTGGTTTCCCTAATATTTGCCGGCTGAAAATTTCTCACGGCTTCCAACATCCAAAAAAGCATTATTGCCTCCAGATGTATCTAGTAAGGTAGAACAACGTAGTAGTATAAATTCGGAAAACATTTAAACAAAGACATGGCATGATTTATCCATAGAAAAATCAGTAGTATCGTGAAAGGTAGTAACAACTCGTAAATAGTAACCCAGAAAGTAAATTCATCACGCCCCTGGAGCAAAGGCACTGAGACCCGCCGCCTGAATTTTAGACGGATCTTGAGCGTTCAGATGTCCAATGAGCTGGATCAGCTCTCCTCGAATCTCATCTCCGACTTGATCAGGACCATTTGGATCAAGGACGACAGCGAATACATTAAGTAAGCGGTCCATGTACGGGCTTAAAGCAGCACCGTTCGTGCGTATCAAATGGAAGATGGCACGGAACACGGGTCGGTTCTCTAGATAGTCGTTTTTTAACGGTAAAGCATCCACGAATACGGGAAGTACTTGGTCGAGGGGTACGGCAGACGTATTCCGGACAACAAGACGACCGACGGCACCTGCGGCATTGTCTTTTGCATTAAGTCTTTGCGACGGCGTGTCAGGAGTTATGATGAACAAAGGTCGAAGAGCAGCAAGCAGGGGAAGGTATTGTTGAGAGAGGTCGACTTCAGAATATTCTGTGAGCAAACCAACAGCGAAAGCGGCGTTGCTGAGTACTTCAGCGTCAGGGTCACTGAGCGCCTGATAGAACAATTCAAGCAAAGGCTCAGTCGAAGGAGTCACGGCACCCTTCATACCCGCGATTATCTCGGCCAGACAACCAATAGCGGATGACCGATCGCTAAGAGAGCGACTCTTTTTCTGAATACAACTTTATATCAGATAGAAGGCCAATAAAGTGACCGTCATCACGTACGTAGTACTTGGCGATGAGAGGGAAGAACCGACTGAAGGCAGGAGCAAAGTCTGAACCCAAAGCATTGGCTAAGGAAGCGACAAGGTCACCTGCCGAAGAGATGAGAACAGAGTCGTATTCAGCTTGGGCCTCGGGAGCCTCTTCGTCGTCATCTTGATCCGGATCTTGCTGGCAGAAAGCCTTCTGTTCGAGGATTTGGATGGCAATATTGCAAATGTTTTCTAGCTCTAAAATATCTTCATTAGGACCAGTAACGTAGGAGAGAAACAACACCGACTCACGGCCTTCAACAAAGGCCGGCCCAATTTTGTTGATAGTTTCGGCCATGCTGACGCAAAGAGCAGAGACAACGGATCTGCAAAATAGAGATCAGTATCGTTGTCCGAGTCGACATGGTCAGAGAAGGTCAGAGTATTGGTAAAACTAGTCTCATTCGCCTTGGGCGTCGAAGTGAGCTGAGTTGTATTTTCATCGCATATAACGCTCTACAGCCGACGAAGGTGCGCGATAAATACGACTTACTTATTATCTTCGCTTTCATACATCTCGAGAAGGGCAGGAAGAACGTGTCCTATAAGTTCTTGAACAGTTGAAGCGAGAGGAACGGTCTATACTCGTAAAGTAAGAAGCAATTACGGCAGATAAAGAGAGGTAACACGAACGACCGACGCTCCAGGTTGCCATTGTTGATGGTCGCTCAATTCATAGAACGTCCTGACAATCTCAAGCAGAGAATCCAGAGCGCTCTTTCTGATGCCTTCGTAGTAGTGTCCCAGGAGCTTGACAAGCTCCAGGGTACATTCCTCGACGTAAGGCAAGAAGTGACCTTGGGTAGCGCTGAACAACGCTCCGATTGTATCAGCAGCAATCTCCTTCTCGACAGCGATAGCACTGTTAACATCAAGAAGCTTGTCGAGATCGACATCTTCTAGTTCCAAAGAGGGATTACCATTTGCATCGACTTCATCTGAAACAGTAATGGCATTGGAGGCAGACAGACCCGAGTTGAACGCCGAGGTAGGGTCTGAGGTAGATCCTGTAGGGGCAGATGAGGCAACAACATTAATATCAAGATATTATGGAAACTTGCCGTCCTCGACTCCCTCGTCCTGATTACAACTAGCAACAAGGGGAGGAACAACACGAGGCAGATAGCCAGCGAACTCGTCGCCGAACACACGGGCCATCACGCCAAAGAAAAGGAAGCTGCATTCCCTCAAACGAGCACTCCCCATTTCGATGCCCTGGAAAGCTTGGGTCATCATAGTGGGGAAGTAAGGCCTGAATGTTTCTTTTCCAACAGCCTCAGCAAAAGTTCCGACTGCGTCCATGGTGATACCTCGGAGCTCGATTTCCTCGCCCTCGCCAGTCAGAACAAGGAAGTGCTGTAAGCGCTGCATAGTGGCCTCAAAGTATGGGACAAATTGCTCCTTAGAGGCATGAGCCGCACTTCCGATCGCACCCGTTACCACAGATTTAACCGGAATGGGTGCGGTCTCGAGGAGGCCAGAGAGACGTTCCATGATGAGCTGCAAGTATTGGTCGATGACATCGTGTAGAATCTCGAGAAGAGCGTCAAGAGCAGTGCAAGCGGATCGTTGAGTGTCCGGGTCGTTAATCAAGTTCATGATCGCCTATACCAAATCATAAGTAGAATCCCAGCATTGAGAGAGCGAGTTGAATCGTACCGGCACAAGCACCGCATGTTTTGCGACGCAATCATCTTCTAACCACTCGCAGAAGCAGCTAACAGCGACGCAGGTTGCTTTCCTGACACTGGCATCGCCATCCTGCAGCCCGGCCTCGATTATGGGCCAAACCTCCCCCATGAGGGGAGTCATAAATTCACTGCAACCTTCAACGGCAATTCCGAGAGCAAGCATGGCACCACGGCGTTGTGCAGGATCTTGAGACGAGAAATACCGCACAATGAGGTTACGGAGAGCAGGGAAGACCTGCATGGGCGGCAGGTTGGTGGACAATCCATCGATGATTCGAAGAGCAGACTGCAAAATACAACTTTTAAAAATATATCTCCGGGAAGAATGAGATTCTAACGTACGCGAGAGGGTGCATCTTCATCAATATCTTCAGGCTCTTCCTCAGTAGTTAAGGGCATCAGAAGTTCAAGGATGGAGGGTGCAAGATTGAAGCTCTGCAGCTTGGATTTTTTGCTGAGAAGAAGGTAAGAACTTTTCGGTCGAAGGATTTAAATTTGCATACTATTGTACGGTCCAGTTGAGAGCGTTCAACGCAAGAATTCGGAGATCACTGTCGTAGGAGCGATTGCCACCACAACGGAGGAGAAATTGGACAAGATCAGGTATAACCTTGCTGAGCAGAGGAATTTCCTACGTGTAGAGCATGAGCAAAAGAGGAACAATATGCGAGATATTTTCCACATACCAGAATGAGAAGGGTTTCAAGAACGTCAAATACGTTACGTGCCCCAGCCTCATTACCGGCCTCTACACATTGTCCAATAACTTGGATCATCGCAGGAAGAAGCTGTTGGAATTGAGCCTACGAAGTCGCAGGTCAGCATGAAGAGGACGGGGACACAAAAGGCAACCGATCGTACGAGATATGCCTTATCGTCAGCATCAATATACTGAGCGACAACGCCCATGGCCCTGGAATGGAGTCAGCAAACTCTGATAGCGGGAGAAATGGCGAAAACATACCGAACAGTCGTGATACGAACTTCGATGCTTTCAGGGTCTGCAAGTGTGTGAGAGAAGAGTTGGAACAAGGAGCCTAACTGATCCTGGAATCCCTCGACAATATTTTCCAGCGCAGTGTAGAGCATAAACATGCCAACTTCACGGTGTGACGCGTTAGAAGAGGTACATGTTTGTTGAAGGAAAGGTAGAAGTTGGTTCCAAGTTCCCATAGGCATCTCGATCGCGGCGATCGCAGCTACGACACGAGCAGCTGAATGACGAACGGGGTTACTAGAGAGGGAGACACTGATCAGTCGAAGCTAAAGCAATGAGTTGCACAAGAGTACCTGCTCTCCGCGAGAATCAGTTCAGGGAATTTTGTTTTGATCTGCTCGCGCTCTTCTTGTGGCAGCATCGTCCACATGTGGCCGCTGTTGAAAGCCACACGTTTTCTCATTTCTACGGCAGCAAGCTGACGAATCTGCGATGCATAGATTGGTTTTAAACGTCACATGAAAATTTTGGAGATCGCGTACAGGTTGGTCCGGGGAGCTAGTAATGATACTGGCCAGAGCGGAAATACATGCTGGATTTTTGTAATATTCTTGATTTAATTGTGCAGTAGCCTTGAGGAAGTCAGAAGCTTGTTTGATCAAACTAAGGAAGTCGTTACAGTTTTGAGGAGAGCGGTGTCGTTAGAGGTCGTTTGGACGAGTAAACTGTGAAGTCCTTGGACAAAATTGGGCTGTAGCGATTGGGTCAGAGACTGCGAGAGGATGATCATGGAGTACGAGTAGACTTACATCCATTTTAACGAAGAAACAGGTATATGGTAGATGGCCGTTGAAAATGATGATCAGACAAAAACCCAACGACCAAAAAAATTTTGAAGTATCCCACGTTCTAAGTGGCCCCACGTGGTTCTTCGGCTCCTCATTCACGACCACGTGAAGTCAACTTCTTTTTGTTCGAATGCCACAAAAACGCGTCCATTGTTCCCCCATTTTGGATGCGCAAAGACCGTCTTGGAGTATTATATAAACCAACACCCCACTGTAATTGCTCCTAACGCTATGTTCTGCATCTCAATTCGCCTGGGACACAACTTAAGACGCGCCTCGTTGTCTTCCCCTTTCACCTCAATCAAACATCGGTATATCCTATACAATCATACCAAATCATCTCTCACATTGAAGTAGTGTTGCAGACTTTCCTCGTCGTGGATCGGAAACTGGTATTCGCAATAGCGTTGACCCTTCCTTCGTCACTGGAACGACGGCTACCCAACGGCGCAAGACCTTTTATCGACGCCTTGTTTCCCTTTGGAAGCGGGCAAGAACCCCTCGCCGACCTAGACATTCCAGGCGATTCTCTTCCCTGCCTCCCGGATTCGATCATGTCTCCCCAGGCCGGATGGGGCCTCAACGTCAACTTGAAATCACCCATTCGTTGTCTTTCCACTCCGCGAACGGACGATATTACAACAGATCCCTAGATTTCAATCCCATAAAACGCCACTAATATTACTTATAACTGCAGGTAGTTCAGTGCATACGAAATGCTCATCGCCCTGCAGATCAAACCCGCTGTTTGCCTTGCCGTCCAGTATATGATTTAATCTTACAATTTCAACATGATTTTCCTCCTTCGAGATTGTGATTCTTCCACCTGAAAAAAAAAGTTTTCCTTGCCAAAGCTTTCGTCAATACCTCTGCTGAGTCTGCTCAAAAGGTTACCATCGTCGAAAGCCGATCAACTTCTTGACTTCCGCTTATGCGTACACACGGATTGTGAAAGATCAGATGGACAATTCGCTCATGCACCTATTATTCCCTTTGCTTTCCTTCAGGTTCAATAAATGATGCTAACCAAAATCCCAGCTCGAGTCAATAGTAGATGGATGGATACTCTCATTGCGAGCGCTACCCTTTATCGTGGCCAGAATTTCCGGCGTATCGGATGACAGTTTCGGCGTGTAAAAAACCGGGTACGTCACAATTTCTTGTCCCATGGCAAACACGCGTTTTTTGCCCATGGCTCTTGCAGCACTCCTCAGAAAATGTTTGTAAAATCAATGTAACATTTTCTAAAGCATAGAAGATTGCCTGTACCAAAAGATCTATATATAATGGACTAATAAGTACATGAGGGGCAATTTACCGAAATCTGTCCCATTGAGTGGTCAAAAACTGTATAATGGTGGCGGTACAGATTGGAATCGTATTATTGACAGGTGCTCCCGACCTGCTCGCCGCGATAGGACAATCTGAAGCCTAGTCAAGATTTTCACGATTAGAAAGGGTGGTTCTCCTACTTTGCTCTCTAAATGAAATAATTCCCTCATCCTGCTCTGAATTTCGGGAACATTGTTCTCTTTCACTGCGACAAGGTAGAAGCGGCCATTTGGAGATAATAGTTCCTGTTCCTTGTGTTATTACAGTACAGAGACCTTTCATGACGCACAGAAACGTACGCGCACTCTTCCCAAGAAGACATTCGTCAACCTCATACCATCCAAACCACCTGCCCACGATCCTTCGATTCCTCGCAACTGCTGAGCCTCGGAAGCTTCTTCCTCTATTGTCGGGACATAGGGCGGGTTGAAACATAAAACATCGATCGAGTTTTGGAGACGCGGAAGGAGGGCGTCGGTCAGTGAGGTTTGAATCGAATTCAAAGTAACCTTGAAGACAAATTTAATTGCCAGGTCGGTCGAGAATGCAGAACAAGAGATACATGATTCTGTGTTCCCGTCCTCTGAGTACAATTACACGCACGAGAGTTGATATCCGTCGCTAGATACACTAGGGAACCGCTTGATGGATGATTAGCGCTAGTGGGTTCTATGGCTTACACACGGAGGGCCCCAGGATGCGAGCTACAAAAGCTGATACACAGCCCGAGCCTGAACTTGAACAAAGATTGAATTAAGGACGTCTCTCAGGGAATCTCGGGAATAAAGATACCCGACTTCAAGACATATGCGGGCATTCATCTCCTTCAAATCATCGGCGTCGGCCTCCAGGGCATCTAAAAGCAGGAAAGTATCCTCTGGGTCCAGGCGGGCAGACCGAAAAATATGGAATCGGATGAGGACCGGCGAACAGGTGCTGTATACGGAGACAGACCTGCGGGTTCATAAACATGTTTGTAGTCATGTGTGGAGAGATGTGAGAGATCTGGAGTGGGAATCATGAAGAAGAGCGTTACTGGTTAGTCACATGATCAGACGGCGTCAAAGCAAGATATACTATCCAAATATAGTATCTCCAAGGGGCAACCTCCCGAACTCGGTGCAATCATAGTTTGGCGCTTCCGAGTTGCCCCCACCCCATATATGCACATACTGACTTGCAGATCACTTATTAGTACAGTGAAACATTTTATCAGCACACTAGTAGAAGGCTCTGTCTAGGCTGTAAGATACTCAGAAATGATACATACCCCCTTGATCCTGTTGAACCGGTCTCCCTCTGATTCCTTACCTGTTGAGCGAGGTCCGATACACGTCCTGACTGCGATATCAATACTTCACACCAGCGTATGACAGATTGATATCGCCGCAGTGGCGCTATGTCACGGGTTACCGTACTGCTCAATCAGATAAGATGAAAGTCCTTAAATCGAGTGTCTCAGTAACGTTCGTCATAGCACAAGCTTGAAGCTCCCGCGTTCGCAGCCGATAGTAGTCAACAGACCATGAATCCGACAGCTTCTCAGTCAATTTCGACGGTAGAACAAGAGTAAGTCCTTTGGGCGTCGTTATAGTTCCAATGCTCATGCATATGCCGCGCAGACAATTGGAGAATTACTTTTTGTTGTTCTCCACAGGTGTGGTCTTATTATGTTTGTTAATCAACGCTCGATATGAAGACCGCCGTCAGTGTTCTTGTATTGGGATTTTCTTCTCACTTTTGGCAAGCATGTTTTCTCGCCTTCTTTTTCAATCAGCACAATTATTCTGATACTTATTCTGACTCGTCAGCCGATGAGGTTCGCTATCTGTGGAAACGCCCAGTGTGCGCAACAGCCGTGCTGTTCTTCCTCAATCGCTACCTAACACTAGGCAATATTGTTGTGATCATATCGCTCTTTTCTGGCCATCTCACTGCAGCGGTAGGATCTTTCTGTTTCATGCAGGCTTCATATCCAACTGAAATCCTGAGATTCTCATCCGACAGAGGTACCGAAACACTTTTGAATTGTCTATGTGACCAAAAACCAATGACTCGGATTCCTCAGCTGTCGGCCACTTCATATATACCGGGAGCTCACGCTTGTCATGGCACAGATTATCGTTTCCAGTAAGTTCGAGCGATTGATTTATTATGGCCTTAGCGTGACAAATTCTGACCCTTGAAGTGCTTCTCACTATTCGCATATATGCGTTGTACCATAGCAGCAAGCGGGTGCTTGCTGCTATGCTGGCAACCGCATGTGTACTGCTAGGGCTATCGGTGGTATTTATCATTTAAATTCACCTTCAGGTGAGGCCTCTTCAAGTTGTCTGACTCCACGATAGTTCGCGATATTCTTCGGTGAATCCAGCCAGTCCGAACTGACTTCTCAAGGGTGCCATACGAGGTTATCACTCACTACGTGCGTATCAGATATTAAGCCATCCCGTCTATGGCCACTTCTGAGCTTCAAGTTGATGCAGATCTGCTCGTAAGTTTAGCCCACAAGCTCTTCTAATAGGTATTCTCGGTCTTCATCTCGCTCCGCAGAAGTTGCAGCAGCTTGGGAGGCTTTATTTATATACGACTTCGTACTATTCGTGATGACTCTCATTAGAGCGTACAAGACCCGGCGTGAGCTTCGGCTTCTTAGAATATCTATAATCTCCATAATTCTCCGAGATGGTAAGTGCTCATGCAACTCTCGGAGGCGTGAATGCCTAAATTTCTCCCCTTGATATCGTTAGGATCGCTGTACTTCGGGTGCGTCTCTTGCATTCGGGAGAAGATTGCACTCACCTCTCATCCAAAGCGTTATGGCCTTGGCAAACGCGGTCAGTGTTATTTACGCTCCGTTGAAGTCGGGAACCTGAATTACAAGTTCTTACTTGACAGATCAACATTTCGACATTCTATGTAAATACCGATTTTCGGATTACCCATCCTTAGGCGCCAGACCTGATATTTTTTTTTCTAGTACCCTTTGGTATGGACTTCGTTTCAAGACAGTTTCAATGCAAACCTTTGACATTTTCCCAAATAAATAGCCATACATCATGGTACGAGGCGCATTGTCTACATTTGCCAGCAGGTAAGCAGAAGGACCTTTTGCATTAGCAGATGACGAAGATTTGTTGGTGTATAGCATGTCTGTGACAATGATGTGGCGCCTCATGTTCAATCTGTATAGAATTGCAGACACAGGACTATATACCTCGCATATAATAACTATACAACTGGAAACCCACGACGACACCCCCACAGCATCTTCTCCAGAGGAGTCGATTACAAACGAGAACTCGGCTACTGAACCATAGAAACTTGTACAGTACACTGCTACATAATACCATACTAATAGAATAATGAATACACAGATTCACCGGTCAAAGCAGTCAATACAATTCCAAATATGGAAGTCAAAACCGCCACAAGATTTTGAGCAAATGGGCCGTGTCAAACTTTCCTTGACTGTAGATTGGGCGAAATTAGTTAGCCGAAGCGTTACTTCACTTTAATGATGGAATAATCTCATTGAAGTGTGAGCAAACACAATCCCATGCTCATCCGCGGCCTTGATACACTCGGCATCCATCACACTTCCGCTGGGTGCAGCAAGGTATTTCACTCCGCTTTTCTTAGCCCGGTGGACATTGTCTGGGAACGGGAAGAACGCGTCGCTCGAGCACGCAACACCCTCGAGTTTGCTCGACCACGCCTTTCTCTCTGGCTCGGTCAAACCTTCCACCTGACCCTCAAACAAGCTCTCCCACTGCTCCTTCTCTCCACCCTCGAGTACTTCACCGCCTACATATAGATCTATGGCGTTGGCTTTGTCTGCGCGTTTGACGCCTTTCTTGAATGGAAGGGCAAGAACACGGGGGTGATGGCGTAGCCACCAAAGATCTGCTTTACCTCCTGCCAGACGGGTGCAGTGAATACGAGATTGCTGACCAGCACCGAGGCCGACGATCGCTCCATTTAGAGCGTACGCTACACTGTTTGACTGTGTGTACTTGAGAGCGAGTGTAGCCACAATGAGGTCCGTTAAGGCAGAAGAAGGAAGCTAAGAAAACCGTGATAAATTTATCGATCAAGCAAAACTCACGAGATTACGCACCTCTGTTCGCTTAGTGACAATATTCTCAAATAGTTTTGCATTGATTTTCGCGTCATTACGCCTCTGGTGTAGAGTTATTCCATAAACTTGTTTTGTCTCAACTTCTGGTGGCTCATAGCTAGGATCAATCTGGGATTCTCTGTAAATCTAATAGTATAAACAGAGAGGGATGTGGCATACCTCGAGCACACAGTACTTTCCACCCTTCTTTTTGCCCAAGATTTCGAGAGCTTCTGGAGAGTATCCTGGGGCAATAATACCATCAGATACCTCTCTTGAGATTATTTTTGCAGTGGCAAGATCGCAAGGGGCGGAAAGGGCTATGAAGTCTCCAAATGATGACATTCTATCGGCACCTGCAAGGGTACACATGAATAAGCGTGTCTAATAAGTCAAGTTCAGAATATACCTCGAGCTCGAGCATAAGCACAAGCCAGCTGGGTGAGTGGTTCCTTCAAGTCATCAACCCCGTAGACCTTTTTTTCAGTCTCGTCGAGTTCGATCCCAACGGCGGCCCCTGCAGGGGAAACATGCTTGAAGGAGGCTGCAGCGGGAAGATTCAGAGCCTCTTGAAGCTCCTTGACCAAAGCGTACGAATTCAGGGCATCCAGAAGGTTGATATATCCAGGTGAACCGCAAAGCGCTAAGCAAAATGGCTGAGCGACAGAAGGACGGAATGAAAACTGCGTACCTTTGAATGGAAGTTCTCCTTCCGTCACAAACGCCTGGGCAGGCTTTTGATGAGGATTAGCACCATATCTTAAAGGAATTCTCTGAATCGGCCCAGCAAGCTTTTCCTTGGGCATATCTCCTGAAGCATACTGCTCGCGGAAATACCCACTAATTGCTTCATCGTATCTAGCCGTCATCTCGAATGCTTTGAGGGCCAAGTTACAACGTATAGTCGGCCCAACGTCGCCTTCACCATTCTCCCATGCCTCTAAGAACTCACCATAATCAGCCGGATCGGAGAGTACAGAAACACGTTCGTGATTCTTAGCAGCCGCTCGTAGAAGTGTCACACCACCAATATCGATTTCTTCGACAGCATCGGCCAGTGTGCAGTTGGGTTGGGAAATAGTGGAAGTGAATGGATACAAGTTGCACACAACGATGGAAATTTGTTCGATGTTCTGAGCACTCAGATCCGCTTGATCAGATGGAATATTTCTTGAAAGTATTCCTGCAAATATAACATCAGTTTCTATGCTAGATAGAGGTCGACATCTCACCTCCATGGACAGCGGGGTGAAGCGTCTTAACCCTGCCTCCGAGCATCTCAGGAGCTTTAGTAATGTCGGAAACATCGCTGGAGATATATGTAAGGTGTAAATCCGAGAGTGCAATCGGAGACTCACCCAATGGGAATACCAGCCTCCCTAATTTTCTTCGCAGTTCCGCCCGATCCGAGCAACCTAACACCAGCGGCATGCAAGCCTTTGGCAAACTCGATGAGATTTGCCTTATCGTATACCGACAGCAAAGCTTTTTGGGTGGAGATATTAATGTCTTGAATAGATAGAATATGGATAGATCTTTACCGATGGGTTTTGACATGGTGGGCGAATGGTAAACTTGAGCGCTTGAAAATTTCCCATTATCTCTCCGCTATCTTATCAAAAAAATGACGGATGTATTGATTCAAAGGGGAAACGTTGAGGAAACGCGAGTTCGAGTAGATAAAAGCCATTGCGGTATGTAGATATGAATAGGTAACGCAAAACGGATAAAATATAATTACAATTCAAAACGGAGAGATCGAAAGCGCGTAAAGGAGGATGGCCGGTACGGGTGGGAGTCCATTGCAACATCATAAAGAAACACGTACACAAGACAAGACGAAACGCACCATAAGAAAATTCATAATATCAATACAACACTTAGCCAGCAGATGAACACATAGACGTAAAAGCGTCAATCAATTTGGACGAATATAAGATGCGAAAAGCAAAAACCCAGAGATCACGTACTATACATCACCACCACCGTTTGTACTTTCCAGGGCTGCTATCCAGCCCACTCGGACTATCATACAACAGCTGTCTCTCTTTTCCAAATAATCCAGGGGTTGGGCTGATTTCTCCGAGTCCTCCCGGACCCATTCTGCGAAATTCTTCATCGAGGAGCGCACGGGGGTCATGTGGATCAAAAACAACACTCGACCCTGGAGTGCGGAAAGGAGACATGCCGATCAATCGAAAAGGGGAGTCTTCTAAAAGAGGGAATGCCAGAGATCTCTTGGGCGTAGATGGTCCTGCACCAGAAGTCAAGGAAAATGTCTGGTCAAAGGGAAGGGCTGGGGGAGGATCAAGATGTGACTTGTAGTGAGCAAGGCTCGCGGAAGGACTCATGTGGAGACCCCTGTGTGATAAGGGAGTCCGCACCGGGGATATTTCGAGTTTATTCCGGGGAGGAGTCTTGAGCCCTGCATGAGGATCACGATCTCGCGGAGGCGGTGTAGATAGCCGAATAGAAGATCTTCGTGCTTTCAAGGCAGCAGCCTTGGCCTTGCGACCGTTTGTCGCAGACTTTCTGTTGGTTGGTGAAGGAGGTAATCGGTCGAAAGGTGCCTGCAAAAAAATAATTGAATATTATATCCCTTTGGAAGAAAAGAACAGAGATCAAGCTTCACTCACCGCTAGTGTGAGCTTCGTCTTTCTGCTCCGAGTGTATAATGAACTCTCATAGTCCGAGTCATCCTCGTCGTCAGATTGATCTATAGAGGGCAGAGAAAAGTCGAGTTTTCCACCAACCCTAGCGAGTTCTTTTATACGGGGTGAATTGTTCCAGAATCTGACTGGGGTCAACGTCGTAGAAGAGAAGACATTCCGTGAGCCATCTTCCTCGTCGCTGTCCATACCTGCCACCGTTGCTGACGGCGCAAGACATAGAGGGCCATTGACAATCTCTACAGATGCATCCAGCTGGGCTTCAGATTCCAGTTCACTGCTCGACGGTGGAGGACTGGAGGAACTATTATTTGGTGTAAGTTCCGGGACCGAAGATGTGGATGCAGACGAGGCAGGATACTGTAACCCAAAGACGGAGGAAGCAGGCGAGGAAGCATGCAGACCTTCATCGCCGTCGACGTGGGAGGTTGCACGCGATGTGGAGCTCGATGAACCAGAGGGAAAGATAGCCAATTGACGGAAGGCCGACTCGGCCGGCAACGGTGGAAAGATGACCTCGCCGTTCTGATTTGCGACTGACGCCTCTCGATACGATTGCAAAGGTGGGGCGGGACGCGTCGGAAATATACTGTGAGCAGTAACGATGGCGCACGCAGGAGCCTCCACGTCCTTGGCGTCCTTCTTGGCTCTTTTCGATTTGCGCTCAACACTACCATTATCATCCTCAGTCAGTCTTCTTCCGCGTTTGGCCCGGCCAGAAGCTTCTGACGCATTTTTGCCTCCATTCATATCCTTACAAAACTGTTTCCGAAACCCTCCGCCCTTGAAACATTCGAGATCTTCATCCCATATAGCCCACTGTGTCCGGCCTAGAGCACGATCGCGAGTAACTTTGCGGAAACAGGCGGTTGTACTAAGGACATGCCGAATGCTGTTCATCCAAGTAGTTTCCCCACGCTTGAAAAATGGATAAACGATTGTTATCCAATCATAAATCTCTTGCAATGTCAAACGATGGTCGGAGGCAGACAGGATGGCTTGACCGAGAAGAGCTGCGTAGGACAAGTCCGGTTTGTTTGGGGAGTATGGGCCTTGGGGCAAAGTGTACGGTAGCTTGCTGTACGACTGTTCTTCAGGGGCAGGTCCCATTGGTCCAGGAGACGAAACAAGGTTTACGACGCCTCTGACGGGCGAAGACTGAGGAGAACCAGGAAGAGGAGACGAAGAGGGAAGAGGGGACCTGTCAGAAATGTCTGTACTCAGAATGCGTCGAATCGTTGGTGTCACTGGGGGTGCGGAGGAATTGGCTTGAAGAGCTTGAAGAGCTGCAAGTGTCACCGAGTAAGGTAGGGGATAATAAGGGGTCGGCTCGTGAGTAGGGGTAGGAGGAAGTTGCTGCGCCATACTGGCAGGCGATTCCACCTTCGGTACAACCTACAACACAGATTAATTAACCTGGTATCGAGCAGCCATATACACGAGAGCTCACCGTTTTTGATTGAGAGACTGTGTGTACCCTGTAATATTTGGCCTGCTGAGGGGTGAGAGGCGGTGGCGATCGACCCTGGTGTTGAACGGATCAGGAAAAGTTTCGTAAAATCTGCAACACAGACTCACCTCTGTGGAAACGCTACCAGTGCTGCCAGTATTTTCCAACTGTCCCTTCACGTCCACCTGATCATCATCGCGTCGCGAGAGAAAAGAATCAAAAGCCAAACTTCGATTCGACGCGCTGCTGGGCGTTGGAGAGTGAGACGTGAAACCCTTGCATTGCGAGTCCCTTTCCCTTTCTTTTTTCTGCCTCCTTTCTCTCCTCGCCTGCCTTTGCCGCTCGATAATGGCATCCATATTGTCGAATGGGCGTTGGGGGAGGCCAAATTCTGTTGGCTCTGATTTGACCGGCGTGGCTGGAGGCGACGCGTCTCTGAAAGAACTGGTGCTCGCTCGAGAAGCAGAGCGCGCAGAGCTCGATATCATACTGTTTGACCTAGATAGCGAGGGCAGATGAGTCGAACTGGTACTGTCAGCTCGGCCACGGAGTAAGACGCGTGAGGTCGGGTCATTTTCTACGGTCAAAAACTGGCGCATTTCATCACTGCGCTGTTGAAGGTCTTCTCTGGTGAGCCCAAGGGTCGTTAGCAGCTGGGAAATGGGTGAATTACGTCCATCTTCTGCCTCCATGATTTGTGCGTAGATAGAACCTGCTGGAACACGGTTTTGCGTTTGTCGACTCTCAGCGAAAATGAAAAAAGAAGCGCGAAATCAGCCGCAGAGCGCCGTGTGCTGCGATGAGCAGGGTTTAAGAAGGCACTGCCGCTGAGAGCGACCGAGGAGGAAGAGGGAAGAAGGGAAAATGGAAATAGAATGTGGCCGTGATGGCAATTACAGATCAACAGCCTTTTACTCCGACCGGCATGGCCCTACCCGAAAGCAAAAGCAAGACCGTCTCGCATGCTCATTGTTTCAAGAAATTTTCTTAATTTGGTGATAATACTACACGAATTACGAGTACAGGCTTATCTTACGGTACAAATTCTGCAACGGTATGCTCGTCAGTAACACAGTACAGTAGTTGAAGGCAATTATGTACGAACCTTCCTCATTCAAAAGTGTTTCCTCATCAACACAAGCAGACACCCAATCGGAAATGATCAGGCGCCGGTGTCTTGGTCTACCCCATTGCGTTTAGTGACAAAATAAAGAGGGCGAGAATTGAAACAACATACTGCGATGTCCTGCTCATTAATTCTGAACGACGGCTCGTATCGCGTTTGTCGAGCACGATGTGTGTCAACTTGGGTTCATCCAGGTCGACGATTCGTCCCCCATTCTCTTCAATCAGCTTTTTCACCTTGTTGAAACTATTTGGGCGGCCCCGGTCAACCACATCCAAGATCAAATGAAATCAACTGACCTCTCATTGATTGTTTGTTCGTTTTTCAGTTTCTTCACAACCATACCTTCCCGTACCGCATTTTCCGGAGAATCCAGATAGAAACACCTATTCGGTGCTGGGCGTCAGCACTAGCACTAGCGCGCAGCCCGTGAAACCCAGAAGTACCTACAGATGTCTGAATAAATGCTCTTGATCGTATTCCATTGCGGAATCGTTTTCGCCCATCTTGATGTTCTCATCCTAGATAGATTTGGTTAGTCTTTGCCGTTTAACCTAAACAAATTTAAACGCGTTGGATACTTGCCATCTCAACAGCTTCCTGCCCTACAGGAGCTACTGGAGACAGTTGCCCCCAATCTTCATCGTCACCATTGTCTTCGACGTCTTCTCCCGCGACGTCCGCATTATCAGAATCATCCGTCTCGGAATCAGACTGTTTTCCGGGAATATCAGGCTGGTCCTGCCGCACGTCGACACTGAACCATTCCGCATGCATATCATCCTCCTTTTTGACTTCGACTTCAGCTTCAGCCGTTTGCGATCTACTTCTGGGTTCGAAAGCGTCGAATGAACCTCCTGCGTGGCTAGACTCCATCTCGGTGGAGACTTTTTTGTCCAGATCGACCGCGGGACTATCATCTTGATACTCGTCCATCTCCTCGCGCGCAGCCGTGGCGTGGAAGAAATATCTACGAAAAAGTAGCTCAAAGTTCAAGTTTCAACGGAAATGAGAATATATACAACTTACCTCTTCTTCAAAGGAGCCATATGCCCGAGCGCGACAGAATCTGTAATCCACTCAGGCGTAATCACGTCATATACACCTTTGTCAATAACTTGCTGCAGATCATATGCTTAGAGGCAACAGTCGATTAGTTTCTAAACAACTCTGATATAAGGCGCTTACGAATGCTCAAACTATTGTATACGACAAATAAATGTTGAGGCTGGTGTTTGGCGGCTACCTGAGCGAGAGCGCCACCGTTCTCATGAATGCTGTGAGTCCGAGGGACCATATTGGTCAAAAGACATAGATGATTCATTCAACAAGCATCGCACGTTGTGACTAATTTCGCCTTCTCCGTTGCCTTCGTTCGGGATTTGGGGTCGACCATCACAACTGGGGAGTATCAGATACATGCGCCTGGTTTACATGCTGCACGAAAAAAAAAACAACATACCAAATGTAAGACCGTCGAATATATCAGTCAAAATTTTGACATCCTTCATGTTCGGACCCCGGAAGAGGGGCAGGACTTCAGGCTATTGAGTATCAGTGAGAGATTCCAGGCTATGCAAGCAGTTCGGGTGAGTGCGAATCACCTTTTTGACGGTTGTCTTCCGTTTCTTCTTGGCCACGCTGTTTTAGACATATCAGGTGAGGCGTCGTGCGAGAAACACACACCAGACATACCCTGTTGTATCCTCCATCTTACGTTTTTTCTCAGTCCTCAGGCTTTCAAACAATTCTAGGGGAAAATGAGCCGCTGAGACATAACGTGTAACAACATATTTACCAGACGCCGTCAAACAATCGGAGAGACTGAGATCATCCCGAATAGACAGAGCTCGAGGAAAACGCATCGTGCACCCCATATGATATTGATCTACGACTTGAATTAATGGTATACACCCAAACAAGCAGGAGAGTCCCCATACCAGACGTGACAATTTCAGCGGCCTTGACCTTCAGGATAAAGGAGCTGGAAAATAAGTCAGAAGAACCCCAGAAACTTTGCATTATCGAAAAGGACTCACTCCTGCGGGTCAAGATAGACATCGCCTTTGTCTTCTAGAGACGACCTTTTCGAAGTTTGCAGCCATGCAGGCGGATTTTTGGGGTCTCGAACCTTCCAATTTTTGGCCCTAATCCATGCATAATCGGCAAACGACAGCCCGGACCCGATACGTACAAAGGTGCTATAGCTGTAATAGACTGTTGAACGGGACGATCCCAACGGAAAAGTAACGATCCTACTGCGTAGTCCCATCTTCATCTTGTTTTCGGTCGTCTTCAACGGCGCATATAAGAGTTGAAACACCTCCACCGCGAGATCCAGTCCCATAATTGCCGGCTGTCGAAATGAACATTAATCATCAGATAGATCCAGACTAGCGACCGAGGACTTACCAACGACAAGCACATCCACAGTTTCTCCCATGCCTTCCTAGCGAAGGTCTCTCATTAGAAACGCTACAACATGAAGAAACGTTGAGAACTCACCATGTACTCAGGTTTAACCTTGATCCAGTCGGAGTTTCTCCCGTTGAGGATGTATTTGCTCTTGGGGTGTTTGATTACGAGACCCTCCCCTCTGACCTCCATGACTTCTTCCATTTTAGTCTTAACATCCTTGGCCGTTGTACCTTTGTACTCGACGGCAAACTCGACACGACCTTTCACCGGCGTCAGGCAGCTGCTTAAGTTTCTCTTGCGAAAACTGGTTGATTTGTCAAGTAGGGACCGGCCATTCAAGTACAGCATATCAAAGATCTTGACTATTGAAAGTTGAACTCGATGACTCCACAAAACTATAATCAAAACTGAACACGTACAACAGGGCCGAGGGTTATTCTCCTTCTTAGACTTATCTGTGCATTACAGTCAACAGCGGTATCAAGTAGGTCAAACCATGAATTACCGAGTGCGGCCGTTTTCAACGTCCCAAAAGGCAGATTTCGTTCAGATACGGGATCCCATACGAGCATCTCACCATCCAAGATGATGCTGTATAGAATCACATTAGAATGATATTACCACCAATTCAGCAGACTTTCCTGTCCACTCGTTCATCGAACGTTTTGGCAAGGTACGGCGTCAAGCTTCCCGTCCCAATATGCTTCCCATACAGATAGGTGTAATCTTTGCCTTTCCTAAGGGTTATAACGGTGAGAATGCTGGTCGAGTAGAAGCAGAATGCTAACCGCGAACAATAGAAATACTCGTTGCCTCGTTTATGAACTTGCATGCGTTCGCCATCCAATTTCTCTTCAATATAAAACTCTGACCCGCCCATCTCCTTCACAGTATGTTCAATGGTTTTGGTCGGGCGCTTACAGAGCATAGGCGCAAAAGGCTGAAAAAGCTGTACCGTTTTGTCCTGAGAGCTTGATATCAGCCAAAGTAAGTACCGAGACAGAGAACGCCGACGACGTACATCGGCATTAAGACGGGTGTTAGGATCCCAAAGTGTCCATGCCACCTTCTTGAGGTCCGAACAAGTATTGTACAGATCTTGAGCATCAGGGTGGAACACGGCAAATACGGTAGTTTCCTTGACCGAAATCACCAAATCTTGCACAGAATGAGCGGGAACAATTGTCGTCAGGACATCTAAGAGCACCTTTGAGAATGATACGAACAATCCACCGCTGTTCGTCGGGTGTTGCTCGATTGTATACGCGCTGAAGAATTTTCGCCTGCACATCCCTTAAATACCGTCACTAGCGAGGACAGATATGAACGTGGCAACACGCACTGCTTTCCTATCGAATTTGAAAGCTCATCTAACAGCGAATTGAGTTCATCGATTTTCAGTGTGCTCTCAATAACAGTGGATCGCTTCTTCACAACTTCAAATACAACGCTGGGAAAGTCACCCGATGCCTCTTTCTGGAGTTATTCGTCAGCGACAGAGAAGATTCAGAGGTATAAGACACCATATTACATTCCGTTCGGTAGGTTTTTTCCAGTTTAACAGACGCTGGGCATCTGGATCCTTCTTGTTTAGGGGAATAAGTTTGATATAACTTTTGGCAAGAATGGCTTCTTTGAGACCGTAAACGGCCCTTTCGCGATCTTTCTGTAGTTCCAAGTTGAGCGCAAAGATTGCATGGGACAAAATACGAGCACCTGAGGAAGAATCAGCCGGAGAACAGGAAACAAGTCATCTCCGACTTCAGACCGCCAATGCTAGACATTCAAGTGATTCAGTTTCTTCCAGCCGGTGCAGAGCATCGGATAGATACATGAAACCAGGAATGAATGAGCTTCTTTCGCTTATCCTGCTTGCGCTCTGTCTGCAGTCGGTTGAAGAGCCCAACCAGTGCACCAAATGGGGGGCCGGGCCCTTTTGTATTTTGTGGCGGTGCTGGATATGTTGTACCATCCTCTGCGGCAGCAGTTTCTGGTTGAGGTGAACGAGGAGGACTAGAAGGCGCTGGCGTTGGCTGCATCATTACGGTCGACACAGTGCTGACGAGGTTTGACAAAAGAGGAACTAATCATGTGATTATGGTGACTCAGGTAACGCGGCTCGGATAGTCGGATCGCTTGCCGATGTCCAGAAACGGAAGTGATTTACGTCTTTCCTTCGCTCTTCCACCACCGTCTATTTCTTTCTCTTCTCCACCACTATCCATCTAATCCTACACATTTTCTATCCACAGTCTATTTTCTTTTTTCATGTCGCTCTCCAGATATCCGCGAGTTCCAGGAAAGCATCATGACCCAAAGCAACTTGGTTATTGGAAATTGGGAAGGATCCTCGGTGAAGGAACGTCAGGTCAGTTGAGATTCACCTTGGGCGAGATGTGTCTTGCTCACGCTGGTACCTTCAGGCCGTGTTAGAATCGCTCGACATGCCAAAACCGGACAAATGGCCGCTATTAAAATTATTCCCAAGAACCTTTTGACATCTCGCGCCGAAGGTCTCAACCTCGCTGGGGCCGATGCAGAACGACAAGAACAGTCTCTCCGGCGAGAAGTCGTGCTCATGAAACTCATTGAGCATCCTAACATCATGGGATTGTATGACGTATGGGATCTGCCCGACGAGCTCTTTCTCGTACTCGAATACGTCCAGGGCGGCGAGCTCCTGGAACATCTATCCAAAGTGCTTGAATCAGGTGAAAAATCCCTTCCTATACCCCAAGCTTTGTCCTTCTTCCAGCAAATCGTCATCGCCGTCAGCTACTGTCATCGTCTCAACGTCTATCATCGAGACCTCAAACTGGAGAACATCCTCGTCGACAATGATTTTAACGTCAAGATTGCTGACTTTGGGCTGGCAAGCTTTCAGCCAAACTCTATAGTTAGGACGGCGTGCGGTAGTCCACATTACTGTGCTCCTGAAGTCATAACTGGCTACGGCAACTATAACGGAGCCATGGCGGACGTTTGGTCTTGCGGTATCATTCTCTACACCCTCTTGACGTGCAGCCTTCCGTTCAATGCAGAACTAGACGATGATCTGAAAGATGAAATTCTACAGGCAGACGTGCACTTTCCCGACGGTATCCACCCTGATGCTCAAGACCTCATCTCAAGAATGCTAACCAAGGAACCACACAAGCGAATTACTATGTCTGAAGTCCAGAACCATCCCTTCTTCCTACTCGATAAACCCAAAATCGTCTACCGAGGTATCTCTTCCCTCGAACAGATCGCGATGCCTCTCAAATCTGTGGACGATATTGACCCCGAGCTCCTGCACAGCCTCCGGACTCTCTGGCGCGAAGCTTCAGACGACGACGAAATCAGAGCTAGTCTCACCAATCTTGACCTGAATTGGCAGAAAGGTGCCTATCACCTTCTATTCGAGTATCGCAGGAAACGACTGCAGGCGTACGACGAACAAATTGCAGAATTTGCGGAAAAACATATGCAGAAGAAAACCAGGGCTGCCAAGGAATCCGCTGGCTCAATTCCGAAAAGGACGGGGGATCGCTGGGCACCAACTTATTCCGATCTGCCGCCATCTCGTTCTTCTATTCCATCCCGCGATGGTCCTCCAACTCCTCGCAGGGCAGCTCGCGGTGGAAGGACCTTGGGAGGAGCAACTTCTAACATGTCATCTGACGCCTCGTTTATCCCAATGCAAAAGCCTTCGCACTTGATACCCTCCAGATTTAGCGAGGACGAGATTCAACTTGATACTTATGATGCCACGCCCTATTCTTCTAGCAATACGCTCAGACCACCGCCTTCCGGGTCTGGAAGAGCCCCATCGGCACTTGCACCCATCGCTGTTCCTGAGTCGGATGATCCAAAAGTTCAAGCATTCTATAATCAAGTCTTGGAGCATCTGTCAGTTCTCCATTCACGTACAACAACTACCTCTACTACCATTACCACCGCTTCAAGAGAAGATGACAGTGATAATGTTGCCGAAGGTATCATTTCTCCGAACCTGGCTTTGATGCAGGAAATTTTCAAGGACCGGACGATGATGGGAGTCTCCACAGCGACACCGCCTGTGCTTGCGCGTATCAATAAGGACAATAACACGTCTCCCGAGGATGTCGTGCATTTCGCTTCGGGTCGATTTCACACGAGACCTTTGTCCTTGAAACGGAAGGAGGCTGAGACCGCAAGCACGACTCCTCCCACTGGTTCTCCGGCTACGAAACAGCACCGCCCGAAACGCCCTACGATCACTACTGCCAATCTGAACACTGGTCCCAATCCTGCAGATAAAGAGAATGCCCGATCCGACGCTGTCACACGCACTGACAACAATTGTAGTAGTAACTCTGCTGGCATTGTCAAGAAGAAAAAGTTGTCTCTGCGTAAAGCTTTTCTAAGCCTAGGCGGTACCACCGCCACTAGTCCCCCCACAGGGAGATGTGGCAACAGGAAGCGCGTTCAGATCCTCCATCCCGTTCTCCAGGGGGCGCCGACTCGTACACAGAATCAAAGACCGTCATCATCATCCAAGCTCAAGAAAAAACGCAGTCTGCAAGGAAACGTCAACGTTAACAATACTCTTCTTCCCTCTTCAAAACCGAAACCTTCCTCAGATTCGACGTCGTCTGATAACTCATCGTCTCCCACATCTTTTCTTTCCCCCTTCTCTGCCCCCGCTTCCGCTTCGCCCACATCATCATCTACAATTCCACATGAATCTTTCCTATTATCACCCATGTCGACCGGCAGTTCCAACTACAGTTCCGGTTCCAGTTCCGGATGGTTCGCGAGCGTATTCAAATTTGCCAAACCAGAGGTATTCACGCTTTTTTCGATGCATGGGGTCCATACAACGCGGAACGAGTGTAGGAGATTGTTGATGGATTTGGACGTTCGTGTTATTCTTGAAGAAGAACAAGAAGAAGGGCCTGACAGAATAGGGGGAATCCTCAAGTGCAAGATAGACGAGATCAAGTTGGATCGGGGTACGAACGGGGGAGTTACGTCGGGACTCAAAGCTACGAAATTCAAGATCATCGTCAGACGATCCCGAGAGGGACAGGTACAGAGAGACACCACAAATGGCGTTTACCTCATCTTCGTACACGAAAAAGGATCCACTGAATCTTTCAGAGAGATCTGCAGACGAATCAAGAGAGAATGGTCATTGAATGACGCAGCCAGTCAAACGCCGGAACAGCTCGTACCCAGTCCGATACCACCGCTGGCTACCAGACGAGCAGAGTTGTTATCACCTGTATAACTATGTAGTATGTTCGATTTGTACAATATTAAAAAAAATCCTGAACAAAGAATGTACAGTAGAAATATCCCACATTTAATTTTCTGTCTACCGCGTCGACATGGTTCTTCCACTGAAAATCCGATCAGAGGATAAGCAACAAAATGAGGGGATTTTGAAAAACACGTACGTGACAGTCTTTCTCTCCGTCGTAGCAACTTCATGCTTGGCCCTGTTCAACACCTTTTGAAACTCTGCAACGCGATGCCTCATCCTGGAATGCATGTACGCTTTGGAGCATTTGATATGGTAGTGAAGATAATCGCGGAAGAGCTGTATGTGGGAGATGGTCTGTCCAGCGTTGGATGCGGAAAAGTGACGAGGGGAGAGGACAAAAGTGACATAGCCGGTGCTTTCTGTGTTGTGGAGGTTGGGAAGGTGACGGATTTCCAAGGGAGGATCGCGGTTGGAGTAGAGGACCTGGGGTGCGTTTTGGATCGCCGGTTGACGACGAGCATCTACGAATTCCTTGGAGAACGACTATCAGAGTGCAAATAGAACAGAAAAAAAAATAGTCCTCGTACTTGTAAAAACACCTTTCCATAAATCCTATCCGTCTCGTCACTGAAAATAGTGGAAAAGATGATGGTGACTCTATCGGGGGAAGCTTGGACGTAGATAGCTTCTTCGTCGCGGTAATGGATCTGCATGAGCTCTCCTTGACCGGATCCAGCGGATTCAAGCTGTTTCTGAGACTTGAATGCAGATTCGAACGGGGCTGCGAGGGCGTTGCGTTTGAATAGAGCGATGGATAGAATGAAAGCGTCGCGGTCAGCTGCGCAGTACATTTAGCTATGAGTTGAATGCAGCGATAGGCAATGACCGCACCTGGATTGGTAGGAGTCTGCTCTAAATCGATGCCCAGGCTGACGTTGTACTCTGGTTCGGCCTGGGGAAGCAATAGAGCGCCGTACTCGCGCTGGAGAATGTCCAAAGCGCCATACTTGACCAGTTCGTCCCAGCAGCGGATATGCATTGAAAGAAGAAGCAATGTCTTTCGTTTTGGAGTGGACAGATGAAATCGGACACCATCGTAGTCTACAAAGGCGACATCGAGTGAAGAAGGTCTTTCATTTTATGGGTCAGAAGTAATGAAATAAAATAAAAAAGAGAATTCACTTGATGGTCTTTTCTCCAACAGTAGACTGGATAATAACGTTGTGAGACTGAAGACAAGATAAAGAAATGAGTTTTGAGTTTTGGGAAACAGTTTGATTTGCTGACCTCGAGCAAGATCATGGTTGACGGTGAAAAAAAGGGACGGTCAAACCTGTCGCACCGGGCTGCCATGAGGCATCCTTTCTCTTTCACACAATGGACGCGTCATCTGTGCACAGTGACGACCTTTCAGACTACGACGTCGTCAGTGACCCCGGCTCCCGCTCTCTCGAGTCCAGCGTCGCAGACCTCGTCTTCAACTCCGCCTCTCCTCCCACAGAGCCTCCCCCGACAACAGCCGCTCTCGATAAATTCACCACAACAAAACTGACGCCAACCGATATCCAGCTCAACGCCCGTCTCAGTCTCGGTATATCCCCCAATGCACCCCTCGGCACAGCCAGACCGAAACGGGTCTATGTTGACGGTTTCTTTGACATGTTCAATGCGGGGTAAGTTTCTCATTCCATCCTTCTCATCAATAAACCGATTCTTTCTTTTTTTTACAGCCACGCCCTCCAACTCCGACAAGCAAAACTATCCTTCCCATCCGTACACCTCATTTGCGGCGTCTTCTCAGATTCTCTCTGCACCTCCTACGGCTTCCCCACATCCACCCCTCACCTCGAACGCTGTGAAGTTCTCCGCCACTGCAGATGGGTAGACCAAGTCTTACCCGACGCCCCATGGCAAATAGACCAACCCTTTCTTCGCGAGAGGAATATCGACTATATCGTCATCGACGAAGGTACCACCATTGACCCCATGTGTGACAAGGTGAGATTGAAAGGTTACGACGATATAAAACGCATCGGTAAGTCCTGATTAAGATAAAAAACGCGACTATGGATACCTTTCTGTACGCTCACATTACCCGCTGCCGCTGTTCCTTTCAGGTAAAGTCATATCAACCAAACGCACAACGGGTCTGATAACCGCTCCGAATCTCAGCTTGAGCTCTCTCAGCCCCACATCTCCCACTCCCTTCTCCTCACCTACATCCAACCTTGAACTTGCGACTCCCAAGTCACCTCCAATACAGGCTCTGGCGCCGGAAGATGAGGTCCCTGAACCACTAGTCGAATTCTGAAACAACACATAGTGAATCGATTTATCCATCTTTTGGTTTTTTAGTTTTGGTTTTTTGTCATCTATATACATTTATGTACATGTTTCCCTGTACCTATTTTACCTATGTACCTTATGAACCTACTTTTATGTATATGTGTTTTAAAGAAAGAATTCTAGTCAACTATGCAAAATCAAGCTAAGTTACTTGGGAATGATAGAACACGAGGCAGAAAAAAATACTTTATGTGAATAAACAAAAAAACTGTGGTGTTGATATTGATGTGTTTGCTACAGGTCGAGATTGAAATGTTGGGTAGTGATAGGCATGAATAAACATACAGTTCATAGAGGAACGAAAAAAAGGAAAGAGAAAAAAAAAAACTACAAAGTTGCCGCCACCTTGGCAGACTTTTTCTGATGAACCTTAGAGTGCCTATTCAGCTGGTCGGGTCGAGCGAATGTCTTATTGCACTCAGGCTCAAGACAGACATAAGGTCGGTCACCGGTGTGCGTGCGAAGCTAGATATGAAATTTAGCACCTTATCGAGCCAAGAAACTAAAAAGCCCACATGTTTGGATAGATTCGAAGACTCGGCAAACGCACTAACAAAAAAAAAAAGTTTTAGCAAAAAACGGATCGCAGGCCGAACAGGAAAAAACACAAGAAACTCACCGATCGCAAAACGTACACTTGAATGGTTTATGTCCATTGTGCGTCCTTTTGTGTATAGTCAATGCACCCGTAATAGCAAACGATTTTCCACAGCCAGGATGATCGCACATATAGGGCTCTAGAAAAAGGAAGGAAGGATAGCGTTCAATACATAATATTACGTGTAAACTACACAAACCGCACTTACTTTCTCTCGTATGTCTCCGAATATGCTGCTGCAGCGTCGCCGCTTCAGAAAAATTCTGATGACATAGCTTGCACTGGAAAGGTCTATGACCTGTATGCGACTACGAAAAAAAAAAAAGAGAAAAAGTTGAGTTAGCCACTATGAACATAAAAGACGGGAAAGGGGGTGTCCTTTACCTGCAAATGTCGGCGTATCTTTTGCTTACTCGTGAACCCACTCTGTCCATTCCGCCCACACTCTCCCCAATAACAATCATAATGCGGTTTTCCACCTCCAACGTGCTTGGCAGTCAAATGCAACATGAGCTCATCGCACGAGTCAAATACCTCCCCACACTCTTTCCAATGGCATACATGTTTCTCTTTACACTGGTGCTGATGCTGCTGCCCACTCCCCTGCTCAAGTAAAGGCGTCACCGAGCGCGAAGAACTAGAGGCGGTGGCAGCATGCTCATGCTCGCTTCGTGACAGGTCGCTCGAAGAAGGGTGATGGTCGATAGTCATATTGTCAGACGTACCGGAGAATTTATTGGCGTACATTTCGAGGTACTCTTTGGGATAATCATCCGGATACTTAGGGAGAGGTGGAAGATTTGGCCCGGGATATCCAAGATGGTGCGAGAGTATGTGAGCAGTAAAAGGGTCGTAGGGTGCATGAGGGTTATCAAGCGAAGGCGCATCCACAAGTTCAGGGAAGAATTCGTGGCAGTCTCTCCAGAGGCAGGAAAACTTTTTGTGATGATCGTGCCCCCCCTCGTCGGGTTGACACAATGGATGAGGGTGAGAATGAGGTGCAGAGGGGTGATGGAGAGGATGCGTAGATCCCTGCGAGCGAAAGGTCAACTGGAGATGATTAGTGTTGACATGTGCAGTGAGTGCGTCCGCAGACGAAAATTGGGCGCTGCAGTTACCCCACATACAGACATGTGTGGCTTCTGGCATGATGGTAGAGTTTTGGAGCACCAATGAGCCTGTAGATAATGGAGGCGAAATCTCGGCCGGAGAAAACGCTGAAGTCTGTGACTGGATGGAAGGAGATCTTGCAGCTGAATGTGGACCAGATGGGATAGAAGGAGGATACTGTTGGCTAAAATCATAAGAATAATCTGATAATTTATTTCCGAGCATGTTGACTGTCGACGCCTGAACATGATTTGTCTCGGAAAAGACTCCAAGAGGGAACGAAGAGTCCCTCTGACCAGTCTGGTTGAAAATAGCGGGCTGACCAGAATCAGCGGATGATATAGGTGTCCACGCGTACGTCGTATCAAAACTCTTGGGTTCAGCGAGGTATGGATGAAAATCGCTGCAGCATTGCAGCTATAGGGTGGGATAAGAAGTCGAAGCCTTGATACGAGAATTTTGTTTTTTACTTACGAATTCCTCAAAGTCATCGCAATCATGGCATTTTTCCGAGTTTTGACAGACTAAGTCGCAGTCCGCCGGATCTACACAGTGTGCGTCGCCGTGCCCAGGACCGTCGCAAGTGATGACGATACACTCGTCCGTACACTGCGAAGTTATATCTATAGTTTCAGAATCGTATCCTGGATAATCTGAATGATCATGGTTCACGGTGTCGATAAAGTTGTGTTGGTGAGAATGAGGAGTATTTTTCACAGAGGTTCTACGAGCTGCTGTGAGAGGCATTGTACAGCAAGCTTCGCCGGATTGAAGGGGGCAGGAGGTTGGTGGCGAGTGGAGAAGCTCCCTCGGAGATTTTTGAGGGACGGGGGATATTTCACGCGAAGCCATTGCCGAAGGCTTGGGTCTTAACGCAAAACAGAATGAGGGTTGACCGCTCAGGTACCCTGTGGGTCATCTATGACAATCTAATCTCGATCTAATCAGATAAACGCATTTATCGTATCAGATAAGACCGCAGGTCTGGACTTTACTCCGGTCCCGTGCTTCATTCCACACTTTCCATGTCAAAAATTCCAGCCTTGTGCGCACTTGCCGCTAGCTTCGCTTGCGGATGGATTGGCATTGAAAGGTCTTTGACCGCGTTCAAGTCATTCATTTCAGCCCCAACAGTGCATTCTCCCAATATTACCTTGTGTCCCCAAGCGCCTTCCATGTCTCCCGGGCGGCATGCGGCTCTGAACGAACAGCTAAACAATAGGTATTCTTCTGAAACGTTCAAGTTGGCATCGTATCAATCGCTGGCAGCCGCCATTCGAATTCCGTAAGTATAAACTGCCGGGTTAAGCCGTCTCCCCTCTTGTTTTTTTTTTTTTTTTTTTTTTTTGGGAGATTGAAAATTATAACGCAATCCCGCGGAACAGAACGGAATCATACGACGATTTGCTGCCAGTCGGTCAGGATGAACGTTGGAACGTGTTTGACGATTTCCACGCCCTTTTGAAAGAATCGTTTCCCCTGATGTTAGCAGGCCTTTCCTGTCCCCCGGCTCAGCTTGTTCATTTATTTGCCCGTAGATATACCAGTCTTACTATTGTGACCGTCAACACGTATGGTCTCGTTATTCATTGGCAGGGATCCAATCATTACTTGAAGCCCATATTACTCACTGCTCATCAAGGTACTGTATGTCTTGGCTGTGGCTAGAATCCCACCAAATCACGACCCGAGATAGACGTCGTCCCGGTTGATCGGTCAACTGAGGATCAATGGCTCCATCCACCCTATTCTGGGTTCTATAATGGTTAATTCGCATGCGATTGGACGTTACGCCGCCTCATGTTTTTGCAGGCACTTGGATATTCGGCCGAGGCAGCGTCGATGACAAGGCCGATCTCGTTGCCCAACTGTAAGAAAACAAAAATCATATCTTGTTTATGTTCTCGCTTGGTTCAGTTGACGAGATCAGCATTACAGTCAACTCGTTGTTAGAAGGTGATTTTAAGCCGATGCGTACCATCGTGCTCGCTTTCGGGATCGACGAAGAGGCTTCAGGAACTGAGGTTTGCATACACATTTATTGCCTTGCGCTGGGAGATCAAAATTCCCCCCCTTCATCTGTACTCTACAGGGAGCCGGTAAACTTGCCATCTATCTCGAAGAAACCTATGGCGCCAATGGTTTCGCGATGTTGCTGGATGAAGGAGGTACCATATATATGATTTCTTTTCTCAACTGCGTGTTCAACTTTCACACACACACACCTCTTTTTTGACAGAAGGATACGGTGAAAACCTTCAAGAAGGCATCATATTTGCTCGACCCGGTATTTCGGAGAAGGGTTATCTCGATACACGCGTCGAAGTCTTCTCTCCAGGTGGCCACTCCAGTATTCCTCCTGATCACACGGTCAGTAGATACTTACTTGTATCATTTTAAATTTGTGTATTGATCCCTCCAGCAGAGCATAGGAATCTTATCTCTCCTTATCGCTTCAATCGAAGCCAACCCTCACCCCCCGCGTCTTTTGCGGAACGGAACTGCGTTCCTCGCGGCCCAGTGTGCCGTCGAGTATTCGCCGGATGGACAGGGAAAGTTTCCTTCCGAAATGAAAGATCTCGCTCGACGCGCCCACGACGACGACGATGCTGCTCTACAAAAGTTTGCCAAAGCTTTATTCGCCGCAGATCCGTTTTTCAAGGTGATGTCACGTACGACACAAGCTGTAGATATCGTTTCTGGAGAGTTGAAGATTAATGCGTTGCCTGAACGAGCGGAGGCTGTGATCAATCATAGGATTGCTGAGCATAGGTTCGTGAGTCTGTAATCAACTTCCGCTTTGAATCACTCTGACGAGCAGCTCTTCCCAACAAGTCAAAGATCACCTGACCGACCTCATTAAACCTCTCGCCGAAAAACACCAATTTTCTCTCCAATCTTTCGGGGAAGATGTCCCAGATTCACCTTACAAGATAGTTTTATCTGACGCTTTCTACTCGTCCTTGGAACCTTCCCCAATCGCGCCTATCCTCAATAATCCGGTGTACGATGTCCTTTCTGGAACGATAATAGCTACTCTACAGAGTTCAAAGAGGTACTGCGCTGATGGTGTTATCGTTTCTCCATCTCTTGGATTAGGTATGCTTGACCTTTTCATCCCTAAAAAGCTGTTGGAATTTTTTATGCCTTGAAATTGTAGGCAACACCGGTACTAAGATTCGGAGCTCAATCACTGACTTGTACTCATGAGTCCCACGTCCTTCTAGACACCCGTTTCTACTGGAACCTGACACAGAATATATTTTGTTACTCCCATCGGGGTGATAGAGACGACATGCTCAATGGATTACATACCATCAACGAAGGTCCGTATGCTTATTTTTTTTTTTCAAGAGCTCCGACGCGGAGGACGATCTTTGTTTATCGTCCATTTTTCTATCTTTTTTTTTTTTTTGAACCGACAGCCCTGATTCCCTCCTGTCTCCTTTCCTTACAGCCATCTATGGGAGTCTTTCATCGATCAGATTCGATTCTTCACACAATTGATACTGAATATGGACGAGTTGCCAGTGAAGAGAGATTAACACTGTGGCCATATATGACCATTACTGAATTTAGAACACTTGGGTCTGCGATCTTTAATTACATGTCCTATAGTAATTAGTGCCGAATTCAGTCCAATCGAAAAAAAAAGTAAAGTAGAGCAAGCAAGCAGTCAAATCAAGAAAAATGACATAGTGAAGGAATTTCTGCCACAGCACGAGGGGAACATCAAGCGAGCGGTACACGGCAAGAAATTCTTCATTCCTACCAGTCCAGCTCCAAATGGTCCTCCCCTCCTTTCTCCTTCTGAGACAGACGACACCACCATCGTTCAACCTCCAACTCTTCCCAATTCGAACAGGCCTCGACCAACTCTCCCAAAATACTTTTCGTGAGCCCAACGGCATGCAATTTTTTCACACTCCCGAGACTGCCCGGTATCAACCCCACCAAGTACTTCTCCTCCTTTTCCACCACCTTCTGCCAGTACTCTTCCTCCTCCTCATTTAGATCATAAACAAAATCAATCTCAAGTTCGGTGACTTGAGAAGGGAACCCAGCGAATTTGTTCCTTATAAAGAGGTCGCGTAAGGGGGTATTTAGAAACTGGATAGAAATCCGGTCGAGGTCTGGGAGGGGAGTGTATGGATATATCCCAGCTATGTTGGTGAGCGATATGAATCGCAGGACGGTGTGAATTGCTAGACCCATTGGAGATTCAGATGAGAGATCCGGTTCGGGGGTAGATGACCAAGATGCTGGCGGGCACGAAGTAGGACTGGGCATTTTGGAGGTTCGGGGATGGTCGCTCTGAAATGATACGGAGCGGCATAGTTGAGAGAAAAGAGAACCTCGAGCGGTGTAGTAGTCGTAAAATGGAGATTCGTGGCGAAGAATCGAGAGAAATTTGAGTGCGAAAGCTACAGATGGGATATGAACGTCTCGGCAGAATATGCGCATGTAGATGCTCGTCCATGTCCGGTTGACAGCTAGAGAGGATGTCATGAATGAGATGCGGTCGGCGCAGGAAAGAGGGGATGCCCAGAGCTCTTCTGTGATGAGCTGTACTAGTTCAACGGGTAGGATAGTGGAGGACATAATTTGTGGCGATTAGAATGGAGGAGCGGTTGTATTTATACTGGGGAGCTTAGTGGCCGGGAAGCAGTGCTAGGAGATCGGATCAGGCCAACCCCTTAGAAGGCCAACCCCTTACAAGTTCCTGATCGCCACTGAGACAATAATTTCGTGACATTACTGTAACAATACGCATGATTACACGGTTTGTTACAGCAAATGATGTCACAGTGATTTTGTGACGTTACTGTGTAGTCGCAAGTCCCGTTTACACTCCTCAATCTCGGCTTGAATCCGGACATAGTCTTCTACAATCTGAGCAAACCCTCCTCCATCGGCAAGCGCCATCAACCGCCTGTACTCTTCGATTTGCTGGTCGAGCGCTTGTTCTTCGTCTTTCAAACCCTGAGCTTCCTCTTGTAGTTTGCCATAGGCGATAGACAGAGCGTTGGCCATGGTGGAGTCGGGTTGAGATTCGGAAGCAAAGCCGTATACAGTTTGGTAAGATTGACCCCTTTGAAGAGAAAGTTTTGCTAGAGAAGCTTCAATAGTGGCAGCAGATAGAGCGTTGCTGGCTTGATGGTATCGATTCAAACTGGGTGGAATCGTTGAAAGCGCGTTGATCAAGTCTTTTTGGAGGCGAGTGTGAAGCTGGATAGAAATTGAGAGCTGGATGAGGATATGAGACAGATTCATACGTCGTGAATGCGCGTGACGAGATGCATTGACGAGGACCAAATCTCCGAAACTTGGGATTCCAGACTTGCAATGTTTTCCAGTTGCTCGTTTATATTTATTTCTAGGAAAGTGAATATAAAGAGCAGGATTGAGGAAGCACTGAGATTACCTGAAAGAAATTCGGAAACAGATTCAATTTCGTCGTGGCGGTTCATGACTAGGAGCGTCTACGTCAGGGTAGACGTAGCCAGAGTACACGGTCATCTTACCTTGTCTGGCAGATCTACGCGTTTGATAGACGGCGCTAATTTTTCGTCTGGGACTGTTGAAATACATTGCGCTCTATAGATTAATTTGTGCTTTAACGGACTATCGTCTCGAATCATGACTTGCATTACTCTATACTACGAGAGATTATCGCAAACTAAGCGAGTTTTGGTAGGGATTCATATTTCCATCGTTGTGGCTGGGAACAAAAAAAAATTCAACTTTTACACCTTCTCGCCCTCCTCAGCTTCCCACTTCAAAAACTCCTCATGCAACTTGGTCTGATTCGCATGCTCCTTCTGTAGCTTCTTCTTCGCACTCTTACTCACTTCTTTCCCTTCCTTGTCCGTCAACGGCAAACCATTCTCTTCCCAAGATCCATACTCATCCGAGTGTGGAGACTTGAACATCTCAGAAGGTGCTAACCGTCCTTTCTCTAGCCTCTCGAGCCGTTTAACACGTTCAGCTTCCTTGGCAGCTTCTTTTTTCGCTTGTTTCACTTCCGCAATAGCACGCTTCTCGTCTCGGGCTTTGAGTAATTCGGCCGGCGGTGCTAGTTTGACAAGGGCCTTTCCGTCTACATTCAAGAAATAAATAAATAAATCAAGACCAAAGAACACGGTCTGTACCTTCTTGATCATCAAGCGCCACTCCCAACGGAATTAGTTCTTCGTCTCGTAGCCTATCGCAGAGCGCAAGGATATCCTTCAAAGCATTGTCGCCCTTGTTGATCGCCAGCCGACGTACACCATCCCGGAAGGTAGACAGAGCGCGCAAATACGGCATCAGGATCTCGTCTTTCTATATCACGGGGGCGTTATCAGGGACTCGTAACCTAAAACGAAGGAAAGGAAAGGTGCGAAACAAACATTGACAACAGCCCCATCTTCACCAACATCCTGACCCCACCCAATCTCTTCTTTTTCACCTTCTCCAAGCCCAAACATCCTCAGCATCTTCCCAACCCATCGTCCTACGTTCTCAACGACGTTGACATTGACGGCTTTACCCCTCGAATTGATATACGTATTCGTTCTTGAAACGAGGTCCCGCAAGGTGTCTAGAGCTTCTGGCGTGTTGAAAGAGTCACAGAGAGCGACGTGGAACGCGTGTTGGGATTGGTGGAATCTACCTTTGCGTTAAGTATATTGCATGAAATCGTAACGCCCCACTCACCGTTCTACCAATTCACTCTCTGGAGCTTCATAATGATGGTACCCATCCGAGGTTACTCCACTATCGCGCGCTTGGTTGACGAGCGCTTTGATATTGGTGAAGAAGTTCTATACTCAATTATACTCAATTCCGGTTAGTTTACGCCCTCGCAGAAGACCCACGTTTAGTGTAGTTTCTAGATTTCGGACCTCCCCAGCCATGAGAGATTCCGAAAAGTCAACTTTTGCGTTCCATAACTGAGTCACAAACGCTAGACGCATTTGGCGTGCGGTGTACTTTTCTAAAATTTCCTGTCCGAGGGAGGAAGGAAAATGAGAACGGACAGAGAGGAGAAAAGATGATGTAGATCCCTACATCAATAGTAATGAAATTCTTTAGCGATTTGCTCATTTTCAGCCCCTCGATGTGTAGATGCCCTGTATGAATGAAATAATTGACCCAGGTTGAGCAGTCGTGGTAGGCCTTATAAACACTACATGAACAAACAAAAGGCGATAGAGACTGGGCAAGAATGCGGACGCACCTCAGACTGGGCCATTTCGTTATCGTGATGGGGGAACGCAAGATCGATACCTCCCGAATGGATATCCATGTTGTCTCCTAAAATCGCACTGGCCATTACGGAACACTCGATATGCCATCCTGGCCTTCCTTTGCCCCAGGGGGAGTCCCAGGACGGTTCACCTGGTTTTGAAGCCTTCCAAAGGGCGAAATCGGACGCGGAACGACGTGTAAATTGTGTTGATGAGCCTGCAGTCAAGTTTGATAAGGCAGATGTTTAAAAAGCTTGCGGTCTGACCCACTTTCAGCACCATCCTCCCGATTTCCTTTACTCCATGGTTCGAGCTTTGCATAATCGTGATGTGGAGCATCATCGAACGCTTTGGTATCAAAGTAGATACTACCCTGAGCCTCATATGCGTACCCATTTTTTATGATTTTCTCGATATAGGTGCTAATCTCCGGCATGTACTCCGTCACGCGTGTCAAAGTGTCAGGGTCGCGTACGTGCAGTCTGTGCATGTCGTCGAAAAAACGTCCTTCCCAGTACGATGCAAGTTTTCGAGACAGCAAGGGGTCAGTTGCTGTAGATTTGTACTGTTCATCCAAAAAAAGCACTAGGATATCGTTTGATTCGTCAATTAACTTGTGAGCCTCTTCCTGCGATGAGACCCCAGATTTCAAACCCGTCTCTGCCACCCGTAGAGCGGAAAGTGACCGGTTCTATGCGCGTGTCAGAGATAGCGTGTAATTACCAGGCATTAATTGTAATGCTTACCGCAGAGGTAAAATTCATATCGAATTTTTCATCCCTCTTCAAGCATTCCTGTTTCCATTCTTTATTCTGAACCAGTTGGGAAATCCGACCAAACTCGCTCTCCGCTTGGTCAACAGTGATACGTTCGGTAGGTGGCAGGCCTGCCCCTACTTCCTTTTGTACAAATGATCTCCATGCGGTTGTTACTTGAGATATCAGGTTCGTATTCAGAGACACGGTATCCGCACGGAATTTCTCGATTAAATGATTTTGCCTCGCGCGTTTGATGATCTGTCCGAACCTAAGCTTTTGATCTACACGAACACGGTTGACCCACTGGACTCACCTTGTCGTCGATATCGGTAATATTCATCACGAAATGGACATCATAGCCAAAGTGATCAGACATTATTCGCCGAAGAACGTCCTGCGTAACATAATTACTGTTGGTTAAAAAAAAAAAGTTGGGAAATTCACTCAATGAGAAGCAATCACCAAGCGTACCGAGCATGTCCCATATGCGACGCATCGTAAACAGTTGGACCACAATTGTACCATTTAACTGCACGACCAGATTTCGGAACGAACTCAGTTTTTGTGCGCGTTAGGGAATTGTATATTTTGAGTTTTGGTTCTGGAGGTGTAGACACAGGCTGATGCCATTCTGGTTGTTTAACTGAAGACATTGTTCGTCGAAAGGATGGAAAAAGAGGGCGAAACGATGAGAGCAGCAAGCAAGCAGCTCGAGTCATCGATTTCGGAGGAACCTCGTTGAATTGTGTCACATGACTTAACGTCCTCCAGCCCTCGACGCGACAACGATGATAACAAAACGCCTTCATGTCTCCGGACTCACTCCAACAATCACGCCAGCAGATCTGTCCGCGAGGTTCTCAAATTTTGGCCTTGTGAAATCGCTAGATGGCTTTGGTTTACTTGACAGTGTTGGACATCCACGAAAGTTTGCATATGTGACAGTTGAAGCAACTGAAGCTGCGTTGAAGAAATGTAAGGGCCCCCAACATCGTCTTTTTTCGAATCTCAGTCTATCTAGGTGTTTCGACCCTCAGCGGAACGACATACAAAGGTGCCAAGCTGCGCATTGGTGACGCGAAGCCAGACTACGCTGAACGGTGCGTTTGTTTTTTTTCATTTTTTCATTGGCTTCCCTGATTATCGACTTAGGATATCCAAAGAGAACTCTGATGCTGAACCTGTTCAGAAAAAACGTCGACTTCATCATGGGAAATTCAGCGGTATTCAAGCCGTAGATATGTCGGTCGTCACACGGGAAAACGCTTCTCAGCGGCCAGGATGGACAGTAATGCCCTCGGGTCGAATTATCAAAGCGATGCAGATGAGGCCAGGAAAGCCTCTGCCTCCTCTGCCCTCCTCTCTCAAAGATACTAAAAAATTGGGCAAAAAGAAGAAATCAAAAGACCCAGATGTAAGAGCCAGGCGGCGCACTATCGACGTTACGAGATGGGATGGATCATATATAACAGGTGTATTCCTTGGCGAAGCCGACGTTGAAAATATGGTTGAGAGTCGTCGGTCCATTCCAGTCGAACCATCCCCACCCAAAAAGAAAGAGTCAACCAAGGCCAAGGTTCCTCCTCCTCCTCCTCAGTTATCCTCTGCTCCCGTTCCCGCCCCTACATCTTCTGTGCCACCTTCTTCCACTGACCTATCTCACGAACGAGATCAAACACTCTCCTTCCTTCAATCCTTCCTCTTTTCATCCTCATCTAAACGGGCTCCCTCACCAATCGATTGGGATTCCGACGTCGATATCGACGAAGCAAACGTTGTTGAAGCGCAGAATCTCCATGAATCGGGGTCAGAGTATGAAATTGTTCCTCGTGAGGAGGACCCTGACAGAATGGACGTGGATGTCGATTCAGAAGCAGTACACGATGACGAGGCTAGCGAAGATGAGGAAGCAGGTTCTGCAAACGGGGATGTACAGATGCAGAATATTCCAAAAACCACCTCATTGGGGCCGCAATCCCGACCTCCTCCCCAAAATTCGCTGAAAGATCTTTTTGCTCCTCGTGAAGATGAAGGTATGCCATTTACACTCGTTAATCATGGCAGGTATCTGACCACGTTTCCACACAGGAGGATTTTCCCTTTCGAATCACCTCAATCTCGACTTGGACGATGATTTGGACTTCGACATGGTTCCATTTCCAACCATCACTCCGACGCCGGCTTCTACTGCTATTGCAGGTCAACGACAATTTCAAACGACATCATTGCCCGTTCCACCCATATCAACCAACAACCATTCCCAATCCTCCAAGATCCAAACAGTCGCTCTAGACTCAAAAAAGCCATTCTTCTTCCCTCGCCGAAAGCGGCAGGTTCAGGACTAGCATTGTCCTCGGCTAACCTAGCTACTTCCTCTCCGTTCTATCAGCTCCAAACGCCGGAGGAAATACAAAAGCGGTGGGAAGAGAATCAAGTTGAGCTCACGAGAGGCTGGAAGAAACGATTTCGGGAAGGCGGAAAAGTTCGGAGACGGAGAGGTGGGGGCGTGGACGATTAGTCTCATGAGGTTTTCAAGCCAAGGGTTCTGCGATAGCGGTACAGGTCTTAGAGGTTGTTTAAAGGACAAGCCGGAGGTTTCTGAATGCACTGGAGGAATGTGCTATAAGTAAAGAGGGTGATCGCGATTCAACTAACATGTGAAGAAATACGCTAGAACATGTTGTTCAACTACTCTACAGCCGAGTCTGGCTGCATAACAATGCCCATTCCCTTTGACCCAAGCACGACATGCGAGTTTCGGATTCAAGTAGAGACAGGGCCAAGTGACGACAACAAGCTCTGCCATATCCCGTGCTCCTCAAAGAGATCTCTATACTCTTCCCTGGCGAGCAGCAGAAGGGCTTTGCAAGAGCAGAGCGATTTCCGGCTCGAACCATCCTATCATCTGAACCCACTCTTTGATCTGGGTACACGCCGAAGCCAATTGGTCGAGTCGGTAGTCACATTCTATCCAGGTTATGATGAATGCATCCAAGATAATTGTATACCATTGAAAAACCTGCCCCTTGAACAGCGTATCCTTGGGCTCCGAATTGCGGTCACTGGACGATGTAGCAGTGTTATCTTCCTCCTGAGCAGTTCTGGCCCTTATGAAACAATCAACGTCCGGAACGTCCCGGAAACTATACGGCCTTCAAAAATCACAGTCCAGGTCTAGGACCAGTGTTGTCCTAGGCACACAAGGTTGGCGGTTCGGGGACGAAGAAAGTGTCGGAGGCAGCTTATCAAGCGCTCCTCGGACTTTTGCATCTTTTTGGTTCCGTCCCCGCGTGCCCGCCTCTTTCAACCCTGTTGTTGAGAGTTGAACGATTCCGGCTCGGACTCGGGGGAAGAGCCTCTATAGGGGAGGGGGGGGCACAACTCGGATTTGCCTGGCTAGCCCGTCTTTGTAGTTCAAAAATGTTAAAGTCGTTTTGTTGAATAAAACAACTCGGATTTCTTCATTATATGTCAAAAACTGGCTTCTATCATCCTAGCGATAGAAAATTGCTCTGGTGATATAGTCCCTGTACCAGTCCTTGCATCGCTTACTGCTTCTTTGCTACAACAACTCCAGTGCTCCACGAGACCAATGGACAAAGGTCTTTCAAACAGCCACTCAACAGGGTATCAACGTATAATTCTTATCCAGCCATAGAGTATACATTGGGTGTCATTTATGTCCCCCCCAAAAAAAGCGAACGATCTCGAGATACATGCATACGATTACATACATACAAAGAGCATCCCAGATTGTAGTAGATAAAATACATAGGGTATGGATGTGTATAGGCAAAGGCCTTGCCGTGAAGCAGAAGAGAGCAACGATAACGGATCTAATCTAAATTTCACCCGATTTTTGTTTTTCTTCCTCCAATGAACAGGAATCAGGGTTGGTGTTGGTGTCAGAGTCGGGGTTGTTAAATATGGGATCCACATCATCTTCTACGCGGATAACGGTAACGGTACGATGTACCTCTACAAAAAAATTAAAATAATCAATAACGGACCCCAGGGGGGAGAAGAACAAAAATTGACTGACGAATAGCATCCACCGTAACGGTAGGATCGATCCGAGGAGTCTTTTTCATCATTTCTTCGTCGGTGTTGAAAGATGTGTCTCTGCCCTGACCTCCTTTCCTGATGTTGACATTTGCGAGCAGGGTGATGACATACACCTTTTCGAGAATGAAGGCAAACATTCCTTCCACTGAGAAAGAAGAGGGCAGTGGTTAGAAGAACAAGACAGACACATTAAGCAGGTGGGATCAACTGTACCATTACTGGAGTCGTTATTCAGGAACGCGACGAGGGCGCAGAGGGCAATGATAGAGGAGGCGGAGCCTGTCTGAATCGTCTGCCGGATTATTCGCTTGATTACGCTAAGAACCACATCGGGGTGAGTCTCAGAAGAACTTGGCGATACAAAAAGGTTTAGAATACCCACCTTTCGGTCTGGGCAAAGGACGTTTTTATGGAGCGTAACTGCCAGATGAGAGCAAGAGAGATTCCGACATCTAAGTAAGGGCGAAATTGTCAAAACAAAAAAAAACATTATCCAGACAGTTATGCGTACCGGTAGCAGCCGAAGATGATAACCAAGTGATCACCGTGACTTTTGACCGATGGCGCTGAGCGTAGTCAGGCCAGAGGATGAAGATGACGGCAGTTGCTTCGCAAGTGGCGAGCTAAAGCAAGATCGTTCGATATCAGGAAGGTGATCAAATATTGGGGGGGGGGGGATGACTCACCGCCAAACCGATGAGCATAAAGATGAAGATCAAGAAGAACCAGTTACGGCTCAAAGTGAAGTAGCGCACAATCAAGAAGCCTTGGACGAGAGTGGTGATGATCCCGGTCGTCATGAGGAATGTGAATATAGGCCAATATTGTTTCGTGAGATAACTCAAGTCTCCCCAATGGGATACGGAGTACTAGATGAGAGGTTTGGGGGGTGAGCGGAGATGGGATGCGGGAAAGTTATTAGACAATACCAGATACACCGTTGCATATGTCGCCGCGAGGCAGACCGTGTCTCCAAATACGACGACAGCAACGATAAGCTTGAGCAAAAAGGCATCTCGAGGGAAATGGTTGAAGTAGAACCAAGTCTCCTTCAGAATGATCGCGTATAACATCGAACACACCCAAGTACCGAGCATGAGAGTACTGATAGAGCAAAAGAAAAGTCAATATTGTGTCGTTCAAGAGGAACAAAGTCCACTTGCCCTAGAAGATCATTGAAATCGAGCCCGAGTGATGCCGCGAGAGAAGCCATTGTAAGATTGATACGGGGCTGGAGTTCGAGGAAGAGAGAACGATAGATGATTCGATTCTGAGATGTCAGTTCAGAGGTCTTTGCTCTTATACAGAGCCTCGAGTACTAGAGTGATCAGGAACTGGAAGAAAATTTCGACGATCAGACCGTTCTAAACAAAGTCTAATCGAGCTCCTGTCGAATTTTCCTCCATTTCGAATAATCAAGTTTTGGTGTTGTTCAACACTGGGGTATCCAGTGGTCATTTGCATAGTCGAATGGCCTGCGTGAAGAGAGACAAAGTGTTTTCCTGACGAAAAGAGAGAATATAACAGGGGCTCCCTAGGTCCTTGGCCTCTCCCCAGGTACTGGGCGATCATTTACCTCTGGTGGACACAAGGCTGGTGAATACGAGTGTGGGCAATTCCTCCCAACAATATTACGAGTCCGAATGAAATGAAGGAATCGTGCGTTGCGTGGGAAAAACGACGTTTCTTCCCATATCGGGATTTGTCACGCTGTTACGGTTCCTACTTGGTCACGCTCTAATGTGACCCACCGTGTTGCTTGCTTCAATCTGACACGTATCCGTCGTCCCTCGGCTGATTCCCCAACCTGACACGTATCTGCTGCCCTCTCTGTTACAGGCTACCTGTCTTGGCCTCAGTCTGCTCTTGAATGACCTATGTCACACATGCAAATCCAGCCGGGCCAGTGCACTAGGCCTAGGGCAATATCCATCGACAACACTCAACAGAGGCCTGCATTCCACCCTGAACCCTTACCAATTATTATCTATATCTCTCTCTGAATCTGGATCTATAACTGTGGCTTTTTCATTCATATCTACGTGCTTTTTTTCTTTCCCTTTTTTGCACTTTAGCTCCGGGGCTGTCTCAACTAATTGCTACTTTTGCAGTGTTTCTAACTCATGCAACTTCAAGTGTACCTAGATAGATTCTGGTTATAGAGGCAGCCTCCTACCCTATACTTCGAGGGCCAATATCAATATCAACATCTGACCTTCCCTCCTCCCCTCGTCGATGAGTTTGTATACTTTCTTGTTCCATTTCTAAAATTCACATGTTGTTTCACTGTATACTTATATTTTCTGGCACAACAATCTACTGTATGATTTCTATGAACAGTGTCAATAAATTGGATTCGTCATGCCACGCGCCTCGCCGCGACCCACATTGATGATCATCTGGCGAGGAGTTCCATCCCCAAGACTTTGAGCATTGAACTGGAGAGAATTTTCCAATGGCCATGGTTTGCCTGGCTAGCCCGTCTTTGTAGTTTAAAAAAGATAGGTCGTTTTGGCTGTTGCGGTCAACGCGGTCACGTTACCTACTGAGCTCAAAAACCAGTGACTTTCAAATGTTTTCTTTCCGGGTCCATACTCAAATGTTTAGGAAAAATCAATCCATTTCAGCATCATGTATCATGTCCCAGTCCAATACATGGTCGATCACGAACACTTTGTAAAACGCCCACCTCGAAAAAAGAAAAATCAAATTGGACCGCCCGAATTAAGGAAATTCGACGGTCTGGACCCGATTGTAGAAACCCCCAGGGGGCTGCCCCCACAATACCTTTGATTCCACTCCCGCGGTATTATAGCTCCGCGCACCCTCCCCTCCTCAAGGCCTATATCCGCCTTCCACTTTGCAAGTCTAGGCTGCACCGTTTCCATTGATCTTATGCTACCGCTGGGGACCGGAGGACAAGAATAGATAGATGCCACACCTGGGACTGAGTCTCCATCCGCCTAACACGCCTTCACGCGTACTACGGTTCTAACCCGTGGAGCTGGCTGTCGTTTGCTGTAGCCAGCCTGCCGAGTCTAATCTCAATGTACTACACTCCATTCACAAGGCGGAAAAGCGCCAATCCAAGGGTATCAAAGACACTCTCCCCACCCTTTCACTTTCGCCGCACCGGTCTTCATTTAGAACCTTCTTGCCCCACATTCGGCCGATACCGAACGAGCTTGTTTTTCTTTCGTTGCTGTACACGTTTACCCTCAGATAGTATTGGTACGTCTTGAAGGTATCTAAGACTACGGGCCCCAGGTCTTACAGCTCACAGCCTAATGTCATCGGCTATAGGGTATGACATAGACTGGATTATGAAGTTCCGAAATATTCCGCTGTCTAACCGTTGTCAGCGGGAGGCCGCGCAGCACGTATGCGCCGGCCTTGGGTAGCCTTTTAGTATTGACGTCAAATATGACCTTCCTGGAAAAAACATTTTTTCACGCGAGTGTAATAATCAGCAGTCATGAAAGTGTGTTATAAAAAAACATGCAAAGTGCTACAAAAGTGTGCTACAATGTAAAGTGTGGGGCTACAAGTGTCTAAAAGCATAAGAGGAAGATGGAACCGAAAAAATGTGGATCGGCCCAGGACATGATAACTAAAAAAGTAAGGAGTAAGGAGATGTGAAAGAAACCGAGTCTACAAGTCCTAATCTTTTCTCGACCGATGACTGCTGGCCCTTTTCCTCGCTCTGAAGAGCTGGACTTGGACCGAAAGTGAGACGGCGAGCCATTGCTTTTTTATCGCCTGAGAGTAGCTCAGATCCGTCATCTGCGAGCGAACGATACTCCTATCACGCTCAGCGACATCAGTGTGAACCTCCTCCTCTGCTTCGTATTCATCCTCGAATCCGTAGCTATCATCATACGAATCGTGTGAGAACTGGTGCTCCTGGGAGCACGACGAGTGTCGTCGGAATCGTTTGGGTAGCAGACAATGGTGTGAATGTGGCTTCTCCTCAAAGACGGAGATGTAAGGGGGAAGAGGTGAATAGGAGGAGGACGGTGAAGAGGTAATGGATGATGATGCTGAAGGCGAATGTGCAGAGGGGTAGTAGTCTCGTGCGGGACTGTGCTGCGCTGAGCGCGGGCGAACATTGTTTCGAAGGTGGCGGCCGGACTGGAAGTGACGCTCCTCCTCCTCCTCGTACTCCTCCATATCAACTTCTCCATCCTGCTCCCACTGGGGTCGGGTCCTCATGGGATCCGACGACCTTCTCCTTCCGCGGCTGGTCTTTCCAGCGACAGGAAATACAGGAAAGTCCTGATAATCTGGATCATGCATCTCGCCTCGATGATCGACGTAAGCCCTTGCAGGCTCTGAGTGGTGATTGTGTGGATAGTAGGCAGGATCCATAAGGCGAGAGATGTCGGCGTTGGCAAGCTCGATGGAATTGCGTTTAGAATGCTTGACGTACATTGTGTGTGTTCGCCGAGGGGTAAGCGTTGGGGGAGTCAGGTCCATTTTCCGGATCTCTTATATACCGAGAGGTGGCCCGGCAAAAGGGATGAACGCAAACCACGGAAAAGGCTTGACTCATTCAGTCAGCCCCTTGACTCAATCGGATTTTCCTTTCCATCACATAAGCGCCTCCGCGTCAGCCCAGCCCTCCACCACGGAAAAAATCGGGTCCTTTTTTGTCCCAAGACAAAATACCTTTTCCGACGCCCGAAGCCCGAGAGACGACTCCAGGGCTCAACAAGAAGAGCGTAACAAGATTATTTTTCTCCAAGCTCGGTGGCTCACCGTCGGTTCATTTCACGGCCGTGTGTGGCGGTATTCAAATGAGCCTACAAGCTCAAACCGTCAAAGATTTTCTCGCGATATCCAAGCGCCGAATGTTCCATTGGTACACCTATTTTGCGAGTAACACGGGAAAAACAACATACGCATTCTTATAGATTACACAAGGTGCATGACAAAATTCAATCCATCTTCTTATGGTCAGCAGCACTCGTCAGGTATGATCTGTCCGGCAAAACCGCTGCGACTTCGTCAATCTTCTTAAACTGCCATGGGAATCGGGAAGGGTACAGAAAAGGTCTTAGGTCAAAGCCTAGATAACCTTATCGCATCATTAGCGCTCAAGCACGAAAAGCAAGGACACCGACGGTTATCATCCGGCGAGTACGACTCCTACACAAAAATAAAGACTCAGTTCACATTCGGCTAGGTAATCCGGTAGAACTCTCACAGCATGGTATGAAGGAGTCAGTGTGGTCATCTTGTGCCGATTCCGAGCATGCTCGAAAAAGAACAACTTGACTTTGTCAGCAATCTTCATCGAACGTGAGTTTGTGGATACCCTGGAAACAGCAAAACAGCAGACCTGCAACGGAGACAAGAACCCTCCCCATTCATGCACAAGCTTCGTAAACATGCTGTATGGACCACATTTCTCTACCTTGCGCAACCGACCAAAAACAGAAAGCTCATCGTAAGTCATACCCATATCCGCCTGCAATGTGTTTCTTCTCAGCTTCACAATCATGTGCTTTGTAATCTGAATGAAACCTTACTTCGTCAGCCTGCACATAATTCTCTGTAATCGGTTCGAGTTCCGCCGTAGGCGTGGCATCGAGGAAGCTTCTCGTTCGTCAGACAATGCATCAGCCCATTATTAACGCAAGAGATAATCATCCGCGAGACCTCACCCTTTCAAAATAGGCAAGTCAAATGAATCCCCGGCCCAGGCGATGAATTTCTTCAAGTCCGTCTTACTGATGCCTCCAATGGGATTGATGTCGGCTATCAAAGCACACGAATGATTTGTTTAGCCCTCGCCAGCCCAATATTCTTGAACACGAGCCACTCACCAGATGAACAGTCGTACTTTGTCAAGTATCCGCGAAGACTGGGATTGAAAAGATATCAAAATGAAGATAATGGAGGAGAGAATCCGCCGCAGAACTCTGAGCTCTCACCTCTCATCAACATTAGCACTCCCAAGCACTAGTAGACCACCGACTCGACCGCGAACCCAAGGAAGAAGCTGAGCGAATAAATAGGCCAGGACCATCCGGATCCTCGCCTTACCGGAGAAAAGGAGCGGAATAAATTATATTGTTCCGAGAATAACCATAGGGAAGGAACCGGTACCTGTATATTCTGCAATGCGAGGTTCTCCGCATTGGACCCTCCATGCGCTCGGAATTCTGGTTTGACGCCTGTAACAAATCCGAAGAGGCTCCGTACAGCCGTTACTACCGAATCCATATTCAGATCAATATGATAGCTGCAAATATAAATACAGTCAGGAGTGATTGCGGGCGGGTATCACCAGCCTCTTTGGGTTTACCTTCCTATCGCATTGGCTAGGGCCTTGGCTCTGTTTCTGGTTTCTGCGCTGGAATTCTCCGTTCCCATATAGCATGTATGGAAGATCCTCCCGGCAAACTCTTTAGGATCAGAGGGAAGGTAGCCGGAGTCCTCTGGTTCGCCAGCGATGCGGCGCGCATCAGCGATAACTTGCTTGTCGGCTCTGCGTGCGGCTTCAGCCACCAGGCGACACATCGAATAGACGATCACAGCCGTCGCACAACTATCTATGCCTCCGCTGAGGGGAATAAAATAACCCTGAGTGCGCGATCTTCGTAGATAATCCCAAAGCCAGCATGCTGGACCAAGGCTATCCGAGAATAGTTTGAGCGAATGGAGGAAACAGACAAAAATCTCATCACTGACGCTATTTCTTCTTCAGGCCGATGATACCTCACCTCCAACGTTTTGGTAGAGAGAAAGCCGATCATGTCCTCTTCACGCACTTCCTCAAATTTGCCAGGCGACAAAGCGAATGGAACTTCAATCCTTGGATAAGCCTCAGCTTGAGCTGCCTGCATACTTCGGCTACTCTTTGCTCGGTGCGAGCGCACATCTTCAATATCGATCGTAGCTGTTATAACCTCAACGTCGTTTAACGAAAACTGGGTGCCTTGAGCGACGATACGACCATTGACAGCAATCATGGCACAACCATCATAGTAGAGTCGATCCCCGTCGCATCCTTGTTGATTGGCGTAAAGATAGACACCGCCGAGCTTGGAAATAGAAATTAGCAAATCCAGTCTCGAATCCAGGCAGCCAAAGAAACCTTTAGCGTGGCTTCTTTGATGAGCTCTACTCGAGTATACAGCTTTCGTAGTTCATGATGGCTTCCACTGGAGTTGGTGAATATTTCTACTCCGTCCAATCCCATCAGGATATGTGGACTGTCCTGGTGAATGAGCAAGATTTAACGATGTAAGGGCTTGCTTGCATACCTTGCAGGCGTAAACAACTCCTCGCACAATTCCACACCAAAGCAAGTATCGGCAGTACTGACAACGGCATCCCCGAAAGGCACTTTAATCTAAGAACGGCTCAGTATGGCTCGAAATCAATGAACTGTTTAGTTGTATTCACCTGGCCGGTCACAGCTTGGATGATTCTCGGTAAGAAGTGCTCCTCGACCTGCCTGTGCTTGTTCCATGGAGTAAAGTATCGAAGTTCGCGATAGTTTCCATCGTTCGCCAACCACATCTTTGGTCTGATAAAGATGATCTTTCGGTCATGTATGATGACACGGCAATTGTATATGATGTTCTTGTGCTCGATGGGCCTGAGTGGGTGTTAATCATGTACCCATTAGTATACAAGGCACATTTACATTCCCAGATCACAAACAATACCCATGGTCTCTTCAGAAACCAGGAGTTTTGCCAGGACTTCCCATGAGTGAAGCACAGTATCGCCTGGTCGATAACTTAGCATTATAGAAAAATAGATGCAAATATCGGGACAAACCTTCGAGGAAATGATCCAGGCAGCCATATCCTCTAAAACAACAGGAACGTAAGAAGAGCGTTTGACAGACAGAGTTGAAGTGACACGTACGGTATCTCAAGTTCGGGCCCTACTCTCAATGTTGCGCCTCGACTCTTAGCTACTTTAATGCTCTCAAGGATCCGTCCCATGTTACCCTAGTGAGAATCTAGATACATTCAATGGCCACAAAAAAAACGAGATCAGACCTGAAAATCTAAAGCCCATTGATTGAGCGAACTGCAAGTGAAACTCTCAACATTGACTTCAACGTCCAGTCAGACATGAACAGACCATCTGGAACCGGAAGCGCATCAATTAGATTGAGAGACGGAGGGGATATGGGGACACATACGTAGCCAGCGTTATTAGATGACCCATGTCTTTTCCTAAGCGAATGTGAATCAAGGTTTGCAATCGTCGTATCAAACATTATAAGCGCCCAGTGGTAACGTGACAGGTGATTAAATTGTCACGGGCCGCAGGCTACGCTCCAAAAGTTGAGTTTCTATTCTAATGCTCCACTATGAGACTACTCCTCCTTCACAGCTTCCCTTGCGCCTCAAGAATTTGTAGCGCTTGTTCCATTTCACCGTCCGCACACTCTTCCCACCAAGACCAGTTCTCCTTTAGAGCGCGGCCCAACGCAAGAATCTGGTAGCCACTGAGCTCCTGTCCCTCTTGCTGAACATCCGAAAACTCCGGCATATTCAACTCGTTGTAATAGCCTTGCTTTCTAGAAATACTCTGTAAATAGTTTGCGAATGGTCGCCGGATCCCATCATAGATTTTAACTAGGCGAGGCAATCCTTCCGGGTCGTGTGTCGAGGGATCTGACATAAACTTTTGAAAAAGTCGTCCCAAGACGTAGCCATCCTGATCGGGGATGGGATATTAGCGTGACACTGAGCTAGCCGGAAACGCGGACTCACTTCAATGGCCTGGCCTGCGCCTGCTCCTGTAGGTGAAGATATTGTAAGTGAGAATTCGGAAATTTATCATAAATTTCAGACCAAGATGAGGAGTCATTGCATGTGCCTGCTGGACTAGTTAGATCCTCCAATTTTGGGGAGTGGAAGTTGATACTTACGGCATCACCTAAAAGCAGAATTCTCCGCGATGCATATGTGCTCAATGGAATTAAATCCCGGATTGGCCAGCAAGAAGGATTCTCGATAGTCTGTTTATTTTCAGTGACGAGTGGAAGGGGAAATTTTTTTATGCCTACACTCAACAACTCGATTGCTTCAGTTTCCCATTCCGAGAATGATTCTATAACCTCCTTCGTAGTAGCCTGACGAACTTCCAGTTCAGGAATTATCTTGCCGTCTTCGTCTGGGTTAGAGACAAAGGCAACAATATTGATAAGTTTTGCCCCATTGATCGGATAGACGACGATATGCTAAGTAAACATATTCAAACGGGAGTCAACATGCCAGGTTGCGGCACTTACTTTATATTTGCCGTTATACTTGGATATAGGGATCAGTAATTTGTGGGGTATATGGGTCCTGATTGAACTCACCATGATGGGATTGACTAAAGCTCTGTGATTCGGAAAAAGATGCATGAGCCGCTCGCGAGGAATGAGTCCCCGAAACGCTTTTGAGCCCGAAAACTGCAATTCGCCCGCACTCGACACGTATTGTCGTACCGTGGATTTTATTCCATCGGCACCAATAACCAAGTCATAAGAAGCGAACAAACCGTTATCGAAAAAAAGCTTCACCGCGTTCACCTCTTCTTCGCAGCGTTCGACCCGATGGGATAGGTGAAGACGGCAGGAATCGGCGAGATGCCGCATGAGCGCACTCTGCAGATCTGAACGATGAAAGCAGAACCCTCCATCTTAATGATATCTATCAGATCAATGAATGATCGCGACGGAGAAACGAAAAAAACCTTTAGTGTAAATCTTTCGGAATGTAAACCCATTTCGTCTATCACTCAAACGCATTTCGAATGCAACCTCTATTTGGACCGTTATTCAATGAGCTTTTAACTTTGCACGGATTGGTGCTCACTCGGGGTGTTCGAGGGCGGTTCCTTCAGGAGACAAGACAGGTCATCCTCGAGGCCTAGCGACTTGAGTATCTCCCAGGTGCGCGGCCAAACGGCGATCCCAGCTCCAATCTCAGCGATTTGTGCTGCTTGTTCATAGAGGTCAACGTCAATGTTGTCACACTGCTTGAGTGCAAGTGCACACGCCAGGCCCCCAATTCCAGCACCACTACAATGCCTTGGTAAGGAGAGTAAAAAGAGGGGAACCCGACTTCTGCTTACATTATTGCAATACGAAGTTTCTCTGGAGAGGGGTTCGGTTTGGTGTGTGGGGAGTTCATCTCTGAAAGTAATCAAGACGGAGCTAGGATTTGACCGGAAGCCTGGATTCGAGAATGAAGCCATGAAGAGCTTTGACTCTAGAGGTTTTATAGTTTTTAACCTCTGGTTAACAGGAAGTGATCATGCCGAGAAGTGTCCAGTTCCTAATGGTCTAATTCGCTGAATCATTACCGTCGAAACTCTCCGCAGCGATCTCCGAAGACACACTATGGTGCGGGTATCACATAGGATTGACGGGTGGAAGATATGCTGGAAAGATTGTGGCCCCGTCTATTCTGAGGAATGGAATGACAGTGACAGTGAAGGATCTTTTTTCCAGCGTTTTGTCTTTTGCAAATTGCTGTTGTTTGACGGCCGCGTACGAAGCAGGATTCTTTACCGCCAGAAACTCACCAAACCCGTTAGAGTAATGGGAAGAACAAAAGTTTAGGTTTAGAGCTTCTCGGACTTACACTAACACCGAAAAATTTCGGTCTTTTCGATGCTCTGTCTCTTCCAGCGTAAAAGCTCTTCTTATTTCATTCTTCTATCGAGGGAGATCTCTAATACCCAGTAAACTAAGATGAAATGCAACATGAAAAAAAGCAATTGAAAGAGCGTCTAATATTACATTTTGTGGGGTGTTCGTAAAAGTTCAATGCGAGCAAAACATCAAAAAAAAAAAAATCATTAAGAAGTGCCGTATGATGGCGGTGCTATAGCCGTCGTTAGAGGCTATTTCATGGAGTAAGGAAAGGATCACTTACCAGGCGAACGGGGTGCATTTTGTAGGACGGAAATCAACGATGCCCTCTCATCATCGGAGAGATTGTCCGCCAGCCGAGCCAGCCCGCTCAATGCTGCTTTTCTATCATCCTTGGTCAGCTCGATCATCTTGCGCGTCAAGTAATCTGCTCTGAGTTGCGATACTGTCGGCGCGAGGTCCAGGTTTTCTAGTGCTTCCGCAACACTGCGGTCATCGTTGGTCTCTGTTATCGAGGCGAGTGATTCGAGTAAATGTGAGCGATACTCAGTTGTTGAGCCGGGACTGGCCTCAGCAAGCTGAGCAAGGGCTGCTGAACGAGCAACACTAGCTCGGACAGCCCAATAGAACTTTCTACGTGCATCCTTCCAGACGGCAGGCTTCGCACATCCCTTTGCCTCCATGCGTCCAGTTCGGCTATACAGATTTATCGATTAGTTATGGGCTAAGGGTTGAGAGTAGAACGAATGAACTCACTCATGAAGGTCAGCATAGAGGAGAGCGATTTGTTTGTATGTAGGTTGCAAGACAGCTTCTCGCCTCTCGAGAGCTGCACTTGCCGCGGAGCGGTCTTCAGCGGTCCTGGTCTCGTCCTTGCTTTCCCGTTTCAGCGAAGCATACTCGGAATCCAGACGTTCCATCAATGCTACAATCCTGTTCTGACGGAACTTAATCTCAATGATACCCTCAGGCTCCAGAACGCCAGCGCGAGCATCGACATCGGCGAACATCTGCATTTGCTCAGGGTTGATCGAAGGATCCAGCACCACCCAGGCACCACCACGGAGTTCACCGTTTGGAACGATATAGACAAAGATGGGCTGCTTATAGCTTGAGAGCCCGTCGACAATCTTCGAGCCTTGCTTGAGCACTTCGTCATACATATCTTGTTGGCCGCCAGAGAAACCACGCCAGTTGGCAAAGATGATGAGAGGAAGACCCTCACGGTTGAAGTCAAAGATGGCCTGAGCAGTTTTGTAGGCCGAGTTGGGATACCAAACCTGACCGGCTTCCATGATGCGCTGTTCAAAGGAGGCAGGATTAGCGGGATCGGCCGGGACGATACGTTCGATAGTGCGCGTTTCGACGGCGATAACACCCATGGGGATCCCTCCAAGACGGGCCCGCCCAACTACGACTGTTTGCGCCCAACCGCTGAGTGTCTCTTGGAATGAGCCCTTGTCGAAGAATCCGCTCATCCATTTCGAAGTTGTCTCGTCGGTCTTGCCTTCAATGAACCAACGAGGATCATAGGCGCCCTTGGGCGGGGTGTATCCAATATCACGATCCCAAGAATCCGATGACTCGCGAACGGGAAGAGCGCCATCTTTGACTTCGGGAACATAGGATAGCCAATTGAGTATGTACGCAGCGCCCTCCAAATCACTGCTTGCTGTCAAATGGGAAACACCATTCTTGAACATGATCTGGGTACCGCCGAGTTGGAGGTTAGAGGTGTAAACCTCGCGCCCTAGGACTTTATTGAGGGCACTGGCGCCGGTCAAAATGATGGGTTGCCCTTCCACTTGAACTGCGCGCTCTCCAAGACGCACCAGGTAGGCACCAATACCTACGGACCGGGCGGTCACGAGTGTGATGGTGAAGATATCGTCGTACGCTCTCGAAGTCTCGCCAGCAATAAGGCCTGAACCTTTCAGGGATTCAACGCCAAGGCCATCTTGCAGACCAATAATATCAGTGATCTTATGACGCCTTTCCCCATCGACTTCGATTTCGACAGTTTTAACGGAACCCGAGCCCTGCTCCTCCAACTTCAAGAGATTCTCGTGGGTCAGATACAAGGAGTCGATGCCTTTTTCAGGATGGCCGTTTTCGTTCCACGCAGCAGAGAACAACGGTATCAGCTCCTCAGCGAGACCGATACGAGCACCAGAGTTAGCAGAGAGGTAGATCCGAGGGAGGCCATGCTCTCTAGCATATTGAGTGACAAGATAGAAGAACTGATCTTCGATAGGACCAAACGAACCAATCTTGTACGTAATGTCGTTGGCTACTACGACGACCCTGCGCCCGTGGGGGCATTCAGGGGTATGCATGGTGAAGACCCACCCAACCATTCCAAAGGTATTATTTCCAGGGACTCTGTCAACCTCGGTAAGCTGATCATGCTCATCAAGCACAAGCTCTTTTGATTCGAGGAGGACCTTTGGCTTGACAAGAGAAGGACTGGTAGCACGAGCAGTATCCCACACGTTCTGTAACGCCTTGGAGAATAGATCCGGGAAGTCGTACACGTAGGTGGTACCGATGAGATGAGCCTGATAACGTTTAGGCTGAAGGGATTCCTTCGTGGAGTATGATTGATGAACAGGCTGGAGATGGAGAGGGCCCTTGTCCCCAATGGACTTAAGGATGGTAGTTCCCTTGTCGGTCGTGATCTCTTGGTATCCGTGATAGTTGACGATGAAACCAGAGACGTTCTCGATTATGCAACGAATAGGGGTAACGTTGCCCTCATTATCCTCCAATGAGATTCGAATTTCTGACCCAGTGACGTGTAGACGCCATAAACGCTTGCCGTGTCTCTCAATGAAGCCCGAAATGGCAGCGAGGACGTCCTCGTACGTGACAGCAAGGTTGTACACAAAGTTAAGAAAAATGTGATTGCAGTCTGCGTTTCTCTGTTCAGCAGAGACCAACTCGAGGGCATCCAGAACACCAGTGACCAGGCGATCAGTCTCGGAAATGAGATACTCGGCGGTACTCATGCTTCCGCGAAGCCTGCCAGGACGGACAAGCGCACGCACAAAGAATCGGTTATCCAGGTGGTTCTCGCGAGCAACCGCGTGGTAAATATGAATCTGTTTGCTTTCGACGAAGACCGGCTTGAGCTTGTAGTTGGATAGACGGCTGAGTTCAAGCTGGAAGGCAAGGGCAGGCTCGATGTTACGGATAGATTGCTCTTCGGCCCAGATGCCGCTGGCTTCACGTAATGTGAGGTATACTGGGTATTGGCCGGGGCGGCAAAGCATGACGGAAACACGACCCACTCCACGCTGACGAAGGATGCTGGTCTGCTCGTTAATGAAGGCTGTGACCTTCTCGAACCACGCCTGCTCGGGCATGTCATCCTCTTCCTTGAAAAGACGTAATGCTACGTTCAGGACATTGGGAGGGGATTGTGGGTTTCCATAGCGTTGATTGTACTCAACAGCATCGAAAAGAGGTAAGGCCAAAGCAACCTTTTTGAAGCCTTTGGCCAACGCGGCGAAGTTCGGGAATGAGGAGATGGCCCCCACTCGGATGGGCTGAGATTGATGTCTGTTGATCAAGTAACTGAGATCACTGACGGACGCCGATCTCTTACTTTCCCTAGAAGAAATAACCAGATGAGTTCGAATTTTAATTAAGCGCTTGAATCCTCTTACCCAAATTGAGAGATGCGAGGAGTTGAAGGTGGAGAGTGAGATTGTCCGAGATTGAATCGCCAAGTTGCGACACTCGGGGAATCGTCAACATCATCGCCCTCGTCAAAGTCTATGGAGAGTAAAGTATAGGCCCTGTAGGCACGACGAATGTACACTTCATAGGCAGCTATTGAGAAAAGGCACGTATCAGTAGTGCTTGGCCAGATTAGAGTCTACAGAACTTACCGAGTGAGACCATCGGATCTTCATGCTCGAAAAATGCAGAGAGTACATCAAAGACGGTGTAGCGGGAGTCACTAAGTTCTCGCAAGACCTCTGGCGAGGGCGTGTGAGAGGAATCGCCCTGTTCGCCATAGTACTGATGGGTGACTGAACTCTTCAAAACAGTCTCCATCTGACCGAGTCGCTCCTCGTAAGATGGCATCTGCCCCATAATGAGCACCTCGCGCGCTTTGAGAGAAACAGACGTAGAGGATCTGCGAAGTGAGGGTCAGATACAGAGTCGATATCTCCACTGGACTGGAACATGAAACATACTTTGCCTCCAATGAAGCAAGGTCCTGTAAAACCTTGTACAGTCTGTTGTCAGCATTCGAGACATTTAGGCCGCTGGTCTTGATGTAGTTGAGCAAATTCAGCACAAGTTTGGCCTTACCGGAGACCTTGATGTGGCTGAGGACCAGGCTAATAACCTTATCGAGGTCATCCTTGTGTTGCTCACGAAGCGCAAGAATACGCGCTTCAATGCTCCCTCCAAACATCCTCTCTGAAGCCTCGTACTTCCCGAGCAAGTCGGACCACACTTCAACTTCATGACCCTTCAAGCCACCAGCGTACCTGTCTAGAGTATCGTATATCGCACCGAGTTGTGTACGGAACATCGGTCGGTCCTGGGGAAGGACATTGGTTTCGGCGAATTGTTCCATGACCTTCTTGATTCGGGGAGCGGGGAAGTCCTTGCCATCAGACTTAGATTTAGCGGCCTCAAGAATGGCATGAATAGCGTCATCTAATTTTGCTGGGATACGTCCAGAAAGGGAGGAAAGAATAGCACCGAGTTCAGAGTATGGAAGTTCTGGATCATGGAGGACGTCGATCAGATCTTTGACGGTTGAAGCCATAATGGCCTGGTTATCGAAACCATCCAAGATGTCATTCAAAACGGCTATGAAGCGGACAAAACGCTGACTGGTTTTGCTGCCAGTGGGGGCAGGCGTACCCATGGTCGGAAGAAGGCCTTCGAAAGGCTTGGCGTGTTTGACGCGGGCAGGGTCATCTAATGTTAAGATGCCGACGATATCACCAGGCTCAAGACTGACTCCAGGTTGCTTGATAAGTTGAACGGTTCCATCCTCAGAGGCGACCAAGGGCATATACATTTTCATGACCTGTGAAACGTGTTACACGACGAAACAGCAGTGTTAGGTCAACGTACCTCTATCTCAGCATACTGCTCTCCAGCATTGATATGCTCACCACTATCCACAAAGAAGCGAATAAGCTTTCCCGGACTCGGACTCCGCAACTGCGTGGGATCATTCTCTTGTTCAATCAAACAAGTTTTGGCGTCCACCATCAGCCGCAGAGCACCGACTTCTTCTCGCCAGTAAATGGAGTGACTCCTTCCGTCCAGTAGCACTAGAAGACCGCCATCAGCCAACGGTCGAGCACCGACCATGGTGCTACCACCGTTCAGATACAAAGTCCAGGCGGTAGATGAGGACTGAGCGGCAGTGAACGAGTATCGAACATTTTCATATATGAAATCGATAACGAAAACGGTCTTCAAAACATCACGGCTGGGGACCTGACCCTTTTCCAAGATACGTCTGTACTCCATCCAGCACGCTGTTGATGATAGGTACGCTTTGGTAACGGCACCGCAAAGGACAGCAAGAGTCGCATCAGGACGCTCTGCAGTGAGCTTGTTGCTGATAAGGGAGTCGAGCCATCCAGTCGTGATATTGTTCTCCTTGAACGCATCGAGCTCCAAAAGCTTGATAAGATACTCGACTGTCGTTCTAAAATCCCCACGGATACTAAGTTCCTTGAGTGCAATGATCATATTTTTGCGACTTTCACTACGGTCTTGGCCGTACGCAAAGATATGACCAAACTGGGAGTCAGCAAATTCATGTAAACCACCGGCAGAACTGACAGAGAAGTAACCCCAGACGTTGGTGCTCGAGCGGAAGTTGAGTTCTTGGAGGGACCCGGAAGAAGGCTTGAAACCAGCATCCGGGTTCTCGGCAGTGATACGGACTGCAACGACGTGTCCTTTGGGTCGGGGCTTGCGCTGAAGCTGGCTGGAATCGGGCTTGATCATGTCAAAGTCGATTTCGGACGCTGCGTTTGGTGCCACTCCATATAATGTGCGGATGTGTCGAATACGGTGCAGAGGCAGACCCATGGCAACTTGAAGTTGAGCTGCGGGGAGATTGACACCAGAGACCATTTCAGTGGTCGGATGCTCTACCTGAAGACGCGGGTTGAGCTCCAGGAAATGGAAACTGTCATCGGCATGGCTGTAAAGATCTGAGGAAATAGTCAGTCGACTGGCGAGGAGAGCCTAGAGCTTTACGCGTACATTCCACAGTTCCAGCACTAACATAACCGACAAGCTTCGCTAAACGAACCGCAGCGCGCTCCATTTTCTCAAAAGTCTCTTCTTTGGCAATAGTAACGGGCGCTTCTTCAATGATCTTTTGATGACGACGCTGGACAGAGCAATCTCGTCCAAATAAGGAAATGGCATTTCCATATTGATCTGCGAGGAGCTGGACTTCGAGATGGCGAGCTGCACCAGCGAGCTTCATGATGAATATAGGGGAACCTAGAAGAAGAAAAATCAGGGACGAAGATACTCCGGGGCTAACAAACGAAACACACCAGGAATTTCACCAGCTACAGCGTGGTATGCATTCTTGAAGGCCTCAGGCTGCTCTACCTTCCTGATGCCCTTTCCACCACCACCTTCACTGGCCTTGATCATGACGGGCCATCCTATCTGCTCCGCCTTTACTAGACCTTGCTCGACGGAAGTCACGCAAGCTTCGGCGTACGCTTTATCAGGGACTGTCACATAGCCAGCCTCAGAAAGCGTCGTGTCGGAGATACCGGTTCCAGACCAAGGCATGGTTGGGACATTGGCATGCTGAGCGACAATAGTACTGGAGATCTTGTCGCCCAAACTCCTCATAGCGCTTCCAGGAGGACCAATGAAAACGACCTTGTTTTTGCTCGCGGCAAGACTCTCTGGGAGACGAGGGTTCTCGGATGCATGGCCCCAACCGGCCCAAACGGCGTGAACACCAGTTCGCTCTGCAATATCAACGATGAGATCCACGTTTGCATAGTTGTTATTGTTGGTTCCCCCCGGAACTTCGATGTATCGATCAGCCATACGAATATATTCGGCGTTGACTTTGAGATCTTCTGGTGTAGCCATCACGGTGAATTCAATCATGCGTTCGCTACCAAAGGTTTCGTAGCTCCATTGTCTGATAGACCTGATCTCTTTTACGGCGGCGATACCTGCGTGAAAAAGAAAAGAAAAAGTGTTGAATAAAATGTTTCTTCGATGAAAGTTGATTACTTGGTACACACCGTTATTAGCAATGAGAACCTAAGATACTGGGGTTGAAAAGACGTTTTCCCTTGAAGAAAGTTGATGTCAAGTACCTTGGTAATCACTGTATGCCCTCCATTTGCTTTTACAAAATCATATACACTGCTCGCCGGAGCCTTGTCCAACGAATTACCGCCTAATCGCATCCTTGTTAAACAAGCAAACGGTAACAATGAAAGCCAGTAACGTACCGATGAAATGCTGCACCCTGGAGTGGTCGTAGGCCGACATGGGAGTTGGTAGAAAAGAGTGGCAACTGGAAATTTTTCGTTTACCTTGCCCCAAACTTAAAAAGACGCAAAAAGCTGGGGCGGCGCCAAATTTGGCAACTCGGTTCCCGGTGTATGATCATGAAATACTCATTCTTCTTCGATCGACAGGTTTTTCTGTTTCTGGTTGGGAAGAAAAAGGTATAGGTGTTCCATGCTTAGTTTGAAAGCGAGAAATATGGCGGGGAGCAGGTTTGCCTCATCAAATGAGCTCGACCTTGCCTCAACGGCCTAGACTTGTGGTCCAGACTTCAATTCAAAAAGGAAAATAATACTGGCTGCAGTCTGCATCGTGCAAACTCCCCCAGAGGCGTTTCCGACAGCTCACGACATCCCCAAAGTCTTGCTCTATATTCAGCAGCTATCTGGGTCCACGATAACTGGGGCCAGGGTCGTCTTTTTACCCTGGACTTATGACGAGTAACTAGAGCAAGCCATTTCGTTCTCTTATCGGCTGCTTCTCAATGTATTATACTAGCGTCTGGGGAGAACGATAGGGCATTTCATTCAATATGTTCAACAGATCTCCAGCGTTCCTGTCAGCCCTTCAGAGGAACACCGTTCTTGATAGCCAGCCAAGCTGGCCTAGAGGAAATTTCCGCCCACCACCTGTTCACGACCTCCATTGTCAGTACTCTTATACCAAAAAAAAAAAAGGACTCGGACAAATACACACCGCAATAGATTCGGTCCTTTCATAAACATGACATTGATACCATTTGTCGACAACATTTCGCCATACGGAAGGTGATACAAGTCCACAAGAGTTATTTCCTGGAACAATCTGAGCAAGAAACGAAAACTACGACAGGCTACAACTCACATTTCCCGCAAGGTACTTTTGATGAGCAAGAATCGCCTCATATCTATCCAAAATACTCGACAATTCCCGCATAGCAGAGCCAGAAGATATCTCGTTGGGAAGGAACCCTTGCTGCCTGCGGAAAACATTTCAGTGGATGAAGCCTTAGAACAAAAAAACCATCAATTACCTTCTCATCATCGATTCACACAACACATTCCTCGTATGCAGCTCGAAATCTCTCAACTCGACACTCATCGCTTGCCAAAAAACTGCCGCACCCCGCGCATCACTCAGATCCAGGATCAGCCTTGGTCCTCGATGAGGATATCGCGTAGCAATATACTGGCACGCATTTTGGCATCCATGTTGGACAAGACCGCTATCGACCTGGTAATACGCGGTTCAAGATTTAGCTCCAATACATTGCATCAGAGCACACGCGCAAAAAAATTAAAATAAACGTACAATGTACGGCTGGATATCATCCTCTGCAGCCTGCAGAGGATAAAACTGATACGCAAGCTGCTTCTCCCAAAGTACAAGTGCGATTTTTGCCGTGGAGCAGCATCGAGGAGAACCGAAGAGTTTTAAAATGGGCGTGACGGACAAGGGGCCTGTGACCGAGTGTAGGGCATCCAAGAGAGCTCCAGGTGTGGGGTTGCATTGAGGGGACGAAAACGGCCAATCAACATCAGGGATTTCCCGTGGAGACGGAGTCAGATTCTGTCCTCCATAATCAGACCCAATCGCCTCAACGCGTCGAACTTGCGAACGGGAAAACTTGAGGATTTGAGGTGCATAGAACGAGATTGGTGAATCCGGGTCTGAAGTGGAAAAAGAGGAAAGACCCGATGTAGATGAAGATGGTGAGATAGGAGATGTAGATGTGTGAGAAGCAGATGCAGATGCAGATATAGCAGAAGAAGAAGCCGGAGACAGCCTGCGGGTGACCCATTCCAAGGGGCGAATCGATAGGCTAGAACTTCTTTCTTTGGTAATGACTGCCGGTACCGGTTGTCGATGGGCAATACAATTATATCTTGAAAAAAAAAAAAGAGTTATGTTCAGGACGCGATAGGACGCGTCGTGAGCTGACCTGTTTTTTGCGGCCAGTCCTGTACGACCAGGAAAGTACTGCTTGACGATCCTAGTCCACTTTCGTCCCAGCTGGTCTACTGCCTGAAGAAGTTGTTGATCCTAAGAAAGCAGCGATCAGGTCGAATCAGAGACCAGAGTCGGAAATCGTACATCTTCTAAAGACCACTTGCTTCGGTCGATACTTGGGTCCAAAGTATCTTTCCATCGTTTTGAGCACTCTGTCGTAAGGACTCATTCAAACTTGACTCGAAGCATATCAGACACAGCTTACGGTCACTGTTCCTCCCAGGTACCATCTCGGCTACTTTACACCATCTAGTAGTAAGAACAGCCAAAAATCAGTCTGTCGTAAACGCGACCGACCAGAGAGAAAGGAAAATCCACCTTGGGCCACGGCTCTCGACTGCAGTTCTCAGCTGCTCGTCTTCTTCTTTCGACCACGACCCTTTGGTAGTCTTGATCAGAGCGCCATCGTGCATGCTCAACCATCGTTTTCTACAGTCCTTGTTCGTACGATTTTGGACGTGTTTGGAGATGGCACACCAGTTCGAGGGTTTTGTAATGCTATCGGGCTCTTCTGGAAAACACACAGAGAGCGCCAAGTTCAGTACCATTGAGGAAACTGAGACATTTCGGGAATCTACGAACCAATCTTGATGGCTTCAAGCAGCTGTCGGTCTTCTTCCAAAGTCCAATTTCGTCGTTGTCGGGATTGTAAGCTCATTATCAGGGGACTACAACAGCAGCGGCAAGCTGGGTAGGAGGAGAGACACGCTTGGTAGTGGGTTGAAAAAAGAAACAAGAGACCCCACAGAATTTGGTCTCGGACCACCGGTCATTTGAGAAATTCCAAGATGTTATCGATGTTATCGACGCTAGAAGGCATGATGGAAACGGTAATACAAAATATATCTAGTCCATTAATATCCGAAGGTCTTGCGAAACGAGTAGGAGCAAGGAGCAAGCAAGGAAGGTTGGCGCTTCCATTCGCCATTCAGTCGTCTACTTCACTCTGAGTAAGCTTCATCTGCTCATACAGACCATGCTGCTCTCCCAACCCATACGTAAGCGTCATGGTCTCAAATATCTTCGGGTTCACTTCCAACTATCGAAAACATAAGTTTCTCGTCATAGATTGCAACCGAGCACTCACAAGCGAGATCACATCCTCCAACAAATGAGCCTGACCAACCACCATCCCAAATCCTGCGAGCTCGTAGTTGGCATTCACGATATGAACGTGAAAATGATAATAACTTGGTTGATAATGAATCAACATCCGCAGGCCTCCACGACCAATGTTCCATCTCTCCCCTACTATCCGGTAGGCCTCCCTTCGAATCGACTTGAGCAAATCAAGATGTACATCCCCACGCAAGTCACGCAGCGATCGTAAAACTGGATCGTGCGCGATAGCGACGAGGTACAAACTCTCAGTAGTATGCAGGTCCCATTTCATGTCCGGAAGGACTACGCATTCAGATGACGAGTAGAGGACTTTTTCTTGTTCTGCACGTCCTGCAAGAATTTCCGCGACCCTAATAAAAAAACATGCTTTAGTCGATGGGAGGGAGGGAAAGAAGGCTACAGGAGATTCTTGATATGCTCCATACCATCGTGTTCGTTCAGGGGGAAAACTGTTGATAAAAGGCAAGGTGATGCGGCGATAAAGTTCTGGGGTTTCCCGGACGAGGATAGATTTTTGCTTCGTGTACTTTTTCTTTCGTTGAATGCCTATGATCGAAACTTTGGCGGGCTTCCAAATTCACGCACCTTTTTAACGTGCACATCGGTAGCTGGGCAGATAACATTGATCTTGACGTCGCCTTGAGGTTGTTTGATATCTGATGCTTGGAACGATAGCCACCCTGCAACCCAGGTGTACTGTTTGCTTGAAAAAAAGTTTTGCGTTAGTGTCAGAGATGGAAGACCTTAATGAAGACGCGCAATGTCTGTTGACCCCATAAGCTTCGTTTTGTGAACGAGATCTTTGAACAAAGCAACTGCTTGTTCTGAAGCGAAAGCATTCTTTTCGATGCGGATAATCGCTTGCAGCGGTTGGTCTTGAGATTCTTCCGCACTCCAGCCTGAAGGCAAGGTCCCGAGCAGGGTCAATCTGCATCGATCTGGCTCTAGAAAACCAAGCTGTGGGATACCCAACTTGCAGGCTGACAACAGTTACCTTCATTGAGAATTTCGGTAAGAACAAAGCCTTTCAGAGCGGAAATGTCCGGCATGCGTGATGGTGGTGGTTCGAGTTCAACCCTGAGCGTGTATATAGAGTAAAGAGGTCCATACGAATCGCAGTTAAGTATACTACGCTTGAAGTGGGAGGTGGGGATGATTTAATTACGAATGCGAAAAAGAATGCAAAAACAAAACAAAGCGAATGCTAAAGCTATGTAGATGAGAATAATGGCTCTTTGAAAAATATTCTCCAGAACCAACATCCGACATCTCTATGATTTCCAGATAAGGATCGCAAGGGATCCGACGTAGAAGTAGATAAAGTGTTTGGTTTCTGTGGTTTCGTCGCTGTCAGATACGATGCAGAAAGCCGATACCGTCCAGCGGTACTCACCATGGGTAACGTAGCTCCCAAAGTTCTTCCCAACCACAACGTGCCATGTAGGTCCATGTCTTCGGTCAAATTCCTTTTTGATCTGAGCGGCAATGTCCTTCTCGATGTTGTATTTTTCCAACGCGGCGGACGCAATGTCGACACTCTCCTGCTGCATCTCCTCGCTCATATCGACATTCTTGATGATGGCTTTGGGCAGGGCTGACCCATCCGGGACACCCTTTGAGCCAGAACCGGTATCAGTGGATGAAGAAGTGGGCACGTCGTGTTTGGAATCTGCCATTGTTGGCTACACAGTAAACCAAGGCTGATATATACTATAGTCAATCTAATAAGCTCTCAAGATGGATGGAGGAGAGAAGAAAGAAAAAGAGTTTACCTTGCGGGTGGAGCAAGTAAAAGTTGAATCGTCCAATTATGACACTGACAAGCGTGTCAATGCGCGAGGCAAATCTAACACGTGGTCAACGTCAGACGCTGGTTTTTTACGCAAAGTAGCCAAAAATCTACACAAGTCTACGAGTCTAATATACTCTAGAACCAGCGGTAATTAACTGGGCTGTATTTCCGGGGCTGGACTGGCAGTATGTGAAGCTAACGGCGTCGATTCCGTGTAAGTCTCTTCCGGGGATGGTATCTTGTCGTCCACTGGATCCTTCAACCACGCTGCAATGAACTTGCGCCACGGACCCTTGGAAGGTACAAAATGACCTGGACGCAGCAGTTTCAGTAAGATGAGCAGAAATTTTTCGTAAATCCGCATACCACCGTCGTGTGTTTCAATTCTCCGATTGGGTGTCGTTTCTGTTAACAATTTGGCTCTAGCGTATGGGATTATCGGATCTGCCATGCCGTAGATGTGCAGCGTTTGAGTTTTCATTCTCGACTGAGGAGAAAGGATAGTGGTGGCGAGGGGAACGGTTGGAAGGAATCCGGCGGCGCAAATACAAAAGGATCTTTGTTCAATGTCCAATGAGTCTATTCGAATTTTGGAGGTGCAAGCGAGGATATATAAACATACTTACACTGGCGGATGCGGTGGTTTCCCGTTAATGAGAAAGTCTTGAAACTTGGAGGGTTCTTCGAGCAGGGCCCCAAGCACCGCAGCCATGGCTGCACCTTGACTGACAGCAAGTTACTCGCAGCAGAGGCAGCCTTGCCTTGGCCTTAATTCACATTTCACATACCTAAAGCCAAAAAGACCATCGAACCGTCTCCCATTTTCGACTTCGTCCTTGAGGACGTCTCTCAGAAAGACCAAGGAATCTTCCATTCCGACCGACACCTGTTTTTGCTTGTCTGCAAACTTCCACCACCCCCGTAGCACCGCGCTTGGATCCCTGAGCGGATCCGAACTCACTTCGGGAAGTTCTGTCGGCTCGTTTTCGAAAAGATCTTGAGGCTCGAGTACAAGCGGTGCATCGATAAATACTGGGATATCTGCTGTCAGAGGGTGAAGATATCTTCCTTTAGTGACATACCAAATTCGACAATACCCTTGCATTGCTTTCGGAGGGCGGAAAGCTGTAGGATTGGATCAATAGGCTAAACGAATGCCAGAAAAGTGGTTACGTACCCTTTTACTGAGAATATAGGCGTTTTGTGAATACCTGGCGGGAGCGTGAGAGCCAAGTTTGCGAGAGCTGACGAGCAGCTTTACCCGTGAAGGACCAGAACTCGTTTGAGGGCAGCCGAAGCCATGCTGAGCTAGAAGAGCTGAAAGAAATATTCACGGCCCGGCAACTCTCTCTCTAAATTCCGCCCAGGGCGCGAAAACGTATACAGGTCTTTAAGCTTTAAGTGGCATGGCTTGGTCTCTTCTGCAGGACAGAAATTATCTACAATCGACCTCTCCAAGACAATATTGGCCAATTCAAACATAGAAACGATTACGACTTTATATAAAATGCGCACGAGGTCCACTTCTTCGATACGCGCTCAATCTGACTGGAGAACCCTACGCCCGAGTATGTTCCCCAAGTTGTCGATTTCGGTTATTCAGCAGACGCCAGACCACAGCTAAGCTAATACGGCTTGCTCTGGAGGCTCCAGTACCCGATCAACATCAACAGCTCGTATCACGCTTTGGCCGCGACCGAGCTGAACATAACCAAGCTTGATATCGACCCAGTAAACTCGAGCCTGTACTTCAATTCTAATGGAGCACCGAACTCTTGCTTAATGGCAGTATGACCCTCAACGGGTTCGAATTTGAACTGGTCCAGTTGCACTTCCACACACAGTCTGAACACTTTATCCACGACGCTTATTACCCACTCGAAACCCACTTTGTTTTCCTATCAAAGAGTGAGTGAACCATTCTCTTTCCCTGTAATCTTACTCATGTAACTTGCCAGCGGCTGGACTTGCCCATCGCGATTCCTCACCTGCGTCTCAGAGTCTGAGTGCCGCCGTTATGACATTCCATTTTGAAACAGCGCCTTCCGACTCTGAGCCTGTTTTCCGCACTATTTTTGGAAACGTCTCAGGCATTCCTTACCCCAGCAATGTGACAGAAACAGGCCCTCTCGACTTTTCCGACCCCATCTGCGCCTTTCTCTCAAGTAATATTTACAGATACACGGGTTCTCTTACGACCCCTCCTTGCACAGAGGGCGTCCAGTTTCTGATTTCAGATCTGAGGCTGAACATTAGCAACGACGATTTGAGAAGGTACAAGGCTTCAACGCGAGGAACGTACAAGGCGTTCTTGGTGAGGAGAATCTGATTGTGCAGGCGGCAAGGATATTTGTCTAGGTGGGTTCATTGTTTGATAAAAAAAAAGCTTTACACACTACATAGTACTGCGTTAAATAGAAGTGACCGAGATAAGGCTAGCTTTAATTTGGCAACTGGTGTTCGTAAAAGTCCTCAGGCCTCAAGGCCTCATTGACTGGCAGAGTGACGCCATACTACCGTGGCCGTGTTCCCGAGGTCATAAAAACCGGGATTTTTTTTGCAAGGCGTGATCTCCCCATCTCATCTTCACTCCCCCAAATTGAACATGGCTCCCAAAGTCGCTATCATTATCTACTCGATGTACGGCCACATCACGAAGTGTACGTGGGCTCTAAAACATCTTTGCATATAGCTTTTAATCAACAATGAACACCCCCCAGTGGCTGAGGCTGAGAAGAAGGGTATCGAAGAAGCTGGTGGATCTGCCACCATTTTCCAGTAAGCGTCGATGTTTAATCCAGCGGTCATAAAAAACCCACACTGTGGTCATTGTTTTCACCAGGATCCCCGAGACTCTTTCTCAGGAGGTTCTCACCAAGATGGTACGATCGTTTCTGATATACGTTTCGTTGTTTGACCAGACATATTTCTCATAGCATGCTCCTGCAAAGCCCGACTATCCTATCATTAGTGCCGACCAACTTACCGAATTCGACGCATATATTTTCGGGATACCGACTAGGTACGTGCACGCACACCTCTCTCTCTTTGTCTGTTTTTGTGGTCTGATTTGGCCGATAGGTACGGTAACTTCCCTGCTCAATGGAAGGTTCGGTTCTCTTCCTTTTGGATCAACACCGCTGGCGGCTGATGAGCCCATTTCCCCCTACCAGGCGTTCTGGGACACCACCGGCCAACTCTGGGGCAAAGGTGCTCTGTCCGGCAAATTTGCCAGTATATTCGTTTCGACTGCGTCTGTAGGAGGCGGTCAGGAAACGACGGCTTCTAACGCTCTTTCGACATTGGTCCACCACGGTATAATCTACATCCCACTTGGATATGCCCATGCCTTTGCGCAGATGACCAGGCTGGATGAGGTTCGCGGTGGTAAGCCGTCTGATGGGTTTTGATACATAATCTATCTTTTGCTCATTACTTTTTTTTTTCCATCTGTATAGGTTCGGCCTGGGGTGCTGGAACTATCGCCGGCAGTGATGGTTCGCGTCAGCCTAGTGCACTCGAACTGGGTACGTAAAACCTGCCTTCTTTACCTTTCGTATTCGCTTAACGATTACTCCGTCATATTGTATGTCGGTATACCCTAACAGAAATCGCCACCATCCAAGGTAAGAGCAGTTTCCGACTCGGATCAGTCCAGTATACTCATGACTAACCGCGATATACTAGGCACCCAGTTTTGGAAAACCGTATCGAGGATCAACTTTTAAAAAAAGTGTTTCCGCAGGTTTCCAAGCGTCCAAGAGAACATTGTAGATAAGTGACCCGATGAAGTTTGTACAGTATAGAGTAGACGTAACGCGTACGCGTAAATGCTCACACATCAGTGTTCGAAACGATTCCGAAGTCCGAAGCCATCTTTCAGTTGCCGTAGACCGCTGAAAGATCCGCACCCTTCGCACTAAAAACTTCTCAGCGTTTACAGTAATGGGCGCTTCATACAGTTGGGGATACTGAAATTTTCGCAAAGCATCATTTATCGACGCCACATATCATTGTACTGGTGTTTCGACCCATTAGCTGATCAGTAGACTCACATCGTAAATCTGGCTCGCCCTTCGAAAAAGGATGAAAGTGTGGCATCGAATTGGGATCTAATGTAAATTTTGAACGTTCAATGATATGCTCAGGCTAATTACTGATTTTCCTGGGCAGCGGTTACAGTCGAGAACTACGAAAGACTTTTGCTTGAATGAGCATAGATTCAGACGAAACACGTACCAGATGGAGTTCAATTCCAAAGCCGCATCCTCATTATCTCGTATGTGTATGGCACGATTTTCTTCTATCGTTTTCCTCCTCGTCCATAACGACCGAAAATCGATCATAACCGCTCGTGTTGGGTTCTTCCCAGGTTACAACAAGATAGCGAGTCCAGGTCTGTATGTACAACCTTTGGACCGAGCAACTCGATCTGCCGAACGGTATTAGCTAGGGAGCGCAAAGTCGCCAGGTCCACATGGTCACTTTGGGATCGATGGTGCGAGGGTCCGGGGTGTATTTGGGTAGGAGTACTAGTAGAAGAAAGTGCAAGGATCAAATAAACTCAATACGTTTGAGCCATAACATCGGGGGATGCCTTGACCTTAGAGGGGAGCTCCGCAGGGCTGGTAACTCTCCCAGCCGACCATATCGCCTTCTTGGAGCCAGCTACTCAGTATCTTTGGGAAGTCGGGGATCTCTTCCTTTGCCGCCGCGTTTCGCAGCCGCAGCAACACTTCAGCAGAGTATGACCATGGCGGTGAGAGTAGACGCGAGGATCGTAGACCTTGAGAACAAGTGGCTCGGACTCTGGAATATCTGGAAGGGAGTGGGGGTATCATGAGGACGTGAGTCATACTGAAGGGCGTGAAAGCGCAGATAGCTTCAATACTGAGAGCAGGGAGTCCATTAGAGAGTTGGAGCGTCAACAAGCTGGGCTGGGTGTTGTCGGACATCGCTGATGTCGCGGTTGACCGTGGTTGACACTGCACCTCTGGCGAAGATGTGTCATCTCGCTGCTTCATGACAGCTTTCTTTTTCTCCGATTCTAATGTGGCAGATCTCTCTCACTTGCTGCATTCTCATCGTGGTCATAAACCAAGTTAAAAAATACAGCTCAAAATCTATTACATATACATATGTTCCATCAAGGCCACCTCCACCACAATGGACCGTACGCTCAACTTACAGAGGTTGCTCTTCCAATTTGACAAGTACTTTTTTCCCAAGTTTGCCTTGGTATAAGTCCGCAAATACGTTTCGGATTTTTGCGGTTGCTTCCTCGTCAGACATTTGTGCACCCAAAGTGACGACCGTATGTTCAGGAGGTTTGATCTTTTATGTATGAAAATGGAGCGGTATGTTAACAGGAAGGCGGGACGAGATATATTATTTTGATAAAAGAACAACTCGCCTTGCCTTCTTTCATCATCTCCGCTAAAATCGATATCAACCGTTCTTTCTCCTCCCGGGAGTGTTTTTTGTACCAATTTCTTTGCGAGAACCCGTGCGATGTTAGGTTTTTGAATATGTGGAGTGATGTTGGGAGTGAAAGTGGTTGTTTGGACATTGCGCCGTAAGAAACCAGGTGTGCGTCTGGACCGAGAAGTTTAGCCATTGATGTTGTTGGCTCTCCGCTTACGCAGTTGAGGGCAAGACAAATATCCTGTTGCGCGATGTTGAGAAATTTACGGTAAATAGCACGGGAGTATGCCTACTTTGCCACCGGTCCATTCCTTGACTCGACCACGAAGAGATTTGTCGCTGAGTTCTTCATAGGTCAAAACCTTGGTTGCACCGAGATTCTCGAGGTGTTTGACAAGAGGCGTCATATCATCCCTTACCGTTTCAAGCGCGCGTTGTTAGCTGTACTCTCGGCTTGAATGGGGAAATTGTTCCGACCGTGAACGAACAAAATTGATAGTGTTGATTCCTCTTTCTTTAGCAAGTTGTATCACGAGCTGACCGACCTGTACGTGCCCATGTCATGGAATGATTTCTTCTAGTACAGCAGGACGAACCGCACTGTTTGCTCCGTTTTGAATTATCCAGTCGCCCGCTTTGAGATCGACAAAGTCATTCAGCATGTTGTACGCAGTCGGGGGGTTGATCTGAATGACGTTTAGAACACAAAGATATTTCTGAACCTTTGAGGGAGACATACTGTCATGGTCGCACCGTGGGCTTCCGTTAGACCTGAAGCGGGCAGTCTGAGAACGTCCTTGGATAAAACGTTGCGACTGGTAGACCACGTTCCTGATTGTGGCTTATCCATGACTACCCAATCGCCTTCCTTCAGGCCCTGGACGCCATTTCCAACCTGGGTGACCTGCGCGAGTCCTTCGGTTCCTCCAACATAAACTGGCTCTTCAGAAGAACCCAAACCATTAAGCGAAAGGTTGGAAATAAGGCTTGGCTTTTCAGGATATACTCCTTCTATGGTATTCACGTCGGCTGGATTGATGGGTGACAAAAGAAATCTTAAGTTCACGGTGTCTGGAGACGGTGGAGGTAGTGTTGGAAAAGTGAGAGATTTGACAACTTTGGTGGGATCACCATTCTGGGCGTAGACGATACAGCGGTTGGACACGGTTGCGAAGGTGGACAATGAGCGCAGTGCACGACGAAGAACAGCCATAGCAGAATGTGGGAAATACCGAAGTTTATCTTTCACATGGGGTCCACGATGAGCAAGAGCTTCTTATAAGCACTAGCTTTTCTGTCAGTGTCAAAAAATAAAAGGATTCAGCTGACTTTCGAGTCCTCTGCGGCTTCTTTGCTGGCCCTGGCCATAGGAACAGCTGACCATGCAGACCATTGTAAAAAACGTCGTTCAGGAAGAAATGGACTGACAATGGCTTTGCTCTATCTCCTCCTGCTCCTCTTGCACAGATATGCTCTCGTTTGGGCAACCCTGTTCGAGAATATCCAAGACGTTCCGCCTACCGAGTACGATTTCGTGGTTATTGGAGGTAAATGAAACCTTTTACCTTTGCCACCCCCTGACCGTGCTTCTTTCTTCTACTTAGGCGGTCCTGGAGGATGCGTAGCCGCCAATCGACTGTCTGAGAATGTAAACTTCAAGGTTCTCCTTCTGGAGGCAGGACCATCGTACGCCACATCGTCATTTTGACTTAGGTATACATCTCGGAACGCTGCCTTCAGAAATACTGGTATCCTCCCGATGGAAATTCCTCTCTTATCACCTCAAATTCCTTCTCGGTACGAATGGAATTCAGTGAGCCGCTGGATTTCCTTAGTAGGCCCCTCCTAATGCTGATCGCTTTTCAGACTACTATTCCTCAGCCTGGGGCCAACAATCGAACCCTTGCCTTTCCTCATGCATTTGTTCTTGGGGGAAGTACATCTCACAGTATGTATGCATACCTTTTCTGTCGAATAATATCTTACCCTGCCTTGGTGTAGATGGAATGACCTACAATCGCGGTCCAAAGGATGATTGGGATCGTTATGCTCGATTAACGGATGATCAGGGTTGGTCATGGGAAGGTATTCAAACATTCATTGCCAAGGTGCGTTTCTGACTCAAAAGTCGTGTTTCCCGAGATGAAACCAGTATTTTTAGAACGAACGATGGACGCCTCCTGCCGATGGCCATAATGCTTCTGGTCAATTCGATCCCTCCATCCACAGCACCTCCGGTATCACTTCTGTGACTGTCGAGGGTTTCCCTCTCCCCACTGACCCTTTCGGGCTAAAGGCCTCTAAAGAACTTGGTGGCATTTTCTCGTTTAATCTTGATTACAACTCTGGCCACCCCTTAGGGTTCAGTATGTTTTCTCTGTACTCCCCCAATCGTAAACCTTGACACTTCCACTTCAGGTTGGGCACAGTTTACCATCGGCCATGGAACTCGAGATAGCGCTGCGACGTCCTACTTGGCCCCGAAATTTCTACAGAGACAGAATCTTCATGTCCTTGTGAACGCCCGGGTTTCACGCTTACTTCAGACTTCCTCGTACTCTGACGCACCCGAGTTTCTCAGAGTGGAGTTTGCTCACGATATAAATGGTACGTTTTTCCAGCTGGTGCTAGAAATTTTATTGTAAGACCATTTAAAGGCCCCCTTTTCAACGTCAGCGCGACGAAGGAAGTCATCCTGTCAGCTGGCTCGATAAACACTCCTCAAATTCTTCTCAACTCTGGGATTGGAGACTCTAAGGTTCTTTCGTCCGTTGGTATCCCACCCCTCGTTCATAACCCCAGCGTTGGGCAAAATTTATCCGTGCATCCCGTTGTCCAGCTTGTTTGGACTGTCAACTCGAGCTTCCAGACCAACGACGAAATCTTCCAGAACCAAACCTTTCAGGATCTTCTCGTCAAAGAGTGGACTGAAACCAGCCAAGGGCCCCTGGTCAATGGGGCAGTTGGAACTCAGAGAATTTATTTCAGGTTCAACGATACTGTACTAGCGAGTTTTGGCGAGAAAGACCCATCTGCTGGCCCCACCTCGCCTCATGCGATCCTCTTAATCCAGCCCGGACTATTTTCGAGTACAGGGCCCTCGACTGGAAAATTTTTGTCAATCTTGGTAATCATGCACACTCCAACGTCTCGTAAGCCTACATTTTTTTACCTAGAAAAAATTTCTTTTGTGACATTACTTGTAGGGGGCTCCATCACCATCAACTCCACCGCTCCGCACTTCTTTGCGCCCCCGGTTATTGACGGGGGGATTCTGAAATCTCAGTTCGATCTGTTAGCACTGCGCGAAGCCATCAAGACTGCCTTGACTTTTATGTCTGCTTCTGCATGGGATGAATACATCGTTGGACCTATTCCAGACCTCGCGGCAGCCATTCAAAGCGACGATGCACTGGATCAATACATACGAAATAGTGCCAGTTATAGTGAGCATGTAGTCAGCACGGCCAGTATGACCGCGAACAATGCAGATTACGGCGTCGTCGATCCCGATCTTCTCGTCAAAGGTGTGACAGGCCTGCGAATTGTGGATGCGTCGATTTTGGTGAGATCGGCTTTGTCTTCCTTCGAAGTTACTGCTCAAGAATTTTTTGCCTGCCTAGCCTCTCGTTCCTGCTGGACAGACTCAAGTCCCAGTGTACATCCTAGCGGAACGTGCTTCTTCATTGGTGAAGGAAAGATGGGGATAGTCAATAAATGTGGATTGTCAATGCATAATCTGGAATTCGTGAAACCCGCTACAGGCGGTCTCACCAGTCCTACCACTACTGTTTTAGTTACTGTACCAGGTTACCTTCCATTTTTTTTCTGTCTTGGTCTGACTCTGAGCTGGAACCACGAATGAATGAGCCGAGGCGCTCGTCAGGGGTAAGTTCGTGGCATCAAATGTCGTTTGGATCATGCAACGGTTCGTAATGATACATTTGGGCCCGTAGTACCTCCAGAGACGTGCATTTTCTTGGGCTGATTGTATCTTCAGATCTGCTTTGAGCTCTCTGATGCCGGATCCTTTCAGCGTGAACATTTGTTAGCACAGAAAGGTAATGAATCACTGCCTGCACTAACTATACTTTTCAAAAGCTCTTCGGCGCCGAGCACACCACCTTATTCGCCTCCAAATCGGAAACGGTCAAAATATATGTAAAATGATTCTATCAGTCTTGGTAGGCACATCGCGGAGGTCGTGAACGCGCAAAGCGATATTACATACACTAGTCCACAGGGGAAGGGGAGGGGGAATCACCAAGTCTTTTACGAAAGTACTGTATGCGATAAAAGGAGTCCTCGAAGGATAAAAAACAAGCCTATGGCAACGGCCTGGGTATCGGGTATCATTGGTTCAAAAGTCCAAATAGATAAGGGAATGTCAATGCCACAGATGGCAACAAGAAGTGTTTCCAGTCCAGATTTGTTAATCTACTAGTAGCTGCATTTGTGGAAGCGGCAGATTGTCCATTCGAGTTCGAGTCCGATGAAGAAGAAGAAGATGACGAGGAAGAAGATGAAGTGGAAGATTGCGATGCAGAGGAAGTGCTGGAAGTATTACTTGTTCGGGAACCTGTCACTGTCAACGTTCCCGATATATCTACAGTGTCTGATGTTAAGCTGCTATCGACGAACGCAAATGAAAAAAGCTCACACTCCTCGAAGGTTGGTAGCGAATAATTAGTTTCCACATATGGTTGACTCTTGTTCAGCGCCACGCCGACAGGAACGATATGCTGAAATTTACATGCAGCCATCTGCTCGACCCACTACTAGAGCAACTATATACATACCTGGAAAACGCCTTTGAGCTGGGGATAAAATTTCACCGCTTCCGACATTGTGAAGTTATCGATCTCATGAGTGAGTAAAATGGCACCGCTCTTGAGGGAGAGTCAAGTAAACCCTCATGGGAAGAAAGAAGATTCGTACAGAATTGAAAGTGCCTTTAGCGGCGGTTTGGATGAAATTGTTGTAGTTGCCGTCCACTGTGGCGGGGGTGATTGTGTTTCCGTTGATATCGCCGTCGGCACTATCATACTGCCAGAGTATTGAAGTAAGATTTAACGCGTTTGCGATGGCACGAATTCGGTCGTCGATATCGCCATAAGGGGGCCTCCAGCAAGTGGGGGTAACGCCCACCGCAAGCTTTATCATCTTCATCTGTTCCGATCGCGGTAAGCTTTCTATTGCACGTGAAATTTTCCCAAGAGAAACGTACAGCTATGAGAAGGTCAGATGGGGATTCAGCCACGCTGGCTAGGGGTACTCACCATACCACATTTCCGCAAAAGCATCCTCACTAGCAAAAGTAGTCACTACGGGCCAAAATAAGTCCATAACGATCATATCAACAGCTTTGGCAAACGCACTGTACGGATGCGACCACGTGTGAACACAGATCTCATGGCCTACATAAATAGTCAAGGCGTAAGTTCATGTCACTGTCAAAATATGAATGAGGAATGAGGAGGCCATCACACTCACCTTCAGCAAGGGCACGCTGCGCTTCGAGAGGAAAGTCAGCCACATTAGACCCGATGAAGTAAAATGCTGTTGCGGAAAAAATGAGGCCGGAACTTGACAGGAATGAACGAGATATCACATACTGGCTTTTTGATTTTGACTCAGCAAATAATCATAGAATGCGTTGTGTGAGCAGTTAGGTCCATCGTCAAAACCTTCCCCCCATTATCAGATCAGTGTTGAACCATAAACGTACAAACATCAAACACACCATAGCCCAGAGTTGACGGCTTTTCTCAGATCGTCAGATCAATGTTTAGCTAGAAAATACACAAACATACCTCAGGCACAGCAGCGATGTCCGGGGGGAGGCCAGATAGCTTAGGAGTTAGACATTGGTCATATGTCCACCAACAATCGGGATCACTGGAGGGATAGTCTGACGGTGGAGGTTGCGTCTACCGATTTCAAGCTGTCAGCAGTCACCACCGATTGTGAAGGCGAAGGTCCATACCTTCTTCTCTATATTTGTGGGTATGCTAGCCGAGATCGAGTTCCATGTGTCAAGAGCCTCAGAGTCTCCGGATAGAATTGATGCAGGTTTCCAGATTTGGGGAAAGTTGTTCAACTGATCATCAACAGGAGGATAGCTATAGGATGCGCATTCCAGGTCCTGGTCTGCTCTCGGTGGTGAGTACCGGCAGAGTTTGAAAAAGCGAGAGATTTACCAGTGATCCCAGCCTCTCCTTGTTCTGTTGTGCGATCCTGCGGAGTCGCGTCGGCCAAGAGGAGAAGTCTCAGGAGGACTGACAGAAAAGGAATGTAGGTACGCGGGCAGTTGAAGGGGCGCATCGAACCAAAAGGGAATAGAAAGAAATGAGAGGGAAGAACAGAACGGGGCTGTGAGGTGTCTAACCAAGGACTGAGGTTTTATACGTCTTACCATTTACTGGCTTTATGAAACCGCTTGCAACGGGCTATGTGTCGTAATCAGATATGGAACAAACGCATACGGCAAGATTTCATGACAGAATCTAGTGTCGGCATCCGTTGACCGATAAATTGGTGGTTCACCATACCAGGGTATTTGCGCATCTAGTTCTCGGAACTTTAGCTTTGCCTAAGCCAGGTACGGTCAAAATATCCCGCTGAAGAAGGCGCCCTTCGCTATGGCCGGTCGGTCTATAATGGATAACAAATTCTCACCCCGAAACAAGAAGAAAGACATTGGACGATCGACTCATTTTGTGTCTTGAGGTTTGTTCAAACATGTTTGTGGCTGATCGAACTGCTCAGCCGCTGAGACTGACCGGCAAATCCGACATATGCGGAAGCGCTTTCTTCAGCGTCAATTCTGTGTCTCGAGCGGCTGAACATAGCAGTGAAATCGTTTTCCTAATACAATAGATGAGTTGACTATTGTCAGAAGAATCCCAGAGTTACTGTCATCAATCTCGTCTGGGATCCATACCGTAATAAAGAATATTGAGGCCCACCAATCTCCCTGCATACAGCGGGTTAAGAGGCATCTTTGCCGTACAAATTCATCTGATCCGATTACTTGTCATCCAATTTGTCGCTATATACCAGTCTGACCTTTTGGGCGTTTGGATCACTGGGGAACGCGCGATAGGGCTTATATCTGACTGTAAAGCTTACGAGTGAATAAAAGACGGGACCGTAACGTAGGGCAATGCGCGCGAAAGGGCTTGTACCTGGCTGTTGAATGACGATTCACGAGATAGGAAAAAAAGGTTGGAAGCTAAGAAAGAGCCCAGACTCGGTCGTTCGTCTGAGCTTGCAATAGCTCAAGGAGCATCGACAGCTGCAAATAAGTCAGTCAAAGCTGAAGATACCAAACCGTTGAGTTACCGAGGCCGCAGAGCAGGTCATCATAAACGGGAGCAGCAGTGACAGGTTGGAGCCCGAGAAATTCCCACGCCTCCGGATCCACGACGCGCTGACAGGTGCAATGCCTTTTGTACAGTATTCGTCTGCCGGCGGGCACATACTTGTATTTTTAGAAGATTCTTTCATTTTTCCACATCTTTGCTGCGCAGCGCTCAATAGCGGGATTGACGCTCCAACATTCGCAGTAGCTTTTTAATCTGCAAATTTCTTTCTCAACAGAACCCAATGCCTCGCTTCTATCATCGCGGCCAGGTCAGCAACCGCAAAGGAAAATTTGACCCTAACGATGAAGAACGCGTCAAGCATACGAAAATTAGCAAAGTTTGGGAGCTTTACGAAGACTATGAAGTCAAGAAACCCCGCCTTTCCTTCTTCTCCTTTTCCCCTCGACAAAGACTAGAGCGCTATCTCGGTCTCTATGAAAATCTTCCTTTCGTGTGGAGGATGTTGAAGGATATTGGGAGGATTCGGGCCTGTTGGTTTTACCTTGGCGTGTATCTTATCATACAGCTCGCCCTCTCCTTGGCCCCAGCCATACAGTTATGGTGAGTTAGTCAGCTCTTCCCTTTCATGTGTAAATTTCGTTGATTATAGCGACTGAAGGTACTCTGGACAACTCTTGAAGATTGTCAGTATTCTCAAATAATCTTCATTACAACTCAATCTTAATGATAGTCTTAGGTGGAAACGGCCGTAGAGAAGCGGACCGTCGACAAACAACTGTTGTTTCGGATTGCTTCTGGTCGGATAGCGTCCTCGCTCGCTGAGCTCGTTTTGAATCACGTCACAACAATCGTCGTTCGACCTCTCAATTCCCAGATCAAACAATATTATACTGTTCATATGTTTGGCGTACTGGCCCGAATGGACGTTCCAACTTATGATGATCCCCTGATTCAAAGACAACTCGAGCAGGCCTTTCCTTCGGGTTCACGGAATTCAATTGTGTGGAGAACTGTTGCTACATGTATTCATGTAGTCACAAGTGCGATCAGGCTCTTGTCCCAGCTGTCCGTACTGTACAGCGTCCTGAACAAGCAAAAAGATGGTCTTCTGTTCGCATTTTTGAGCTTTTCCCAACCTCTTTTGGCCTGGGGTAGTGGATACAACGCTGGTATCTTTACGAGGGGTAAGCTAATAGTATCATGTCCTGTATCACTCTTGATTTATCAGAATGCAGTTTGGGCTGCTACAACGCGTAATGTGGACTACATTGAGCTATCTGGTCTTCGGAAATCTGTTGGTGATTCAGCTCATCGCAAGGAGATAGTTGCGGGAAACATGTGGGAATACATGCAGGCTGGTGAGTCTTCGCTCTCTTGCATTCGCTGGTCTTCCGCTAACGTATTCCTGCCAGAGTACAAGCGATGCATTGATGTTTTAGGAGAAGATGCCGTGGAGTTCTGGGATGCTTTTCGCTATCTTCGCTTTCATCGTTTTCCAACTTTCCTCACCATACTTCGCCAGTCAATGAAAGAGATGCCGCAGGTTGCGTGAATTTCTGAATCGCCAGCTTGAACTAATACACTTTCAGATCGCGTTTACTTTGCGTGCGGTCCAGTATCCGGCGTCCATTCCTGTCTCTTTAACATCACTGACCCTCATCACCACAACCGTCAGCTCATTCTCGAATACCTTGTTTTCTTTTTTCAACGAAACTGGCTTTATAACCGAAACTTTTGATGCGATTCGCAAGATGTACGAGATGATTGACTTGCCGAATCGTATTCCAGATGGTATTATTCCATATCCTGAGAATCAGCAGGCGTTGCAGATGGGTATTTCGATCGAGTTTAGGTGCGTATCGAAACTAACGGTCACCTATTTGCTGACGACTATATCTACAGAAACGTCTCCTTCAAGTATCCAGAGAGCAAATCTTACGCTCTTAAAAGTGTATCCTTCAAGATTGTCAAGGGCCAGCTCTGTGTACGCGTTGGACCCTTGTATTCTTACTGTCGCGGCCTAAGTCTAAAGTCTTCCTGCATAGGTTATTCTTGGGGAAAACGGTTCCGGAAAAAGTACCATCCTCAAGCTGATAGGGCGTCTTTACGATCCAGAGGAAGGTCAAATCTTCGTCGACGATCAAGATATCAAAACACTGAAATTAGCTGATTTGCGCCGAGCAATGGCCATCTTGTTTCAAGACTATACGCATTTCCCGCTATCGGTTCGTTCATTACACCATTGGCTTGTTTGTTTGAGATTGACAATCCAAAGATCAAAGAAAACATCGCCTTGGGTGATCCCGGTCATTCTGGGGATATGGAGCGCGTCACGCAAGCTGCTACCTTGGGTGGAGCGTCCAAATTTATCGAGCGCCTCGATGATGGGTACGATACTTATCTCGACAGGCCAGTCAGAGACTACTACTCTGGGCTGCCGGAGGGTACCACCAATATATTTGGGCGGGCTGTAGACTTCGGACGAGTTAGAGGTGCGGGCGGTATGAAAACCAATGAGGCGACAAGTTTGTCTGGAGGACAAATGCAAAGAATCGCGCTGTGAGTGATATACTCTTTGAGACGGCAGGCAACTATACTGAAACTTTTGCAGGTCTCGGACATTCATGCGTTCTTTGATGTCAGAATCTAATGTAGGACTGTTGTTGTTCGATGAACCCTCCGCTAGCCTCGACCCCACCGCAGAACACGGTGTGTATCTCGATGTTCACCTCTTATGACCTTTTCCTTAAGCGATTTTATTACCTGGTAGATCTTTTTGAGAGGCTTAGACTCCTTCGCGGACAAAAAACCATGATATTTTCCTCACACCGATTCGGCAATCTTACACGAAATGCCGATATGATACTGTACGTGACCACAGCCGGTTTTGATTTGGGCGTGACCTGATGCATTTCTTCTGTTTCAAGATACATACACGATTCTGTCATTGTTGAAGAAGGTTCGCATAATCAACTTATCAAAGCAGGGGGAGAATACGCTAGGATATGGAATCTTCAGGCGCAAGCATTCTTGTGAAGAGAATAGTGTCCATTCATCCCTCACGCAACGAATTTGGACTGTCTTGTATCTATATCTAATACACGATCTTCATGACTTGGGATTGCCTAGACTCGCGTAGCCAGTGCGTTCTACGTCATCGCCATCGAAATAAATTTGATTTGGACACACGGGTGTAGAACGACAATTTTGTGACTTTGAAAAATCTCGCCAAATCAACGACTTGCTCGAAATGATCTTCGATGCGGGTTTGCTCCCTCGACGCTCCACTTGAGGCCTTGAGGCCTTGACCAATAGCCTGAGAAAACAGACCCATAAAGTTGAAAATTGCAAAGAAAGATGGGAAAAAGCAAAACCATACCAGCATTTCATCTTCAGGTGCAATGATACACATTTTCTAAGCTGCAGATGTAGTAGACTGAATAACAATATATACTGGACTAGTAAGTACTCTAGACAAAATAGTGTCCTTATTGTGGGCTGCTGATAGCAGATAGCGCTCATATTTATCAGCTATTAATGATCATCAACTTGAATACTCTTGTGCGAATGACATGTAAATAGCCGAGGCCGGTGTACAGAAACTGCGGTCGTGTTCGGAGTTACACGACTGGACTAGTCGTATGAGAGCTTATAGATATAGCATGAGCTTCGAGTAAGGCAAAGAATAGGGAGACAAACATTTGTGGAAATCCAGGGCGCCTCAGGGTATTGGCCAGTAAAATAGCTGATTATTCGGTTAGCTGTCCAAGTTGAATCAAAAAAAGTATCTTGTTGCTCAGGGGGTTTGATCAAGTGGTAGCTCTACCAATTGAACGAAAGAAGTTAGAGATTCGGAGAGGTTGAGGAGAGCAAAACAGACGTATAGCCTTGCCTGTGGTCTTAGAGAGGAGGGTCGAGCCGGTATCCATTTCAGTGGCTATTCGGGAGTTCTGAGTTGTACTCGAGCCTCTACCTGCGCCGAAGCGAAGGAGTCTCCCTCCTCCCTTGTCCCCGCCGCTTCTTCCTGCGCCTCTCCCTTTGTCCCCCTTCCCTCCACCTCTAATAGAACCTCCTCCTGTACCAGCACCTCCTCCTGAACCCCCGCCTCCTTCTACCTCGTCCAGAGCCCCCCCTGCCACCTTTATGAGCTCCAATCGAACCAATTTTCACCTTCTTTTTCGGCCTCGTCTCATCTTCGTTCTCGTCATCGTCGTCGTCGTCCTCCTCTGTGCTTTGAGGACCGTGAGACTGGATTAACTTTCTAGCTCTGTTATGAGCTAGCATCCATAAGAGGAGGTCGTGAAGCTCGTCCTCGGCTCGGAAGATCGATGAATAATATTGCAACACCATGGTTAGATAGCCCCCAGTCGAGCGGTTCGGAATGCGCCAATAAACTGGCAAACCATTCTTCTCCAGAGGGTTTACGAAAGGAATACTAATGAGCCAAGAAGCTGTGGGCAGTAGGGCTTCGTCGCGGGGCACGCTCGCGTCAATGATGCTATAGAACGAGCGGCTGTTTGCTGCCTGGACGGGCTTTTTGCGTTCGTCAATTTACATTAACGTCTTAGTCCTATGATGGACGTGGATGTAGCCCGGGACGTTGTCCTGCGTTAATCCAACCAGCAGGTATAGGTCGAGAAAAGCATGCGCACGAGGGTTTTTTGAGGGCCTCGATCTTAAGCCATCTAGGATCTGAAAAAGAAAAAGTGTCATTAGCGCAATTCAATGTTTACGACCGCTAACCACAAACTTGGTCAACGGTGAGTTCTATATTGGATTGAAGCTCCTTTTTCAGAAAGCTGCATATCTCTTTGCATGGGGCAAACGCGAGTGATACCGCGGCTCGTCATATAGGTTAGGCGACACGTCGGACAAGTCGTAAAGCCGTTCATCGCGCCGTTCAACTTGTATTGATTATCAATGCGTCGATGATCACGACCGAGTTCCAACTAGAATATTCAAAATGAGCGACTATTAGAGTTGCAAGGCCAGTAGTAAGACTCACTAACTTTGTAGATGTCCCCTCGACTTTGTCATTGATATGACATTTATATAGTCGGCCGGAGTTCGGGTTCCACATAAGCAGCATAATTGGAAAGTTTGCTTTGAGATCTAAAATGGCGGCAGTCGTGAACGAATTAGTCCCAGACTTTGCGGAGGTCATCGCAGTCGATGGATGATCTGATTTGTCAGCAGGTCATGCTTACGGGACAACCTAGGGTTAGGGTTCCGGCAGGCTAGATCGTCTTGGCAGTCAACCGTCCTCTTGGCAGTCATTCATCGCTGAACAGCTGTTCAATAGTCTACGCATCCGGAAAATGTCAGTCCCTTCTTCTCCTCCCAGCTCAATGCATTCGCCACCAGTACATCCTGCACCTGCGCCGCGCCGCTCAGCGATGAAACATCCTTCTTTTTCTCAGGATTCTCCCACTCCGTCTCCCTTCACTGAGCCTCGTGCTTTGCCATCCTCGGGATCGTCTCCGCCGGCGGATTTTTCTCCACCAGGATCTTCATCTGGCCCAAAAGCCTCAATGCAGCGAACGTCTTCCCAACTCAGCGTTGGCACTCAATCCATACACTCGCCTTATCTTTCGATGCCTCAAACCCCTGTCCCGGGATATACTGCCAAAGTGTCCTTTGATACGTTCGAGAACCCCGCTGCCAGTATGTTCAGTTTTACGCTGAGCTCAAAGTCTGCTGGGTATAAGAGGACTCGGTCAACAAGGTGAGTTGACCAAATAAAGGGGAAAGGGGCCAGAATTGGGCGTTGATCGCGTTCCTGTAGAGTGTTTCTATGTGCTTCTTCTCCGGATGAGACTGGGCGGGAAGCTTTGGATTGGGCACTAGAAAGCTTTGTCCAGGAAGGCGATGAGTTCGTCGTGTTTAGAGGTGTGGAAGAAGATGTACTTGGTATGCCACATAATTCATAAAGAGAGTCGCTTCCAACGCTCATGTTTTGTCGCAGATAAAGATCATGACATCGTTCGTGAAGATGCTCGAGCCTTAATGGGCTATATTCAGGCCAAAAGTCAAGAATTTGATCCAGATCGCAAAGTCCGTTCTTGCGCGTCTGATCTCACCATTCAGTCTGACAATTTTCAGCTTTCAATTATTCTGGAGGTTATCGCAGGGAAAGTGACAGATAACCTTGATCGGCTTATTGCTCTTTATAAACCTGACTCTGTGGTTGTTGGAACTCGTGGACGAAGGTCTGTGACGATGTTCTCTTTTTTTATTTATTTTTTGTCTGCGTTTCTCTCGATACTCACGGGAATGACAGAGCATGGCAAGTTGGAATAGGTAAAGGAACCATGGGGAGTGTGAGTAAGTACTGCTTAACGCACTCTCCTGTTCCCATCATTGTCGTCCGGCCAGAACGCAAGGTTAAAAAGACGATGGAGAAACGCAGAGCGGACCCCAAACGTGGAATTCATTTCGACTAGACGGCTTCTTTACTTGGTTTTGCTTGGTGCTTTGCAAGAATTACGGTGAAATCGGAATTCCTTGGTCAACGCGTCCTCGCCATCGATGCTATCGCGTTCTATAACCGATTTATTCCTGCGCAAGGAATGGTCCACGAGCAATCAAAATGTCGTGTTTACAAACTCGCTCGGCATTCTTTTAGGGTAGACCCCTCGACATCCTGTCTACCCTAAAGGATCGTTCCCAAGCGCTCTTCTCGTATGGGCGGCATACTTCTAATGCGCTCTTGTCTAATTCATTCGCCTGTCCTTCATTTTACTAGAAGTCACGGGCATGTACTCTTTTGTAAACGAGCTTGCTATCCCAAGTAACCCCTGAATGGTCATCTTTTTCTAACGTGTAATTTTGCAAATCTACCCAGGGGGTTTCTCAAAGCCAGGTGCTAATTTGTGTCACCTGTGACCTCTTCCTCATGCTTTCACGTCGACTGCGAATCTTTTTCGATGTCTGCAGTCAGGACATGGGACGATGGAAGCAAGGTTCCGATTACAGGCCAGGTACTTGGCCTTTGAAAATGAAAATATAGCCACAGGGAGTGGATCAGCAGGAGACAGGAGCACGAGCTCAGCAAGTTGGGTGGGCATTTTCCTCGAGAATCGAACGAGAAACGGCTGAATTTGTCCTCTTACTCTCAAGATTAAGCTTACATCAGTTATGCTTCCGAGTAGATTGCTCATACTTAAGCCCTCCAATTCCAATCAAATCTGTCTCCCTGGCTCCTTGAACCATGTTTATTCCCCGCGCTGTAGCTCGCGCTGCCGCCACTGCAGCATCCATTCCTTTGTATTCACTCACTATCACCACAACGCCTAACGCATTCACCGGCCCCGCTCGAGGCTGGAACTCCTTCGGTATCCAGGCCAATGCTGCTACTGATCCGACATTTACATTCAATCAGAGCAATGTCGAAATTCAGTGTGATGCGTTGGTCTCTACGGGTCTCGCTCAACGCGGTTACACTACTTGCTCACTTGATTCCGGATGGTCTGTCGGAGCCAACGGAGATGAAAATGGCCGGATTATCTATGACGACACGCTGTTCAATATTCCTGACCTTGCCAACCATCTTCATAGCGAGGGTATGTGCCTGCGGCCATTTTTTACTTGGTCAAACGTGGAAATAAAGAGTTGTTTTTTCTCTAGGTTTGAAGCTAGGCGTTTATGTCGTTCCTGGAGGCTTCATCGCAGACGAGAACAAGACGATTCTGGGTACAAATATAACAATTGGCTCTGTTTGCTCTGGAGATAATGGCCTGAGTCGATGCAATTGGGACTACACCGCTGATGGCGTGCAAGCCTGGCATGATAGCGTTGTCTCCCTCTTCGCCTCGTGGTAAGTTGTTTTGTTCGACAACTATAGCAACCGACTCATAAAATTGATTGCAGGGGAGTTGACTTTATCAAGCTTGATTTCATCACTCCCGGTTCCCCAGATAACGGCGTCAATCTCCCCGCTAATGAATCTCTTGCTGTCCCGGCATACCACAAAGCGATTCAAAAGACCGGTCGACAGATGCGGCTGGATATCAGCTGGAAGCTTGCACGAGATCCCACCGACTACGCAATCTGGGAAGGCAATGCAGACTCTATGCGGACAGATCAGGATATCAATAACGCCGGATCGGACAGTGCTTCGTTCACTGCTTGGGCAACAGTCCAGCGGGCCATCGACAACTACCGTCAGTATATCTCTTTGCATACTTCCCAAAATGAAGTCCTCAGCATCTATCCTGATATGGACAATCTCTACGTTGGCAATGCTGCGCCAGAAGATGGGGTGACGGATGACCAGAGATTTACAATCATGAGTCACTGGTTGGCAGCAGCAGCCAACCTTATCCTAGGGAACGACCTGACCAATCTTGATCGTACGTGATTCGAGCTGAATGGACGCGCTTTCTTAACCACGTATTCCATTTGACAGCTACGGGAAAAGCTATCCTCACCAACACTAATGCCCTCAGCGTTGCCGATTTCGCAGCTCAGCATCCCATGCGTCCACGCAATCCCGGAACAGGAAACTCCAATTCTCAGCAGCTGCAAGCCTGGATCGGTGGTCCCGATAGCACAGGAAAGGCGGTTGTCCTCCTTGCAAATTACGGGCCCGATCTAGGCCAAGGCGGTTTTAACACGAGTCTCCCAGGTGTGCAAAACGTGACTGTTTCCTGGCACGACCTGGGAATATCCGGTCGTTTCAACATTGAGGATGTTTGGAAGGCTCGGAGCCTGGGTGTTGCCACTGAGCAGCTGAGCACCAGCTTGGATGAAGGTCAGAGCTTGCTGGTGACGCTGACGCCCGCTGAATAAAAACGGGTGCGGTTTCCGCAAAGGTTCCTCTCGGCCTGGTCAGCTCTTTTATAGGTACGACTCTCTTTACACAAATCCAAAGCAACATGGAAATATTTCCATGAAAGTAGTCGCTCGTTTGTCTCTTCTATCGCTTTTCAACGATTCCATGCTCGTTTGTAACTATCAATTTTGCATTAACAAAAATGGTTTTATCATTGTGCAGTCACTGATTCCCGAACTGTCCGAATGAAACAAGCGTCACGGCGTGTCCAAACCATCACGCCTCGGGCAGCAAGACGCAGCAAGTGAAGAACATTCCTCGGATCACAATAGGAATTTCGGGAGGAGTACGACTCTAACTCATATTTCTGTGTAAGTATACCGGACTGTATGGGTTCAATAATCAAAAATAAGCTCGAGCAAAGTGATCATCAAGGCGAGCAACCGGCAAAGTCCGAAATAATAATAATGGCCGCCGAAGCTCAATACGGATGGGATAGATACGTATAGTGAGACTGACAGGGTATCTTTGCTCAAATGGGACAACATGATAACATGCGGAGATGACTGCCTCGTAATTCGTTTCTCGTTTCGTCTTCTGCTGAATAAATTCTGAATAATTTTTCAGGCGCACATCCGTTTCTCTTGAATATGCTGTGAGTCTTTTTTGTTTTTGTCAATCGCTTCCTACCCTGAAACTGATATGTTCAACGAATTTGCTCGTCAGCAACGTTACTTGTCGTAGAGGGAACGGGATCGCTTTCGGCTCCCAGGGTAGCTGCATTTCGCAACGACCAATCCCGCACCCGCAAGACAGTGCGATTCGAGGAACAAAATCGAGTCGGTTTGTCCAACGCTCGCGCCGCTCCCAAGGCTGGGGGCTCAACTATTAACCAGCCATTTATTCCCTCGCACCAAACAGACACGACAACACGAACCATGCAGACGGAGTATACAGTAGTTTTCCAACGAGATAACAGGAGACATGGGATCGAGGAGAAGCCAAAGATGGCAGAACCGTACCGCTCTCGCGAAAATATGCCTGCAGCTACAGCCCCTCCGACCCTAACACGATGGGGTACAGATCTTCAACGCAGATTTACTTTCTAGATTTGGCAAGAGTGAGTCCTGCTTACCAATATTTGCCTAGTTTCATCTCTGAAAGAACGGTCAAGTTGAAGGTTTGCGGCGGAGCTAGGTGTTCAGGTTTGCCATTTACTTCGCCGATCGGGAATCGGTTTAAACGTAAGAGTTGGGATGTAAGAACGGTCAGTGGGAGATGAGGCCTTGAGGAATGGGGTCGTGCGCAAAAGTAGCTGGCATTCGGGCGGGAATATGACGTTATATTATGGGCGCGGGGAGTCGCTGGTAAGAAGCCACCTCTTTGAGCCTTCGCCGAATATTCCCAGTGTCCCTGGCAGAAACTTATATTGACGATCCGATAGAATGTGTATAAAGTTACGAGGAGCTAAGAAGCTACCTATGTATACTGAGCCGTGCTGAACATAAGTAAAAGGGAAATGGTTGAGCTCACACGTCAACCTGCAACACCACATACGTAACCTATTTTTTTTCCACACTGGATTCTACATTGCTGGGTAACATGGCAGACACGTTTTGCGGTGAGATTAGCAACACCATTTGGTCTTATTAGGTCGGGATACGGTTCATACATATCATTCATCATCATCCGTCTTCCTTGGAGGCCCAGATCGCAAAAAGCTCCTCATGCGCTAGTAGACAGGGATGCTCTTCCGCGGCCCTACAGATAGAGATTTTGCCAAATGTATTTTGGCAAGATTTGAGGCCTGAAGCTCAATAGCCGCCTCGAGCCGCTTCGCTGTGGCCCTGGTAAGATTTACAACGGCGGAACAAAGCGCCCGAAATTTACGGAATTTCCGAAAATCAATCCATCGAATATTCTTCGAATCGCGAAGGAAGAAAGTACCTGAAAATCGCTGATGTGGCTGTGCAACGAAGGCTTTCCCCAGGCTTTCCCCACCACCTTGCACCTTGGGCTCCTCCATGTCTTATCCATATCCATACCGGTTGCTGATTCTGAAAGCATATCTACATTCGGAGTCCCACGCTTCTGTATAGGTTACCAAGAAACGCCGACATCAGGAAAGACAATCAGTCAATTGATTTTTTTTTCCCTTTTTCCCCGCTGGTAAAACCCCAGATGGGAGCGAATGGGAGTCCTATGTCGCGGGTGCCTGTCAGAAGGCTGATACTCTCCAAGAGTTATGATATGCTGCGATTTCCGAACAAGCCAGCCATTCCGAATCTCTAATAATAGAGGATGTCAGTTTGCTGATCTGCGTCCAGAGCCGAGGCTATGTCTATAGAAGCCTCCTTTAAACCTGAAGGCTTCATTGAAATAAAAACTCAATTGATCAAAATAAGCGGGCGACACATCTAATAAAATGGCTTGTTTTCATGCTGGCTTGTTCCATATACGCCCTGATGTCTCAACGTCCCCGAAGATCTTGGTCTACCTACGAGGATAACATTCTCCGCCGTTGTGTCGAAGCCAATCCCGACAATCCAAGGTGGTGTGATATATCCAAGTATTTGCCAGGGCGCAATCCGAAGGACTGTAGAAAGCGTTGGGTTCGTCGGGCCTCTGCATACGGCTATGGTTTACTGACGGGCAGTCTTCTCCAATAATAGGTCAGTAGTCTCAATGCATCGCTGACCAAAGGCCCCTGGACAAGTGGTGAGCATTTCCCAGAAGACCTCGTTCCTCGGCACTCAGCTTTCTTTTGCATATACCAGGAGAGGACGTGCTCTTAACCACAGCGGTCGAACAATACGGCTCAGATTGGGCAGCTGTTTCGCGCGCCTTTGCTGGACGTCGTTCCGGAGACCAGTGCAGCAAACGGTGGCGGCAGGTCGTTAATCCGTCCATCAATCGCGATCCCTGGTCAGCTGAAGATGACAGACTGCTCCTTCAACTGTATGGTCATCACAAAAACAGTTGGCAACTAATCAGCACCCACTTCTCCAACCGCACCGACTTGCAATGCAGAAGTAAGTAATTTTCGTAACCGTTGTTTGCGGCTGTGTTCGACACTCTTCGTAGATCGCTACTGTCGTCTTCTCGGAACGCGCTCTCTGGCGAAGAATGAGAAGCGGTCCAGTACGCCCACCACACAGCAAACAAGGCCGTTTGTGAAATCCACATTTCAGGGTACATCCAACACCACAGATACCATGTTCTTTGATGAGACACAGCCGAACAGCTACTCAGAACCCAACGCTGAAGACTTTAATATAAAGCCTGCACCATCTGTTTCCCAGATCCCCGCTCTAGTCGCTCAGACCTCTCCTCGTGGTGAGCACCTGTACCAATCTGTATTCGGTGGTACTTCGCCATTGCCAAACTCTGTCCACATCCCTATCTCCCATCATACCTCAATGAACGAGCAGTCTTACGCTCCGAATGCATATCAACCCTCAGCCCAGCTCCTCTGGCAAGCTCGTGGTGCAGAGTAGGTTCTGACTGCCCCGTTACTCGTATCAGGGAGGCTAATGTTGCGCTGCAGATCGTCGTCTAGTACAATGTCTCCCCAGCTTCAGAATGCCAGTTTCGGTCCAGACTTTCCTCCGAGCCAGTCTTCATACCCGTCACAAGCGGATGCCTTCTCAGTGGTCTCGTTCGATTCCCCTTACCCTAGCGAACAATTTTTTTACCATCCAGGTGCCTCCTACACTCCAAGTATGCCCCCCACGAAGCAGCATTGGCCGCAGAGTGGGGATTTTTCGCATTCGCACGCCAACCGCAGAAGACGGCTTGGCCCTACTCCCCCGATCTGATATCTAGTCCATTCTTTCTTCCGGTTCTAGCGCAAACATTTTCATTCATTCCTGACCTAGTTGTCATGAAGGGTACATATGTACGCGATGGCCGCTGCCTGCTTTAACGGTGTCGACAACTCTGGACGCCTCCTTTAGCCTGTCATTCTTCGTGCCAGTAATCTGCCCTACGTCACAATATCCCTGAGGAACCATGTTCGCCTCTTCTCTACGCACCATGACGGTCATCTTTAGTGACAACCCCACTGGGGTTAGGTCGGAATCTGTTTTAAAATGGAAAACCTAACTTATAATTCCTTAACTTACTTCACCGGCCGTCCAGCGGGCGAAAGGTCATCAGCCATTAGATCGTACATAGAATATTTTTGTGCTAGATTATTTTGAGGTATATCAAGTTAAAGTTCATCTCTACAGCTTCGTACTCGTCTTTATCTCCATAAGTATACGGGGATCGACTGGCATGAGCCCTCAGATGTATGCATTTTCGGAGATCGCCTGGGCGTATCATGTGTGATGTCGAGATTCGAGGACCAGTCTAGAAAAAGCTGTCGGATTTTGATTTGTCCGAAAAAAAAAATTATGCTAGTCTCAGCACAGGAATATGTAGCACACTTCCAACTTGCAACACTTGATCGCTTCTGAACAAACAAATCACACTCAAAAAGTAGAATTCAAAGATCATAAATAACTCAAACAGTTGCATACAATCAAACCTAATCCGGTTGCCTGATACACGCCGAGAAACCTACGTCTACCCGATCGACATGAAAATTCCAGTAAGTACTGAACTGAATCAACAAACATTTCATACTCTATAATGTTACGCCCCCCCCTCCTGTCAAGCCTGGCGGAAACCCTGAAAAGTCTACTTGGTCTTGCACAGCCTCTCCATTGACACTATAGGATATACGTAATCGCAGACGCAAGGCGCTCTATTTTTTTGATTGACATGTCAACGGACAATAGTTCAACTTTACGAAGCAATGAACGAACTCACTCCTACCGGTGCTATGACCCGCATCTGCTGTGTTTCTACAGCTCCTGTAGCAACATCGGGATTGGACATTGGCAGCATTTGTAATTGTTGAGACTGGAGTGGCAATGATGAGCTGATATCTAACGCGAAGATCGTATGCAAACCTTTGGTACAGCCGCCTGGAAAGTAAGCCCAGTAGCAGGCGCTCCGCCTGAAACTTGAAATCTCGCCAAAATCATTACAACGCCGGGCTTTGCAGCAGAAGTTTGAGGTGTGAGAGTTATCTTGAGCGAGTTCTTCTCATACGCTGTGTACGACGCAAGACGAGGTGCTTCAGGCGCTACCGGCACTGCAGGTGCAGGTGATTGAGACTGAGGGAGGGAAAATGCGGATAACGGGTTTGACGACATAGGCGCGGGTGACGAGGAAGGCCCTCCCATAAAGCTGAGGGGAGGTGTTGCTGCTGCGGGGCCGACAGAGGGGGTATTTCCGAATAAACCGATAATATCGTCGATGGTTGATTTCTGAGACTTCGAGGGAGCATCTCCTATTCCGGTTGTCACACCGGGGGATGGCGTCGTCTGTGCATCAGACGACCCGAATATATCTTCGAGGAGAGAATGTTGGGTTCCACCAATTGGACCATTGGTAGTCGGAGATGAGATGTCATCGCTGCCCAACAGATCCCCGCCGGAGCTAGACCCCACGGGTTTATTTTCACTTACTACGACACGCGAGTTAGCAATGCACGACTAACTTCGGATAAACAACTTACCAACACCCGTCATGGTTACCTTCAGCTCTGGGGGTGGCATGCGCTCTAGAACACCTTCCCTGAGATGGCCCAAACCGAACAAACTGGCAAATTCAACAGCTCGTTGTTGTAATTCGAGCTCGGGGGTGGATGTATACTGAGCGAGTACCTCGGCGATTCGGTCTTGTTGCGGGGACGTAGTGGTTGGTCGGGAAGCCATTTTGGTAATAGATGCAAGGATGTATTGACGTATTAGATAGTTGGCGTACGGAGAGTCAAGGATAGAAAGAAGTAGGTCAAGAATTTCATGGTCGGTAATCTAAAGACATGTTGAACGACGATCAGCTTATTCAAATTGTCGCACTTACGGGCTTCGGCTGCTCATCGTCCACAAGGCCACCCTCTACAATGGTTTCGCTGTATTCTCCCAGGACCCAGGCGGCCGCAATGGTAAGAGACTCTTGCGATATATCAGATTTAAGAGCGGTGAAGAGCTTTGAGGCAGTGTATGCTTGAAGTTCCGGCGTATGCGCAACTAGCCTGATGAACGCGGACAGAATTTCTTCTCGAACGAAATTACCGGCCTGAAGGGTTGAGATGAGTTGCTGTTCACAGCAGTAAAATGATATCTAACCAGTTTCAAAACCCTTAAGACAGTGTCTATGTGCCATCGCTTGTTGGGTGCAAACCTCTCTGCTGCTAAACAGATTTGGGTTGTTAAGCTTAGTTTGAATTCGTCATCAGCAACCTCCAAGAACGCCAAAAGTTCTCGTATGAGAATACGGACGTTCTGCTCATTTATGAGGGCATATGAAAGTTCAAGGGCTCGTCGGCGGATAGAGATATCTCCATCACGCAAACAGTCCAGTATGATATTTCGGTGGCGTTGAACAGCGTTGGTATCGATTGATACGACCTTATTAAGAGTGTTCAGAGCAACGTATCTGAGAACCGAGATGAAGTATTGATTTCCGGAGTAATAATAAGACGAAGAACGAACCGGATATTGTTGTCCTTGTTGCTCAAGAACTTGCCCAGAATGTTGATAGCCATTACCCGCAAACCGGAATCGGCTTCAATGTCTAATACACAGAGGACCGTCTCATATAGAATGGAATTGCCGACGTTTTTAGAACCATCAGTGTTGGTCGCAACCTAGGTATAATTGAGATGCTCGGTCTGTACGTCATAAATATCGTGGCAAACCTGAGCCAATATATCGTTCATGGTATCACTCGCTCTAGCATCTCCTTTGCCTAACAGTCGAAGAAGCCGAAGGATCTTGACTTGAAGGAACGGATCAGTGATGCCGGATACATCGTGTTCGGGACTGTAGCCTGTTGTGACTAGTGATTTAAGATTGCGAACGAGAAGAGGTACGGCCTGCAATAGTTGAGATGATAGATTGCTTGGGAGGTTTCGCTACTCATCACTCACGTTTCGGAATTCTTCAAGAACGGCTGGATCCACTTGAACCATTTCGGTGACGAGGGTAATGGATGAGAGAAGAACGCCATGGTTGCGGTCGGTGAGAAGATTTTTTGCCTTGGTCGTAAAATGATCGGTGAGATCTGGGACTTTTTTAATCACTCGGAGTGCACAGAGCGCTGCCTACTCGGATTGAGCGAGTATATATGCAACATTAGATATTGTCCACACCTTCTTTCGGATGTAAGTGTTGCTTGACCCTAACAGCTTTTCTATCTCATTGGCCAAATCTCGAGACATCTCTTCAGACGCGATATTTGCGAACGTGCAGAGTCCGAGTCCGACAGCGTACATATTTGAATGGTTCATGTCGCTGTACACAACCGGTCAGAACAGAGCAAATTGGCACACACAAAAGGTCACGTACTTTTTCAGAGAGTTGGTCACCAGAGTCAACACCTCTTGATTCTCATCCAGCAGCAGCATGATACCAAGATAACCCAGTCTTTTATCTGCGAAACGTGGGCTTGCGACGAGTTTGAGGCATTCGATTTGACCAAAATGTGCGGGAGATCCCAGCATGTGGATGTAAAGTAGTTTGGCAATATTATTGTGACGCGCAAAGGAGTCTTCCTCCCTGAAAGACGCCCGGATAGCTGCAGATTCCTGCTGGATGAGGGCCCGCTCATCTGCGACAGTCTGCGGATCGTGAATCATTCCATTCGCTACCAATTTGAAGTTGAGCCAACCTTGCATGCCCGGATGCCTTTGATAAGGGCTAAGAAGAGAATAAGTTGCGGTCGATTCCAGAAAATAAGTAGCTAACTTTTCAGATTGTGGTACACCATTTTCGGTGGTGACCGGTGAATGTCAAGCGTAGTCACGTGGGTAGCTGAGCCGCACCTTTTGCCTCCAGGACGCATTCTCTTCGCCCAGGATGTCTACCAAGACACCTTGCGCGTATTTTGCAAAAAATGCCTGCATGAATGGGAACCAATGTCGCTTCAGTCATGATTTATCTCTTATGGCTTCTCCGGAAGTCTGTCCATTCTTCCTCAGAGGTTCTTGCCGCTACGGAGACATGTGCATCAACCTACACCACAAAAGTGGTAAGCGACCGCTGCCCTGCGTATTTTTTGCCAGAGGTGAATGCAGAAATGGCCTCAACTGCACATTTCTCCATAATCAAGGTTGGATTATTTCATGTTCCTGTCGAAGGGCCACTCACTCTGCCCAGCAGATATTACCCCCATTCAACCATCATCTCGAATCTTTGAACATTCGAACAAAGGTCATCCATACCACCATTCTTTAAATCAGATATTGACCCATCAGGACTAGATAACCAACCACAGGTGTTAAATGCCCCAAACGTAGAAGCGAACTTACCAGAGCATATAGAGCGATCGATTTTGAAGAGTACTTCCCCCTCACCTGCCGGTACATACTTCCAACTATCTACCACAGATGCGTTCTCTAATCTACATAATTTTGTCGTTCTCTCAAACTTTCAAGCAAAACCTCTTGAACAATTTCCGAACGAATCCATATCAAATACAACTATCCAATCTCCAGACGTAGGTAGCGATTCAGAGAAGCAAGGTAGAACTATATCCTGAGTGCCCTATGTCCATGATTTTATAATGTCCAATACACAGAGAGTGAGGGAAATGCTCAGACCCCGGATTCGACTCCTCAAACTTCGGTTTCGCGACAGAATCCGGAAATTTCCTCCAACTCATCCTCCTCTCCAAACGCCTCGCCTTTTGTCATGTACGCTCCCCCATACTATGACCGAAACAAGTACGGTCGGGGGCATTTATCTTCATCTATGGTGACCAGTCCATTCTACCCTCCTTCGACTTTTGCGGCACCCACCTGGTCTACATTCACACCTGCCCCCACTTCCAATTCTCCTCCGGCGAATCCAGATGTCACTCGGTGTCAACACCACTTTTTCCTCGGCTACTGTGCCTTGGGCATGACGTGCCCATTTAGGCACTCCCTCACCAGCGAGGAGGCAGCTCAACTTGGTGCTGCCCTCGTTTCGACATCCCAAAATCCCCTGACTGTTTCTCGTGAAAATAATTCTCAGCAAACCTTCATTCTATCCCCGCCTTCCGCTCTCGAACCTGCGAAAAGGGAATGTAAATTCTGGATGAAGGCTAATTCTTGCACGTTTGGAGACAAATGCCTATTTCTACATACGTCGATAGACACTTCTGCGCCTGACCGAGATGACGATTCCTCAGAGTCTGCCTCCAAGTCGTATTTGGTAGACTCAGAGGTGCCTTCTTCCTCGAGCGCCTCTGGATGGGAAGTAGATAATTCTTCAGCTGCCAACTGGGGCTCAGATCAGAACTGGTCAGACTGGGGCAACACGGGCACGAGTTGGGGGGATGACTTGACAACCACTTTGTCTACGACCAACGTAGGAAGCTGGAACGATAGAGCGGATTCAAAGAAACGTAATGGAGGTAAGGATGTAAAAAAAAAAGGAGGAAGAGAAGACTCTTCCACCCGGGGAGGGGAGCATCGGGACTTGGATCGAAGGAAAAATGTTCCTACTACGCATTCCAAAGATAATAAGAAATCAAGAGACTCTCGCCCGCAGGAGAGTTCCGCTAACCCTGGTGCTGAAACGGTCTCCGCTGACACTCCTGAAGATCATAATTTCTCTCCAAATGGCTTCGATTCAACTGATTCTGGCCAAGTCATCGACGAATCACAGCCAAATGTGAATTCCGTTGACTTTAATCGCAATGAAGACGAGGATGATGCTAATACTGTCGTATACGCTGCCGTCGATCCAGAAGACTCTTCATTCCTTGTTACCGAAACCGAAGAGTCCGAAGGAGTGGAGATGGAGGAAGGGAGTATAAACCAGCCCAATGTCGTCGATGAACCGACCGCGTCCGGCAAGCCAGTCGACGAATTAGGAGAAGGAGAGATGCAGGGCAGTATCTATGAACAATGGGGGGAAGAGGAAGCGATCGAACCCTCTTGGGGATGGAGCAAAACAGATGATTCTTGGACAAATCCGCAGCGGGACCAGTGGGATCAGCCAGAGGCTAAGGATAGTCGACCTCGCAAGACCTTGCTCTGTAAAGCTTTTGGCCAAGGTCACTGTCCCTACGGGGACGACTGCTACTATCTCCATGTGACTTTAGAGGAAGAAACAAGTAGCCAGGGTGCGAGTCATACCTCTGAACAGGAAACTCTGCCTGTCGACGAGGTAAGCCTCTCTCATGCAAAAACAATGGTAGATGGTTCCGAATTTCATTTTTGACCATTAGAGTCCTAATGTAGTTGTGGAAACTGAATTAGTGAGTTCATGGAGTCCCTTCAGGTCCTCTATCTGACTTTGTGTGTTCTATTAGCCAACTCTGCCCCTAATTACCCGACAACATTTCTTCTGCGATGTCACATACGGACAAGACGCTCTCCCGGAGGAAATCCTCACGGCCTTCGAATCCGACACCATCTTCTTATCCAATCTTCCCCTCTCATTTACAGAAGACGAGGTTACTACCATATTTTCCAACTTTGGGTCAATTCAAGAGACGGAGGTTCAATTTCCTGGAAATAGCTGCCGCATCAGAGTCAAGTTTTCTAGTCACCGTGACGCTGCAGAAGCGATGACACGTCTCCACGGTTCTGACACAATACTGAACCCTATGGTAGAAGTTCGCCTGGATTCTAAAGCGCTCATCACACATGAGTCAGATCCCTCACCTCCCCAGACTTCTATCAAATTCTCATATGCAAATCCAACTTGCTTAGCTTGGGTTTTCTACGAGAGTATGGACCTTTACAAAAAAGCTGAGGCACTGAATGGTGAAATTTTCAAGGGAAGAAAGATCAAAGTCATCAGACCGCAACGACCTTCCAAGAAACAGAATTATTTCTCTCTGCGTGTCGAAGGGCTCCCGGTGACCACCGAGAAGTTGGAATTGAAGGGCTTCTTCAAAGGCTGTGCAGTTGTGGAGATAACACATCCGACCTATACCTCGGCTCCTGATGCTGAGCTGGAATGTCTACTTCGAAGATGTGGAGAATTGACAGACTTTGTTATGGATCTATCTCCTCCATCTGAGAAGCCTCGCGCTGTGAATTTTGCTCGCTTTTCAGATGCTGCTGCCGTCTCTCGCGCAGTTGAAACGCTGAATAACTCTGAGCAAGATTTCTTGGGAGGTGGTCGTGTCAGTGTCCAGTGTAGTTATTACACAGTCTACATGATTTCGCTACCCAAGATGTCTGCAATACGTCCAGATTTCGACCTACTTCAGGACCGCTATACCAACGATAGTGTCAGATTGACGTCCGGCACCACCTCGACTGATGACGCAGAATTGCGAATATCTGGATCAGATGCGATACCCTTTTTGAAGGCTCGGAAGGAATTGAACGTTCTCATCAGTGGAGAAACCATCTTGGATGACGAGGGAAGACCACTTTGGGATGACTACTTTGATTTACCTAGCAGTAATAAAAAGTTGGAAGAGATAAACAAGGGAAGGACAGGGAGCAATATATTCTTTATCGAACGCGATTTCCGCAGTCGGAACGTTTTGGTATTTGGGAATGAGAGTGGTCGGGGGAAAGGGAAAGAGGTGATACGGGACCTGTTGGCTCTGGTACAAAAATCGGTTTTTGTTGCGGGAGTATCAGACGGAGGGATGGGGGCTATGATCCGGGCAGGGTATCATTTAGAAGCATCGAACCGGTTGCACTTTGACTTTGCATCCAGGACTATGATTGTGCGGGGCAAGGTGGACGACTTTGAACGGCCGTGGGCTATGATATCCAAGTTCGAGAGCGAAGCCGTACTACCTTGTTCAGAGCAAGCCTGCGGACTCTGTTTCTCGGATACAGCTGTGGAACCGATTTTATTGTCTTGCCAGCACATGTTCTGCAAGGGCTGCGTCGAGCTTTGGTTCAAGTCTTTGATAGGTCCGAATTTCGTTCCATTCAAATGCATCGCGGCCATCGACTCTACTACAGACTCTACTACAGACGAGCACGCAGAACCTACTCGTTGCGATGCCCCGATATCATTGGCCTTGATTCATGCCATACTTTCGGGTGAAGAAGAGCTGGAAAACGACGTCCTTGAGCACTCTTTCCTTGCCTATGTCTGGGCACATCCAGAGCAGTACAGAGTCTGCCCTTCCCAAAATTGTTGTATGGTTTATCGAGTGGATGAGCCTGGAACAATTCTTCATTGCCCCGGATGCAAGAAAAGTATATGCAGCTCATGTCATGTCGATATCCATGAGGGACTCTCATGTTCGCAGTATATGGCATTGTGATAGAGTATATCCAAAAGATTATTGGTTGCGATTAGAATTTATGATTTACGTGTAAAGCTGTTCCCTGAGCTTGCGTACATAATCTCCGACTCAACGAGGTCTGCGGGTTTGAAAACACCTTCGGGCGCTTTTCTAAAGACATCGCCGACACCCTGAGGGAAGGTTTGCGATGGTAATTGGAGGAGGTGTGATGGTGTTCGTGTGAGATATACACGTAGGAGCGCATCTTCGGCAGCCTTGAGACGTGGTTGAATACGAATATGTATGAGATAGAAGTGACGAAGACTCACCCGATATTCTGCCATTTTCAGCGAACTTCCGAAACCCTCTCCAAGCTGATCCTCTCCTGAAAAGATACCAACAACAAATACGGGTGAATTGGAATATCGACCCGTTTCTTTGAGTAATCTGTAGCCAACATTATTTTTTCGGAGAAAAGTGACTTTTCTTTTTCGCTCACCTAGATTTCGGAGGCTCTCGTTGGAATTTATTAATCATCTCCAGCAAAGCCTTTTTAGGATCGAGAAATTTGATCATACCCCGGAGGTCTATTTCTCGGCGGAGGAAGTAGGTATGGACGAACTGTCGGGCGGAGGGAAGAGAGCGTTGCTGGTACACCAAAGCAGTTAGAGCTCTCGGTATTGATGCCAACGCGTCGGAATGAAGCACGCCAGGTTTTAAAAGTGTTCCGCGCTGAAAAATCCTTCGAATACGCTTCAGAACAGGTAAATAAGCCAGTACGCACTGATCTGTGCCATCGTAACAAAGGAGTTGCACCCATTTCTTGAGCGACGTTTGCGCAAGGTAACGGACCAACGTGAGCGGTCACAGCAGCCTTCATGACACGCGTTGGAAGGTAGGGATATGTAGCTCGTACATATTCAGTGGCGAAAAGACCCATTAAAGAGTTTCCAATGGCAGCCAAATGAGCATTTGTTGCAGGAGCTTGCTCATGTGGCTTGTGCTGTTTGAGAAGTCGGAGAAAGGATGAGTGGGTGCATACTTGCTGGATGACTTGCGGAGAGTCAAAGACAGAGGCGAGACCGACTCGATGTGCAAAGGCAGATAGGGCCGTCGGCGGTGGAGGCTGTAAGGAAGCCCAGGTTTCTGGTTCCACGGACGGTGCAGTCGGAATTTCTTTGCCTTTCGTGAACAGCAATTCTTTTGGAGGGAATTTTTGAAGATGAGCCGTCGACAAAGACGACGCTAGCTTTGAAGCCGTCGACGCGAACCGTCTTTGCGCATGTCCCATTTGCTCGTCGTCGCCGCCCGCTTCCAAACTTTTTACGTTTGGCAAATTCAGAAGTCGAGAATTTCTCAGGATCACACCGGGCCCTACCTCCCGTTACCAAAGTCGGACTACATATCATTCGATGTTATATATCAGTATACGTAGTACATAGAGAGCTTGTGACACATAGTAAAAGGTGTATAATACTGCTGGAAAAAAAAAACCGGTACAAAAAAATACAAAAAATCAAATAAACACCTGCAATGGATGACGCTCATACACATTCTTCCCTTCACTCAATTCTCCCAGGTCAGGATAGAAGGGCACCAATGCATCCGCAGCTCCCAGATAGAGTGCATTATAGATACGCCAGTAAACTTCCCTCACTTTCCTTGCCGGATGGAACAAGCCCTGCAGAACGTAGCTGAGGAGAACACCAGGACCGAGCGTCACCCGCATCGACTCGACCGCTTCCATCACTGCTCCAATGACATGCGGGGATGTTTCGAAGCAGTTAGGCCAGACCAAATTCATCAAGTGGAGCATGGAATCTTCACAACCGAGCCCAGCAACACCCAGCGCAAGATGTTTCACAATCGTACTCGCCGTCTGTCGATGAACTAGATCACGATCAGTGAGCGCGTCTTCGAGCATGGTCACCACTGAATCACAGTAGTACGCCGATTGCGGACCAACGTATTCAAAGACAAAAGACAAGGCTTTCAGGCAACCTGTTCGGACGTTCAACTCAGCGGTACGATATTCGTTGAGAATGGCTGGAATGCAAGTGAACGGTCCACAAGTTTCTGCAACGATGGCAATGGCGACGGTACTGCACACTCGACTCTGACGCTCTTGTACACGAAGGTTGGTGAGTAGAACCGACAGAACATCTTGAGGACCCAAACTCTTGGCGATATAGCCGAAAGAGTTGACAGCGGCACGTCGGATACCCTTCTTGTGCGCCTTGAGCAAATCGAGGAGCTCGAAACAAATACGCATCCATTCACGAGCGGGAACGAATTCAGCTCCACGATCAGCTATACGCCCAATCAAGTTGATGGATGCTTCTTGGACCTTTTCGTGTCGGTTACGAAGAATAGGTGTCATACGAGGAACTGTCGAACGGATAATATTAGTAAACCATGTTCGCTCAGAGTTAAGGCAAAAAAACACTGACGTAAATCTTTGACCGGAGGATTCATCTGCGTCATACCCACAACGTTGGCAATAGCACCCTCTGCAGCAATGATACTTCCCAAAGTATCCGGGTACTCCTCACCAAGCTGTTCGAACAGGACCAAGCCAAGTTTGCTGAGCAATTGGTCCTCCCCACACTGCTTGATGACAACCGCCAACCTCGTAGTCAAATCCGCCGCCTGCTGACGGACCTTGGCGCTCTTGTTGTTGAGTCGCCAAAGGATAGTCGAGACGATCTGGGTAAGGTACGGCTTGACACGAATGCCCAAAGCGTTGACTACGGTACCAAACCCATCCAGCATCACCTGGTCCTCGGTCGTTTGCTCCTGGAAGGAGTAGATGATACCATCGACCAATCTCACCTCTAGACGCTCGTCGATATCTGAAGCTCCTAAAGTAGCGACGACTTTGGTGATAGTTTCCATGACCATCTTTCGGTAAGGCTCAGCCTCGTCCTTCAACTCGTTCACAATTCTGCCGACAATCTCGGAGACACCCGACTTCTGAGCCAACTCAACAGTTGTTTCCACGACCTGTCTATAGTTGCGTCTGTCGAGAGCCATTCGGCGGACCCAGAAGGACTTGAAAAAGTCGGGAAGGATATCATGCTTAATGTAAGCCGGGGTGACACCTTCGGTAGCAGCACATTGCTTCACAACTTTGAGTACAATCTTTTTCATCTCCTCGTCCGAAGTCTGGAATTCACGAATAAGAATAACCGTGACTTCCTTGGTGTAGTATGAAGCATATTCGGGATCCATGAGGGGAATGATAAATCCGATCGCTTTGAGGAAAGCTGCCAAGCCTTTGCCACGATGAAGACGGATACCCAACCAGAGAGGTTTCAGCACGTTGTCGAAAGACTCGATACCGTACGGAGCTGCGGCCTCAGCTAGAGCAGCCAGACCGAGAGCAGTCATAGTCCTGACTTTCTGTTGTTCATCGGAGAGACCGTGCGCAATACAGTCGACGAGGTTCCGCAAATGAGGGAGTACCGCACACCCCATCATGATAGCAATCTGCTGAACAATACGGATACCAGTGTGTCGAGCCTGCCAAGACTTTTTGGATCGACAGACGGCTTTCAGAAAGGGAAGGAGGGAGGGTATGCCGAGAGCCGAGGCGACGACGGAAAACGCACGCGCAGTGGTATTCCGCACATATTCGTCAGCGTGGTCAATATCAGGTCGCATAGTTGAGATCATGTGTGCAAGACCGGCGGCTTTGGAAAGGTTGGAAATGATTTCACGGCCTTCGACCCGAGCATAGTAGTCTTCATCGATGAGAAGAGGTTCGATGACGACGAGAATCTTGTGGACGTAAGGCCGAACGAGATCATCGAGTTTGTACAAGACTCGGTCAATGACCTTTACGAGAAGATGCCGTTCCTGGTCCTCAAGTGTACGTTCCATGAGAAGAGGGAGAATTTTGTCGAACAGAGGCCCAGCGCCAAACTCCCGAGCCTTGTCTGTGATCTGTCTCAGAGCAGTTTTGCGCACCGGAGGAGTGCCGTTCTTGATTTTGAGGAGTAACCGCATGATCTTTCGCTCCTTCATTTCATCGACGGAGAGTTCAGTCTCGTCCTCTTCCTTCATGATTTTAGCAAAGTACTGAGCATCCTCCGGCTTGAAGAATGCAAGGCTCCCGACACCGGGAATCTCTGTGGGAAGCTCGGGTGCAAGACCCGCTGCTGCTGCGACGTCTGCGGCATCTGAACTTTCCTGGATATGAAAACCACCAACCTCAGTAACGGGCGGCTGTAATTTTCGAGGTTGAACCATGGGTGCATACCCGGGAGGAGGAGCGACAATGACATAACCGGTGGCAGGAAGAACGGCGTCGAGTTCTTCGTCAGTAAGAAATCGATTGTGTTTATCGTCCTGATTGAGGCCGGGAGCATTCATGATAATGGCAACCATGGGGGTATCCTGAACCATTGGAGTCTGATCCCACCTCGAACGTTTTGGGGTCTCCGTGACCGCTGTCTCTGCAGGAGTCGCATCCCAACGAGACCGCCTCTTCTTGGGCGCAGAAGCTTCTAGAGCCTCCTTTGACCATTCACCCTTGTCTGGCTTGTTAGGATCTGCATTTTCGTCAGCGGGTTCTGGGATGTCCCATCGTCGTTTTCGCTTGGTTCCGGACAGTTCACGAGAGGTTACGAGCTCCTTTGCGGCAGCCAGCTCCATTTCCACATCGTCTGTGATTTGTGCAGCGGGAGGTGTCTTGTCCAAGTCCATCTTCAATTTGCCTTCCTCCCGTTCTTGCCTTTCCTTTTCCTCTATGGCTCGTTTGACTCTGGCTTCCTCTTGCTCGAGCCTAGCAAGCCGCATTGCCTCCTTATAACCCCCTTCATCACCTGAACCTTCCTTGAAAGCATCTGCGCTTTCGACAGCGACACGATCGAAGCGGCGGTTATGATAGTCGGATTGGCGGGCAGCAACTTGTCGAGTCTTCGCTGTTTCTGCAAATGGATCAAAATTTTCTTCCTCAGCAAGTTCTGCGAATTCTTGCAAAATTTCCTTTGGGGCTGTATACGAGTCTATCAATCTGGGCGAGCCAGGAGGAGACATTATACCTGCACAAGACTCAGTGCAAATTCACAATCATATTGGAAAAAAAGAACATACCTCTTTAGAGTAGCGATAGAACCAACTTGGATGTAAAAAGAGTAAGAGTCCAGTTGGAAGCAAGTGAGAGAGGAAGACTTCGAGTGAGTAAGCCGAGCTTGCCCCGCTACGTAAGCCGGTTTGCATAATATTTTTCCGATTGTGCCGGGTTCATTGCCGAGGCACGTGGTTTCGGCATGCGATGCCTCCCTCAGACTTGTACTCGAAGCTCTGGTCTCTCTCGGATACACATTGTAATCCTCCAGATTTAGAAACTATCCTTTCCATACGTTCTCCAGACGCGCAGCATGGCTGGGGTCATAATCATCTTCTACATTTAAACCCGGTTCTCAAAGGCCTAATGGATAACGAGGCTTTCAAAGCTCATCTTCTCAATTCCGGTTCTTATCTCTCAGCACTCGACAAGCTGACCGAGCTTGACATTATCGTTGACGAGCATCAGCGGAAAGCTTCAATCCGGATGAGCTACTTTCTTCAGGCTGTGGGCTCAGACGAAGTAGTGGAGAACGATCTGATTTGGTTGTTGAAGTTCACGGACGATGAAGATGTAGACAAGGTATTAATCAAGGAGAGTATCGAGTTCGTCGATTCCACAGCCAACTTTAAGGTGACGAGGCTTGCTAAGGAGAATAAAGGGGAGTTGAATCAGAATGTGACGGGAGGTCTTGCTATCACTGTACTCGAGAATTGAAAGAGTAAATACCCTTGGGTTGGATGCGCAGGACCAAGAGAGATTCTCATACTTTTGAGTACCAGAGCTCGCCTTCGACGACAAGCTAAACCGTTCCACTGAAGAAATGCAAAAGAGCGTGGCGATTTGTATGTAGTATATAACATACCAAAACCTGTTTGGCCCTTCTTCGACCCCCATCTGATCAAGCGTCCATCTCCATCCTCGCCTCTGACATCTCAGAAATATTTTCTGCCAACGAGACATGCTTTCCCGGTCTCGAAACTACAACCGTCTCTGGGCTTGTACTCGATATCCTGATAAATCTCAGTAAATCTATAAACGCCACTTCTTTTTGATCCCAGGTCTTGAATAGCGCAACGTTTTGGAAATGCGTCAAGTCAATCACCTCTTGTACAACATCAGAGTCAGTCGAAGAAATAAAGAACAACGGCTGTCCCACCGAATCCGGTTCGATACTCCCCCGCTTCTCTAAGTTTCAACTCTTCAATTTTGGTCTCTTTCACGCTCTTCGGCCGGCCCTTCCTCCTCGCGGCTCGCTCCTCTTCCAGTTCCTCATCATATCGTCCAAGCCATACGTCCGCCACGAGACTATGCAGCTCTTCCAAAGTCAACGCTCCTTCTGCCGGTAGTGCGTGATAGAAAAATCCATAAAAATCAGCTGTAGGGTCAGATCATTTAGTTATACCGGACATCCAGAATATAAATTTTAGAAAATCATGAGTAAACGAACCCAAAATGTGATGTTTTTTACTACGAGTCGAGGTCAAACTGACTAACTTGTCCTTCCTCAGCGCTTTGCGTGAAAGCTGATCGGCTTTTCGTGATTGAGGATGAAAAACCTTTTCTTTTTTGGGTTTTGAGCTAGTTTTAGCTTTTCCGGATTTTGAAGGAGCCATACTAGAGGCACTCAGGCACCTGGCAAAGAGGAATAAGATGAAACGTGAGATAGCTTCACGTGATGTAGGTCGGTCAGAAATGTAGACGATGTAGACGGAGGCGTATAAAGCTCTAAAAATATATGGAAACTTATATCGCAGAGAGAAGTCAATACGTAGAATCTAACCGTATCTGATACAGTATCTTCTAGGGTAGAAATACAATTATATATGCAAAATAGATTACACCGGAACACAAAGGATCAGGCTTCACGTCCTCTGTGTATCATAAGCCGAAATGTTCTCTTCGACACCTTCCCAGAACGGGTCATCAAGCAACTCCTTTGCCGAGGCCCTTTTACGAGGTTTGATGCGCAGACAGATGAATGAATGATGCGGCAGTCAGAAGCTGTTCATCGTCCAGAATGTGCAAGTTTCCTAATATCTTGGAGATATCATGTGAGATTAGAGGCGGACGGGACTTGAGCTGAAGGAAAGTGAAAGGATACATCAACCCGACCAGTTAGCGGATGCATCCTAGATTGCTGTTTTTCAGTTGCTCAAGCTCAAAATTGTCATCGGTGAAGCATTAGATGCGCCCCAGATGTCTTGAAATTAAAACGCTTCTTGAAAAGAGGGCGGCCACAGAGAAATTCGAATGCCTGCGCGGAAGAGTCAAGGCCGTGCAGATTGAGGACGGCTAGACATACTAAATATCCAAATATCCATATGTCCTCGTCCCAAGGCGCGCGAAGTAAGGTTTCGGGAGCTCCAAGAGCCTCAGCTGCGATTTCGAACATGGTTTCCCGATGAACTGGGCTACGATATAACTGCTAAATATCATCAAATTCGTGTAACGATCAACTTACCGTCATTAAAATCTGTAATGACGAACATCCTATCAAGAGTTTCGTTCACAGACGGGACAGGCAAAGGCTTTTCAATTTCAGCCGCATCGCTTATATCAAAGGGATGTTGTCATGCTTTAAATCAGCATGGACAACACCTTCGCGGTGAACCAAGTTTAGTCCCTTGAGGGAATGCGTTTGGCAAGATTTGAAGGTAATCGCTGGTAGCGCATAAACGTATTCTACGTCACCACCAAAGACGTCTGTGACTAAACATAGATGGGGGGGGCCAGTTGAAGATTGACCAGGATGTAGAAAATTTGAGTGGAGAGAGAGACATTAACCCTCTTTCGGTTCTGCTCCACTGGGAGTGGCAGAAACCTTTGAAGAATGTCCCAGTTCCGGGAACAGTCCTTCAAGATACAGACGAGTTGCAAAGCCTGTGAGAATCTTGATCGCAACATGTTTCTCGTCCCTGGACCAAACATAGTTAGGGATTAGAATTCGGGATTGGAATGCAAATCAACAGAACAAAAGAGATGTGCTCACTTATGATCCTTCGCTAGCCAGGTACTCGAGTACATCCTCCACCCGAGTCTACGGACGATGGAGAATCTACTGTGCTGTCCAATATCAGCTCCAGATTTTATTCTAGCAAATCCATAGCCGTCATCTGCAGAAAGATATAAAGGTTCCTGCGCAGGCTTTCGACCGTTGACCAATGAGGCGAGATTACGCCGTGCAATTCGGCCGAGACAGCGTGTGGGCTGCCAGCAAAAAGCTTTTTCGAAGATACTAAGATCATCAGCCGTACAGTTTAATTGGAGAGAGTGAGTGCATCAGCGACGCATTCGCTACAGCTTGTATCACGGAGATGGAAGCCTAAGGCGGTAACGTCATCACGTGAGTTCAAGTTGCTGACGACCGGCCCAGCCTACAGACTCAGTACGTATCTCGATATTTGAGAGCGAGAACCGGAGAAGGCTGAAGTGGTCCAAATGGGAAGCTTCGGAAGGAACGGGCCACGGGGCTGGTCAAACTGATATGTTTTTTTGGTAACGCAGTTTTGCACCCTCAGGCTTCAGCTGCTTCAGCTGGACGGTACGTCGCGACGCAGAAACCCGGCTCCATATTCCACTCGAAAGCTATGCGTCAGGCAGGGAGATGAATTTTCGGTCTCCAAGTTTCCGTTTTACCTCGATTGCCCCCTTTGGCCATGTAAGCATATGTAAGGCTCGTCGTGTCCTCTGTGTCAGCAGCGCCTGGGTGTTGCGTCTTCATCTCGAGCTTCTATGGGGGTATTGTCAGGCGAGAAACTCCATTGCAGGTTTGCGGTTGTCTTCGCGAGGTCAGTTGGCTTCACACCGAGAACTCTTCGAGTTATTTATGGATTTCCCAAGGTCTCTATCATTATGATGAAGGTCCTCAGCCAGCGGCCACATCGTGATCACGCTGAATCTCAACGAATCACAATCAAAATCTTGATGGATGGTGTTGATGGTATAGGACAGTGCGCAACAGGTAACACGAGATGGCAATATTGAAAGAACATCGCCTTCAACCCGTATCGACATACAAAGTCTCAGGTACCCAGTATTCGTTGATTTACTCCCAGCCCCCAACCGACCCCCCATCTGTATAGCACTGTCTCGTCGTTGCGTTACACTGCGGCAACCACGGGCTGGAATCTAGGAAACCTGGAGTAGAAAAACCTCTGTCCTCTGCAATTCGCGCACGCGGAGCCGGCTGGTTTTCCCCTCCACATTCTTCTCTTCTTTGCTCTTTTTCAGATCCCTTGAGGCTCCTGCATGTCGACGTCGCCCAAGTAGGTCACCCAGGGAGCAAAACTTGTATTTATTCCTCAAACTCACGAAAAATCGACATGGAACTTCGCCTTAACATTGACACTCTTTATTTCGGATTTTCACTTCTCGGGTTCGTCTTAGTATTTATTCCTTTTCCTTGGCATGTGAGAGGTGAGCTTCCATCGATTTTGTACATGGAGAGTTCGGTTATATTCTGACTCAATCATTCCCCTCAGCCAAAAACACTGGAACTTGTCTCTTCATGGCATGGATCGGTTCCGCATGCCTTGTCTTTTCCATCAACTCGATGTTATGGAATAGTAGAGCAGACAATTTTGCACCAATCTGGTGTGGTATATGTAAGTCATCACGCTTAACATTTGAATGATCGAGCCTCAATTTCTTGATGTTCTAAGCTGCCAAATTTTCGGTTGGCGCTAGTACTGCGATATCTTCGGTTTCGTTATGCATCAATCTCCGTCTCTGGCTCATTGCTACAGATCGAGTCAAAGTTCTGGAGGTACGATCCTTCTTGCAAAACGCTCCGTCTCTGCTTAGCATTCCTTCTTGGGTCGAAATAGAAGCGGGGCATGTTTCTTCTCGAAATGTTTTTAGGATTGGTTGTACCATTAGCAGATATGGGATTTCGTGAGTGTTTCTGTCGAGAATCCAATACCTAGCGATTAACGAGTATCACCGCCTTATAGAATATATCGTGCAAGGTGCTTTCTTTCTTAATTGAGTGCTGTGGCAATAAATCTCAAGTCTTCTCCCTAGAACGCTGGTTTAATATTTACGAGGGCTTTGGGTGTCGAGCAGTGTCCGCCAATGTGTTGTTGACATATCTACTACTGTTGGCCCCTCAACTCTTTCTCGGAACAGTCTCGGTAATAGTTTGCAGTGAGTAATGGTTTAAAACCTTGTCTGCTGAATCTCACTCTCGCAATGTGCCTTTCAGTCCTGACGCTCGTGGCCTATCACCGGATGTACAAGTACATGTTGGACACACAGCTGTCTCCCACGTTCCATCGTCAAACAACTCTTTCCGCTTCATTCCTTTGGTTCCTTACCCTAGGAGGTCTCGCTGCTGCACTGAGTATTGTCTATGCAACTTTTGTCGTTTATTTGAGTGCCAGTCCAAGTTCAAACTCTGATCAGTTCAACCATCCATTCACAATGTGGAAATCCTGGGATAGCACACATACGAACGCCAGCGCAGTGACAGAATATGATGAAGTAGAATGGCGGGGGAATACGATGACGGAGTTGTTTTTGGAGGCCGACCGTTGGATCTTTGTCGGTTTGGCATTAATGTTCTTTTTTTTCTTCGGGTTCACGAGTGAGGCGAGGAGAAGGTATAGAAGACTCTTTGGGTGCGGAGGAAGGAGGGAATGGCCTTCTGAGTGGGACAGCTTGGGACGCGAGCTTGATAGAGATTTTGCGAACGGAGACTCAGAGAGCGCACAGAGGTATGTGTCTCAGCAACGCCATTCAAGCATCTATACTGAAGGCTGTCCAATAGGCTAAATGACTTGACCACAAGCTCTCGTCAGCACACAGCTTTTCAGGCAAAATCAACCCTTGATAAGTCTTTGATCAGTCAACCTCGAACTGTCAGTCTCTTGACGGTACTCGATGACCCATTCAAGCTCGAAAATCCATACCCAGTACACACTTATGAATCCAACCGAGCCCCTGCCAATATCATAGTGACTTCGACAGAATATCGGAAAGAGATCGACCCCCCCGCTGCTTTCACAAGCTCTACCTTTGGTGATACACCGTTCTCATCACTCCTCCAACCTCCACCATTATCGGCGGCTTCTCATATTTCTGCTGCCTCAAACACTGGATCTTCAACTTCTCTTTATAGTCAGATGTCCGTACAAGAATCACTTGTGTCGATAGATTCTTCCTCCCCTTTACTACCTTCTCCACCGCTCGCTCGTGTTCGACCGGATGGAAGCCATGCTCCCACCTTCTCCGTTTCTTCCTCCTCTTCGGTGAATCAGAATTCAAGGGGACGTAGTACAGGCTCAGGTGCTATTAATGTCCAAAGACCGTCCAGTTTGCGAACCAGATCATCGTCTCGTGGCCGCTCTGCTTCAATATCGTCTCCCCCTACTGGACCCCTTCCAGATCCACCTCCGGAAGTTCCGCCTACTCCGACGACTGTCAAAGGATTTTAGTGGGAGTCGTGTAGCTTTTCAAAGTGTATTTTGATGTATTTGTCTAAATATTTATGCGTTGCTGTTGGTCGGTCTGGGTGCCGCACTACTACCTGGATACGTGCTGACGTCATCTAATGCTTACGTGACTGTGTCCTTGCCTCAACTCCATGCTTACCCTCTTTTTGCTCCGCCCTCTTAATTTTACTCGTTTTTGCATCATGAATGTCGATTTTACCTCCGAGGGAGATGTCAGGGACCTTATAGTACCCAATTGCCACTGTCTGATTCTCAGCTCTCATTTAATCCCCCCCCTGTCTCGTCGTCGCTTCATACTGTGGCGCTCACCAGAAAGTCAAAACTGGAAACCAGGCGACTTGGAATAGAAAAACCTCTGTCCTCTACGCGGAACCGGCTGGTTTCCCCTCCACATTCTTCTCTTCCTTTCTTTTATTTATTTCTCAAACTCACGGAAAAGCGCCATGGGAGCTCGCCTCAATGTCAACATTGACACTCTTTATTTCGGGTTTTCATTTCTCGGCTTTATCTTAGTGTTGATTCCTTTCTCTTGGCATCTGAAAGGTGAGCTTTCACTGATTGAGAGGTCGGTTGAATGGATTGGCCGGCCTTGGTGTAGAGACTTCGAGCCCAGGGGCTATTCGTGTCGTTGATCTGACTCAATCGTCCCTCTCAGCTAAAAACACCGGAACGTGTCTCTTCATGGCCTGGATCGGTTCCGCATGCCTTGTCTTTTCCATCAACTCGATGTTATGGAATGGTACAGCAGACAATTTTGCGCCAATCTGGTGTGGTATATGTAAGTCATCATTGGATGATAGAGCCTCAATCTCTTATCATTTTCGTGTTCTAAGCGGCCAAATTTTCGGTTGGAGCCAGTACTGCGATACCTGCGGTTTCGTTGTGTATTAATCTCCGCCTCTGGCTCACTGTTACAGATCGTATCAAGATCCTGGAGGTACGACCCTCCTTGTAAAACGCTCCGCCTCTACTCAGTATTGCGTCGAAATAGAAGCGGGGCATGTTTCTTCTCGAGATATCTCTAGGATTGCTTGTACCATTAGCAGACATCGGATTTCGTGAGTGTTTCTAACGAGAATCCAATAATTGGCGAGTAACAAGTATTCTGGCTCTTTAGAATATATCGTGCAAGGTGCCTTATCTCTTGAATGAGTTTTGCGCACTATACCTCAAGTTTTTTTCTCCGCAGAACGCTGGTTTAATATTTACGGGGGCTTTGGGTGTCGAGCAGTGTCCGCCAATGTATTGCTAACATATCTGCTACTCTCAGCTCCTCAACTCGTTCTTGGTATATTCTCTATGATTTTCTGTAGTGAGCATTGATTCTCAACCTCGTCCTCCTGAATCTAACTTGCAATGCCACTCTCAGTCTTGACTCTCGTGGCCTATCACCGGATGAACAGGACCATGCTCGGTGCACGGCTGTCGACTGTGTTTAACCGTCGCAAGACCCTTTCTACTTTATTCCTTCTATTCCTTTTCCTGGGAGGCTTCGCTGCCGTACTTGGCATCGTCTACGCCATTTTTGTCGTCTATTTTAATGCCCGCCCGAGCACAAGTTCTGATCAATTCGAACATCCATTCGCCGTATGGAAATCCTGGGATAGCATACATACGAACGCCAGCGCAGTGACAGAGTTTAACGAAGCAGAATGGCGGGGGGATGTGATGACGGAACTGCTTTTGGAGGCCGACCGTTGGATCTTTGTTGTTCTGGCATTCATCTTCTTTTTATTCTTTGGGTTCACAAGTGAGGCGAGGCGAAGGTATAGAATGTTCTTTGGAAGGAGGGAGTTGCCTCACGAATGTGACAGCTCGGATAATGATTCTGTGATCGGAGACACACGGAGGTGAGTTCTTGCGACCTTGATAGAAACACACCCTGAGGGCCGTTCGATAGGTCAATGAACCAGTCCACGAGCTCTCTGCACACAAATTTTCAGGCAAAACCCACCCTCGACAAGTCTTTGATCGGTCAGCCTCGAGCTATCAATCTCTTGCCCGTGCTGGAAGGCCCATTCAAGCTCGAGAATCCGTACCCAGTACACACTTATGAGAATAGGACTCCCCAGGCGCCACCCACCATCAGAGTGACTTCCAGTTCTCCGCCATATCCGAACGAGGTAGCTTTTACAAGGTCTACCTTTGTTAAACCACCATTACCGTCACTGTTTATATCCCGGCCATTATCAGCCGCCTCTTACGTCGCTTCCGATGCCTTGAAGACCGGATCTTCAGCTTCTTTTTACAGTCAATCGTCTGAAGAACCACTAAATCCCTCCTTACTTTCGCCTCCGCCTCTCGGCCATGCTGGAGCAAATAGACTCATAGGTATGCCCGTTCTCGCTTCTTCATCTTCCCCTGCCTCCTCGATGACGTTTGGGGGACTCACTGTAGGTCCCGGTCCTGCTCATGTCACAAGGCCATCCAATTTGCGAGTCAGAAGCCGCCCTTCTTCAATATTCTTTCCACCCACTGGACTTCTTCCAGACCCACCCCGAGGAATTCCGTCTATTCCAAGCACGGTAGGGGATTTCTTTTAACTACATGTAGGACATATTCAAAGCGGACTTTTTGTAAATATTTATGGATGTATCTAAAATATTTATGGGCGGATTCGCTCAGGCTTGCGCATGTATGTATGTACAATTCTCGATGCCGTCGGGTGGTTTTACAAAACATTATTTAGAATGTTGAAAAAGTCCAGTGTGATTCAAAAGGGAAAAAATAATTGTACCACTGTCAGTTTGACAGGTTCGGGTTGCAGAGTAGGAAAGGGAGAGGATACGAATGGAAAGACATTGGAGAGTTCATAGCACGACGTGGGAGATGAAATGAGCAGTTAAAACGTTGCAGGATTCAGAAGGGTGAGAGTTTTGCAAGGAGCGGAAAGAACGCAAAGAAGGAAGAAAAGAAGGGAATGGGGGTTGAAACAGATGTATGACTGTTTATAATTAAAAGAAAAGTCAATGATGAATAATTCCACTCATATGTAATCTAGATGCTGAAAAGCAGGACACAGACAGACAGGCAGGTACAGATATTCCAAAAGGACAGGAAGGGGAACAGGAAATGGAAAACGAAAGATAGGAAAGGGTCTAGAATCAAAACTTCCAAGGTCAAAGGTCGATATGTGTGATAAAATGAATAACATACAACAGCGACGAGACCAAGCAAAGAACCACTGATCTCAACGTCTTCGCTGTTGCTGCCAGACAGCCAATGGCACATCCTCTTCTTCTGTCATCCCATTAGGCTGTTGCCGCTGATATTGACTCTCTGGTGTGCGTGGTCTGGCTTTTGCAGGTACAGCAGCATGGGCGCTCTGCCCTTTGCGTAACATTCCATTCGGTGCAGCAGGTGGTGAGGCAGAAGACACGGCTGTAGCAGACAATGATCGTCCAGGCGGGCGGCCTCCACCAAACTTTCCCTGTTGTTGACTGTTGTAAGAATTCGGCGGAGGTGAATGGGGATTAGCTTGGGGCGGAGGCGAGCTTGTATGTTGCCTAGGAGAACCGGGCACTGACCAGCCTTGTTCTATCGGAGCCATCGCCCCCGGTGGCAATCGTTGCTGTTGGTGCTGATTCGAAGATTGATTTTGGACGCTGTCAGGCGAATAGTAGAAATGTTCCTGGTCCTGAGACGAATCAGCATGCTGAACGAGGCGCGGTGCGCCTGGTTGTGGGGAAGATGAGATTCGTTGACCATGACCGGGGGACCTACCGGCCTGCGGTACGCCAGAATAAGCGCCATACGAGTGCTCCATCTCTCGATGTTGCATCTCATACTGAGGACCTCTTATTGGCATTTCTGCCCTTCTACCACTGCCTGCGCCTATCATCGCTGGTTTCGTTAGTGGACCGCGCTTTGGTGATACCTCTCTTTGCTTCTTCATCTCTCTCTCCTTCTCCTGCTGCTCTCGCTCGCGTTCCTGCTTTTCCCGTTCCTGTCGTTCCCTTTGTTCTGCTTCCCTTTGCTCCTTTTCTTTTTCCTGCTGCTCCTTTTCAGCGACGGATGGAGGTGCACCGCCCGCCCCCCCTTGCGCTCCCGCTCCAACACCAGCCTGTCCATTCTGTTGAGGGTTCTGTGCCTTGTTGATCACTCCCAAGTACCAGAACATCAAATTACTAATCAGGACTTGCTCATAGAGCGGCCGCCGCGGATTAGCAAGTTTGATATGACTGAGCCGGTAGATGGCACGTTCGACATGGATAGGATAGCGTGAATAATTGTTTATAGCTGAAGCACCAGGAGATGGGGGAGGTTGGTAACTTTTTGAGCTTTTACTGGCTCCCAGAAGGGCCTGAGCAGCTTCCCTGCCTGCAGTGCGGCCATGAGCCGAGGCTGGAGGCACTGAACTATCTGTGTCTTTGCCCTTCTTGCCTCCGAAAAGGGACCCAAAAAATCCTGAATCCTTGTCTTTTTCAGCACGATCATGAGATTCGGTCCTGCTATGGTCCTTGGCCTTCTTCCCACTCTTGTCTGAGCCCCACTTTCCAAAAAGTCCCTTCTTATCCTTTTCTTTTCGCGGGGGTGGACTGGCGAGAAATGATGGCGGAGAAGGCGCATCGGGAATCGTAGAGGAAGGGGAAGGTGTACGGGAGGGTTGAGAAGGTTCAGTGGAAACCTGAGGAGATAGAAGGCGTTGGGGTTGAGGGTGGTGAAGCGTATCATCTGGTTGATGAAGAGGCGTTGGGGCTGGCTCTGCCGGCGGCGGCTGTGTAGGCACTTGCGGGACTTCTGCAACTTCATCAAGGAGGGGCGGAGAAGAAGTCACTATGATTGCAGAAGACAGGGCCTCTTCTTCTTCTTCGTTGGCTGCGTATGCGTCATAGATTGAAGTCTCTTCGCTGTAAGATTCCCGTCCCATTGGCTGGATCTCCTCGCTAAGGACTCTAGATCTTGTTTCTGGCTCCCCATGTTCACTGGAAGAATGATCACTCGATGTGCGTTCCGTGGGGGCTGTATTCGTACGGTCTCTCCTTCTGGATGCTCCGAATCGATGGCCACCGCCGTCTCCTGGGAGACCAGGCTTTCGTATTTTGGTGCGGGCAGAACGACGCAAGATCTGACCGGGAGGAGGGACAATTATGGGAACATCAGCTTCGTCGCCCATCTCTGGCATATTCTGCATCTTTTCAATGGCTGGGGAATATATTGAGCCAAAGAATATCTCATTATTTTTTTCAAAGACTCACCGGTGGGAGATACGTTGAGACTCAGACTCCTTCGTAGAATGTTCCTCAATTTCGAAGGATCGTCGCTTTGAGAGGCCTCTTCTGCCAATTCTTCGAGTTTTTGGAGATCGCTAATGGTAAGCTGAGGACCTTGATTGGTGTATCGTGTACTCCGGTTTCGCGAGAGTGGAACGATTCTTTCATCCAGCTCCTCCACGCCGTCATTCTCTGAAGGTCGATATTGACGACTGAGCATGGACTTTTTTCTGCCGAGGCCCGACGACACTGAAGAGAAAGAGCCAGATCTGCTCACAGAAGAGCCTTCAGCTGGAGGTGGCGAGCGGGAGTGTTCTCTGAGGAATTCGCGAAATTCAGCGGGGGCGATTTCTGGATGGACACTGGCCGGGACCCAGAAAAGATGGAAAGGATCGTCGGCGGGGTCATCTGTTTCGACAGTCGTGTGCCCAGTGCTGCTCGAGCTGTCTTCGTTGGACGAGCTGGATGAATCATCGTTTGGCGGCGCTCCTGACCATGCAGAGTATGTTGTAGACGTCGGCGAAGTCTGGGCTGGCAGGTCTGGGTCAATTATGAGGGCGCCTGGGGTCGTAGATCGTCGCCGAATATCTCTGAGAGCTTCTACCTCACGCTGTATGTCGTACGTGGAAGGTTGCATAGTTGAGACTGTCTTCAGACCGCCTGCGAGACTGATGCTGCTTTGGGGGTCAAATTCCAAGCAAAGAAAGTGAAACGGAACCACGTAGAAGCCAGTCACCGCCGTTAAAGTTGTTCGCCGTCGTCGTCAATAACGATGAGGAAGAAAAGCTCAAGGGTGAGTCCAAGGCCCGCTGCCATTGCGATTCGGCTTTCCGGCCCTCCGAAAGCGCTCGTGGTCAAACTTCTTTTTCTCTTGCCAAACATAAAGGATTTTCAAAATAATAATTACAATACAGGAAATTGGACGATACTCTAGTCAGCGTTGAAGAGCAAATTAGCAGCGACGATGTTGACTCGGTGGATTCAAGGGCTCATTGTGGTGCGTCAATTTTCGTAACGCTACGAACGACTTAACCGAACCGAGGGGATATATAGCACGGCATTTGCGCGGTACCAGTTCAGTTTACCTTTGGCTTTAACGCGACGCGCGACCAGCCAAAGCAGAGTTTTCCCGCCTAAGCTCTTGGATGACGGCCTGAGATATGACAGGGGTGAGTGGGAAAGACCGATCCAGTAGGCAGAAGGAATAGGATATACAGCCAGCGCTTCAGGATTCACCCCACTTTCAATCATTCTGACACAGATCGTTAATGTCTCCTTGTCGAGCTGGGTGTTGAGCAGCTGGGACATTTCGTACAAAACTGTGGATGTTGTCGGTCAGCCGTACTGCACAACTCTATCAAACTGGGGAACACTTGCTGTCCAATGTCTGCTGAGCAGAACTCAACCTATCCGATTCTTTTGAAGGCAATGGCATGGAGTGTTGCAGTCACCTGACTATCTACCAGCCTGATCGCAGATTAACCCGTTACTGTCCCACCCTAATCAGATTCAAATCTACCAGATTTCTCCCAACGCGTCGATCTCATTGCAGGAGATGGATTTGACCGCGTTATTGACTTGTTTCGGAAACGTCTTTATCCACCTGATACTAAATCTAATGCGCGACAGGTTTAAAAGCAGCCAGCTCGGGAGTCAATACTCCCCAAGCTGGTCTTCTTCTTCACGATTTTACCTACTTTTCGACTCATACATCATCCAAATTCTCTTCGTCCAATACTATGCGCCGCTCCATCCTTCCCACTCTTTTCATGCTAGCTGTTTTCGCCCACGTTGTTGTTGGGATACCCGTCTTTGGCAAGAATGTCAGGCGTGCTCCTGCTCCCCATTACAGTATAAGCACTTTCGGCAATACAAAGTGTACTGGCGAAGCGATACAGAGGTTCGATGGAAACAATGGTAACGATGTACGCACACACTCTCTTCAAACAAAATTTCTCTAATTGATTGTTATCGTTTTTCAAATATCTCTAGAGTGAAATCGCGCGATTGCGAGACCCTTCCAAGTGTGTTCAATTCAACCAGGCATTTCCCCACTACTGTAAAGTCACGGTTATATTCCACAATATCTTGTGGCCGGAGAGATCAAATTTTCAAGTCATCGAGGGCCCCTTGAATCCAGGGCACAAGGTCGTCCTGCCAGGAGGGGCGACGAATCTTAGGATTCAGTGCAGCCTACATGCAATCACGACGAATACCGCGGTCCAGCTTGGGGCGGCCGGTGGAGCCGCCAACGCCCGAAAGCCTGATGGGAATAATGTGCCGAATTTCTCTCGACCACTGAACAGGCCGGGGGACGGACCCAGTTGGATTTGACGGATGCCATTTTTGTATTAGACTCGCGGGAATCTATTTTGAATTGCCCCGGTTGGCGGCTAATCCATACACGGCCAAACGGAACACCCGAGCTAGATTTTGGCTTAGATTTTAGGATAAACCAGGTTGGAACCAAAAAATGTCATCTGTCGGCTAGCCGGCTACCAAATGTCTTTCAGATACACGGCCATAAACTGAGGATGAAGGAGCTCTCCCCTCGGGATTGAACCCGGAAATGGTCGAACCCGGAATAAGAAGGAAATGTAATTACCAGTGGTATCGGGTGCCGCAGGATCGTTGAACCCAATTTTTGAAAATGTTTAAGCTGGGGCTCAGGTTAAACCTATAGATTCGACGTCTGGTTTTCCATCCCCAGGTGCTACGGCGTTTCAGGTTGTGTTAAACTGAGTTGGATAGAGCTTGCTCCCTGTGTACCCCATGAAGATCTGATGAAGCTATAAAATTTGAGTGTGTTCAGCAACCGGAGTTGATCCGAACTCTGGAAAGTACACTATAATCTTGCCCGTCTTTGTAGTTCAAAAAAGATAAGGTCCTGATCGGAATTTCGGAATTCTAACACGTTTCAGATAAAGAATAGCCTAATAGATAAGAAGTAGCGCCGCAAGACTACAGCGTGCTCTTGACCAAGGATGAAGTTTTGAAGGGCCTCATAACTGTAGGATAGGTATTATACTGACAAATAGAGTTTTCATAGGCTTTGGTGTACAAAAACAGGTATGGTAGACAAGCCGAAGTAGTGGCCATAACTTATTACGGGAAAACCCGTTATCTACCAGAAATTCCGGACGCCGTTTTCCAGCGCCGTTTTCCGGTGCATCCGATCACCGATCGTCGTTGACTCGTTTTCGTTTTGTTGAATAAAACCTTTGACAAGTATCACGCTGTGACATCCTCTATTTGGTATTTGCTGCTATTCCGAGTATTCTGGCATGGTTTTGGAGTCAGGATCGCCTCGAACTTGTTCCGGAAACATGTTTATCCACCTGATAGGTATCTAGGCCGGTAGGGTTAAATCTAATGCGCGACAGGTTTAAAAGCAGCCAGCTCGCGAGTCAAGTAGCCTAAGCTGGTCTTCTCCCTCACGATTTTATCTACTTTTCGACTCATATATCATCCAAATTCTCTTCAACCAATACTATGCGCCGCTCCATCCTTCCCACTCTTTTCATGCTAGCTGTTTTCGCCCAAGTTATTGTTGGGATACCCATCTTGGACAAGGATATCCTCCGTGCTCGTGCTCCCCAGTCATCTCTTTACAGTATAAGCACTTTTGACAATACAGGGTGTACTGGCAAACCGATACAGAGCTTCGTTGGAAGCAATGGTAACGATCACGTACGTACGCAATACTTGACCCAGCTCTTCATAATCTCTCTCTCTCTCTCTCTCTTCAAACAAAGATTTTCTAATTGACTGTTATCCTTTTTGAAATATATCTAGAGCGACGCGCGATCGCATTCAAGTGTGTTCTATTCAACCAGGCATATCCCCAATACTGTAAAGTCAGGATTACAGAGTCCTACAATAATGTTCAAGTCATCGAGGGCCCCTTGAACCCAGGGCACAAGGTCGTCCTGCGAGGAGGAGCGACGGGTCTTAGGATTCAGTGCCCTCCAGCTCCGCCAACTGCAATCACGACGGATAAAGCGGTCCAGCTTGGGGCGGCCGGTGGAGCCCGGCCTTATGGGAATTCTCCGCCAAATTTCTCTCGACCACTGAACAAGGGGGCCGGATCGAGTTGGATTTGACATGCCAAACCGCAAGTTTGGGAGTTTTTCTGGATGGAATTTTTTTTTCGTTGATGTATGTACAATACGTAATTTTCCGGGAATTTAGTAAAATCGATGCCCGGGTCACAGAGGAACTGATGTCACACGACCGGCCGGCTGATTCCCAACGTCGTTTGTGACTACCATCACACGGGAATTTCAGTTTGTATAGGCCAGGGCCAAATGCCTCTCGATCTCAACCTTCATCAGCACCGTACGCTCCGCAAAGCATTGGGAGATCACACGGCTCTTCGCCCGTCTCATGAATCAACCCCTTCACCATTGTCCATGCATCATGCCTCAAACGCTGCTTGATTATTTTCAAGGCCTCAAAACTAGCGCCATAGAAGCCCGTTTCTGGCTTCTTTCAAATTTCAACGCTCTGTTTTTATGCAACACTCTGCTTCTTTTGTATCTTCAAGACCTCAAGGTTCCCATGTCCTCGCGTCCAAAATTTCTGTATTTTCAAGACTCAAAGATATCCTTCCTTTGTGGCGAGTCCGTTAAATTTCTCCGGCTGCTAACTTATTCCCGTTCACAAAATTGATCCGTTACTGTAACGGTCGGAATCAAACCCGCAGGATCGTTGAACCCAATTTCACTTTTGAAAATGTTTACTCGGCTGAGGTCAAAAAGTATTATCGTTTATCGCCGGGTCGGTTAAACTGAGTTTAGATAGGGTTTGCCCCTATGTAATACCATCGTCCTTGTCGCACAGTAAAAGGAGAGTACCCTTGGGATATTGTATAATAAGGCGACAGAGTATACTATAAAATTAACATCCGGGTAAAGTCATTTATTTACAGTTGGAGCGCCATGTCGCTGAACAACACCTTCTCCCTTATGCAAAAAATCATAACACGATTTCCCCGGTTCGGCACCAAGAACACCTTGAATCTGCAGAAGATTCATCTCGCACAGTTCCCGAACGTTCCTCACCTTGCTCATCACATGCTTCACATTCTTCTCCGTAATGCCAGGAAACGTCCGCAAAAGTTCCTCTGCGGTAGCATTGATCCCAGCCCCAACTTCGCCCGCGTTCTCATCTTCAGCACCCATCGATATAGCCTTGACTGGATCGGGCTCCGCTCGATCTCGTTTAAGATCATTGAAGATATCTGTGGTGGCGTAAGGCGAAGAAGACCAGATGATACGTAAGCGAGGGAAGGAGAGAACGAGGAGCGCAATCTTGGACTGTATGGTGGGCGAGTTGTAGGTTGTGTGTTCAGCTGGGTTTCCCGTGGGTTTTTTCTTGGGAGGATAGCGATTATTAATTGGCTTAGCATAGGATTTGAGATCTGAGACAATCTCCAAACAAAGGTTAGACGAAACAGCCGAATTTCCAAAAGCTGCACGTACCTCTAGCGAAAATGCTTTATCTTCTTCAAATTCAATCAGAAGAACAGGAGTCTTGTAATGCACGGACATGAGCTCGCATTGCGTATACCTTGCGGTAAAGTTAGCGAAGCTGCAGGATGTTGACTCAACACTTACAATCGTCCGCTGTTGAAACTGGACACTAGATCTGATAAACTTTTTCTTTCAACGCAGATTTCCGGCGTCAAAATGTAATCTCCGATTGTCAAAGTCGCTGGAACGACCAGAAGTTGGGATGCATGTAAAAGAGATGGTAATGTCGAGCGAAACTCTCGCATATCGACAATGACCTACGCGGGATCTCACGTCAGTACTTTTGCTTTAGATTTATGTAACCAAGGACCAGTTACTTGAGAAGAGACTTTGTTAAGCTCTCGTCTGCCTCCAGCTATTCTTGTGCTGATGGTTTTGATAATGGCATCGCTTTCTGAAGAATGCCTGTCTTCCAAAATGGGAAGGAGCATCGACTTACGCCAGTGTCAGTGTCCATGAAACCAAGAGAACTTGGGAGACATACCCCTCGCTCTTTAATCAAACGCTCAAAAGCATCTTTTTCTCTTCGGATGCCTGCAAGGTACTTGTGTTCTTCGATCGAGTTGGCGTACACCATATGATAAACTCTGACTGGGAGACCTGGATTCGAGCATTTGTAGACCTAAGGCAACGGATCAACCCCGATGGAAGAGAAACAGGGACACATTCGCACCTCAACCCTTCGAACAAACTCCATACAAGGTTCAAACATAACAATAAAACGCGGCTTTATCTCGTCCAACATTCGGTCATCAGTATCGTCCGAATAGGCCCTGATGAGTAATGTCTGAGCTGGAAGTAAGAGACCATAATGGGCGTCGAACTCGGTAGTAAATTCTAGGGTCGACATATCAGGGTTATTGCCGATGAGATTGAGTTCGAGTTCCTCATCATTGAGAGCAAGTAGTTCTGGGTCTAGGCCGTCGAAATTGAGCTGAGGAATGTCACCAGGTGCAGGGGTTTCTCGGGTACAGTTGAAGCCCTTCCATCGGAAGGACCAGGACCACCTCCACGCACTCTCCTTCGAGAAGCCTTCTGAGCAGCCCGCTCACGATCCTTCTTCTTCAAAGCTTCGCTTAAACCTTCATCTTCGGGATTCTCACTACGCCATCTCATTTCACCAAGGTCATGTCCACTAGCGCCCTTTTTACCACTAGCTTCCGCGTCCATACGCTCCTTCTGTCTCTTCTCCCACCAGAGCCAGCTCCTGAGTTTCTTGAGCATCATCCTCCGCCCCCACTCTCCCTTTGGGCGCTTGTCATCCTTCAAAGACAAAAAATCATTTAGCAATGTGCACGTAGCCGTAGACGAGCACATGACAAGGGTGATGTTGGTCCCCGGCGGTTCTTCTACCGGCTTTGAAAAAACGGTACTTTCCATGCGAACAATCTCGCCTTCGACTTCCTCTAGAATCTCGGCGAGTAAGCTCCACTTTGGTAACTCTTCCAAGACCGGTTCCATTTCCTTTGGAATCCATTTCGGACGTCTTCCTGGCTTGTTAGAAGGCGCAGGTCGGCCCTCAGATTGATATACAGCATCCCAGCCCTCTTCGTCCTCACTCTCGATTCCGGCCATGACAGATGTAGCCTGGCTGTCCGGGAGAACATCAACAAAGCAGCGTGCTTTTGCCGCTTGGAATATGATATTCGCAGCGTCAGTAAGCATCCACTGACTTTTCCCGGACCCAACATTCGAGCCGGCGGTAGCTGGAGCAATGGCAGCTTCGATCAGAGACTGACAGTAGGAGTGGAATTGTAATGGATCGTAAACCAATAGATAGTTGACAAGCCTACGGAGAACGCCAATATCCCGGACGAGGGCTTTGGTGGTTGGTCCGACTTTATGCCAGATGGGGTCCAGCTGTTTGCGTACGAGGTGGTCGAAGGAAGAGAAGTAGGCGGCTGGCAGATTGAGGCTATCAAGTTCAAGCTTTAACGATGTCAGGCTTTTCGAACAGAAGGCGATAAATAGACGTACATCGACCTTGGATCGGCGAAGTTCGGCCAGTGTCGAGTTCATGCATTGCACAATAGCGCCGTGAATATCGTTCATATTCACCGTTAGATGTTGAGCAAGTTCGATGACATCTGCACGCTTTTTCTCTAGCGCATCTTTGACTTCTTGATGAAATCTACTGTAAGTTAGAGACACGAAACACGATTCAAGATTCAGACTCACCGCGGATACACCGACACCCGTCGAAGCTGCAATTCCTTCATGACATTTTTGAGAGGAGATAAGCCGCTCGTTATATGCTCCGGTTGATCAGTGAATGCTTTGAGGAAGCCTTTGTCGTTCTTCTCTCGATATAGACGGGTTATAAACGATACGAGATGCAGAGGGGACACTTTCTCGGCGTGCAAAACCATGATTCCTGTTATCATGTCGATGGGAACGGTATTTTGAAGCATATCCACGACTAATATTCGCGAGGTTACTGAGAACAGACCGCCCTTCTTGTACAAGTCTTGCCTCCAAAAAACCTTAGCACAATCAACATTTTGAGAGTCTGAAGAGCTCACCGATCGCGACTGGTACCCGTCTCGTATCCAACTATGCGTAGACCAGGCTTCCTGCACCCCATGAGACCGAGCTCCTCGCCGATATCAGTTTCCTCTTCTTGGGTAGCATTCACGAGAAGAACGAGGTTCTGGGGCGAGTCAACAATTTTGAGGAGGGTGCATATTATACGCCTTAGGCCCAGACCCCGAGCTATGACAAGAAGATCTGAAGTGGCTGGATCGTATATTTCATTCAGAATCGAAGTATGGTACGGGAGAAGAGCGGACATTTAGCCGTTCGGTCCGGGAGATGAGCCGATGTCCCGCGCTGAAACCTTTAAAACCTTTCGCATGAGAATAAAATATATATATGTTTGTTGCCGAGCCCAGGCATTCCCTCGGCAGCTTATTAATCCAGTTGGAGATGCCGGAGGGCCGGATCTACCAGCGTCAAAGGTTCAACGTTCAACGTTCAACGTCAACGTGAAATTTTGATCGAAAAATGGGCTCATAGAAAAGCCATCTTTTTTTTACTGCAGAGAATGTATGCTTAACGGCCCCGGAGTTCCTACATGTTCAAAAAGCAAATGACAAATTAGCGCTTTAGCCCTCAGCCCTCAGCCTCAACCTTCAACGTTCAACGCTTACCCTATGGCTTCCACTCGAGTCTGGTTGTCCGCGACTTTCGCCTCGTTGGGCAAGTTTTCTGGTAAACAATAGACAAGGGATGGTACTGATACGTGGCTTTTAGGTGCATTCATGTTTGGGTAATTCAATTTACAGTCTGGAGGCTGTTATTTTGAGCCGTCTCTACACTAGATTCGATACAGGTAGTATAGGTTCCGTTACAGTTATGGACCAATTCGTCAGCAGTGGCTTCAAGCTCTCTGCGACACTACAAGGAGTCCTTGTCTCGTAAGTTAGCTTGGCAAGGTTCAACGCAAGATACTTATTTGTCGCCTTGCCAGGACAATCCTGATAACATCGACCCTCTCCGGTCTTTTTTCGGGCGTGCTCTCAGATAGAATATCCAGAGTTTATACCATGACCCTCGGTGCAGCTATATTTTGTGCTGGATCCGTCATCGAAACTGTAGCACCAAACTTGGCGGCCTTGATTGCTGGTCGAGCATTGGCGGGGCTAGGCGAAGGCTTTTTCCTCCCCATCATTGCAGTTTACTGGTAAGCGTTGTTCAACTGGCCGAATCTTGTAAAGTCAATAACAAATATCAGCGTTGAAATTTCGCCTGCCGCCTCTCGTGGTCGAGTTACTTCGATTGTCCAAGTCGCAGTTACGGTCGGGATTGCAAGTGGATTCTTTTGTTGCTATGGAACAGCTCATGTGGATGGTTCTTTTGCATGGAGAACTCCCTTCTTGTTACAGGCCTCCCTGGCCCTTGTTTATGCCATCGGCTGCCCACTCCTTCTCCCACTGAGCCCTCGTTGGCTGTATATGAAGGGAAAAGTTTCCCAAGCAGAAGGGGTAATACGAAAACTGCAAAAACAAAGTGGCACGAATCAATCTGTACATTTTGAAGAGTGGGAAGATATAACCCATAAACCTAACGAAAACTCGGCACGCATTCGAGAAATTTTTAATAAAGACGCTAGAAAACGGACTTTCCTAGCCTGTTTCCTCATGGGTAGCTCAGAATATTTCCTCTGTGCTGAATTTTTTCGTATTCATGACGATATATAGGGATGCAGCAGCTGTCTGGCATTGACGGTCTACTATATTATGCTCCAGTCTTGTTTGCCCAAGCAGGACTTTCAGCGTCCAAATCAAAATTCCTGGCTTCTGGAGTCTCCGGATTGATCAATATCGCAGTCACCATCATCTGTACGCCATTCATGGATCGAATGGGCCGTCGCAATTCCACAATTATAGGCGGTCTTGTTATGGGATGTATAATCTGCATCGTTGGTAGTATCTACGCTTCCGGCGCACACGCAGGCTCGGCGGCTCGATGGGTCATCATAGTTTGCCTTTATCTTTTCCTCATTGCTTTCGGGAGTACATGGGCACTCACAACAAGAGTATATGCTTCTGAGATCCAGCCTTTGCGCAATCGCGCCACTGTGTCGTCAATTGCAAACTCGTGCAACCAAGGGATAAACACGCTCGTAGCGTTGACGTTCCCTGTGTTCCTGAATAATACAACGAGTGGGCGTACGTTCCGACGCTCTCGATGTGTTCTCGCGCTTGACCTGTGCCTTTTTCAAACAGCTTACTGGCTCTTCATGGGATGCCTATTCACTACGGCTGCTGTAGCATGGTATTACATGCCTGAAACTAAAGGCCACTCTTTTGCAAGGTAGGTCTTGGCTAATGTTTCGTTTTTCTTTCTGAGATGCGAGGCCTTTTTTTTTTTACAGTATCGAGCAAGTTTTTAAAAATAAAAAGTCTCCCGGCGTAATGGGCCTTGAACCGATTCTGAAATTAGGTTCGAAGAATGCGTGATATCTGATGTTTTTGTATCGTGAATCATGATTGCTGTATTGGATTATGGGTATTGCCACAATCAATAATGAGACTGTCCAAATCAGATGATGACTCCTATCGCTCAGTGTTTCTTCCTATCACTTCCAACAAATCCGACCTTCTGTCCATCTTTCCTGCTCGTTGTTCTAGTCCATGGCGACTCTGCCCCGCCCTACAAAGTCGCCCTCAGTCAGCGTCATTCGTCCTCATTCTGAATTTGACGCCGGTATAAATACTTCAAATGCTTGGACCCAACACCAGCTTTCCAGCAATCTATTCGATCAAGAAAGCCTAGACAATACTGATCCACGACGACCAGCCAGAGCCTTATATGACTTTGAAGGAAAGCCAGAGTTCCGAGAGCTCACCGTACATGCTGGAGATGAACTTGAGGTAGTGAAAGAAGACCTCGCAGATGGCTGGAGTCTTGTTAGCGATGCAGAAGGAGAAATTGGGTTGCTGCCTAGATCATACTACACGGTGCGCACCGAACAGATCCCATCTAATCGGCGTTGACCATCGTCTGCAGTTGACTTCGGAATTCACTTCAACTTTTGAAGCAGATGTCACCTCTCCCAGTCAGTCAGTCCCGCCAAGCAAGTTTAAACACAAAAAGGGGGTTTCGACCAGCTCAATCACGCCGAGAAACTCTGTCGCTGGGTCCTCAGCCACGCCTATAATCCCTCAGAATACCGGCGAATGGATGTTCCCCAGTTTTCGCCAGAGCCTACTTGGCGGAAAGAGCCTCAACAGATTCTCCAGCTTTGTGACCAGTGGTGCAGAAGAGTGGGTCTTGAAGGGAAAGGCTGCTGATACGACTGTCACTACAACTACTAATTTCGGAGACGGGATATGGCCAAGCCACGAGAAATTGAGCAGTGTCATATCTGAAGAAGACGAAGATATGGACCCAGAGCTCGCAGAAGCCGAAGAAAGTGCCCATCTCAATGGCTCACGCCTTTCAGAAGCAGATCGCCATTTTGTCGACGCAGGACACGCGTGGAAATCCAAACTGCCACCCTTCAAAGTACTCGTCCACTCTCCCTCCAAACGCACATCTATCCTGTCAGGAGCTTACACAGTCTACAACGTCACCTCATTGTTCGACGCTGCCGAAATTAATGACGAACCCCCGCCTTCTCCGACTCGAATAACCGTTCAGCGCCGTTTCTCTCAGTTTGTCATCCTACACACCGCGCTATGTCGTAGGCTTCCTGGCATAGCACTACCTCCACTCCCAGAGAAACAGTATTCGGGCCGATTCAGTGATGATTTCGTCGAGGCAAGACGCGGGGATCTTGAACGATATATAGGGAGGATCGTCAGACATCCCGTAGCCCGCTATGCCGAAGTTGTAACGTGGTTTCTGAGTTGCGAAAGTGAGGCTGTAGGTCTCGGATTTCTATCATCTATTTTGTTGATTACTGATATAAATCACAGGAATGGAAACGACTGGCTCCACACCACCTTTCGAAAGCCCCTGCAGGACCATCATTCTATGCCCAGGTTTTCCATCCAGCTTTCAACCTTGATCTTGAAGATGCGGAAGAAGCAGTGGAGCGCTTTGCGACCCATACTCGTGCGGTTGGAAAAGGTGTCCAGGGCTTGCGTAGCACTTTTGGACGCGTTCGGGAAGCTAGACTCGGTGAGTCGCCCATATCAGTCCCAACGTGGCGCACCTCTCGAATTTTTATTATTTTTACATAGAAATATCCAAAGCTGAACGTCTATTGTCATACTCTTTACTATCCCTGATAACTTGCAAGCCTCTGGCGTCTCCGGGCCATGTTACTGGGATTCCAGAGGAAGATGAGAGTGAAGATGATAATGAGCATGTGGGGATGAATCCAAAGGACAGGTATAAAGGGAAAGGTCTGATGAATGAGCACGGAGCTTGGTGCTGGAGAGAGGGATGCCAGGAATGTCTGGTCCTCACTAAGTCACTACAACGGACAGCAGAGACATTCCAGAGCGTTGCAGATCTATATGATGACCATGTATGTGACGATTCACATTGAGCTTTGAGTCCACTGACATCTTCCCCTACAGGCACGGCGTACTCAACTTGCAACTCACGAATCACTCAAAGGCGTAGCTCATCCACTACCGATATATGAGGGTGTTGTCAGCACCCATAGATCAACCCTTAAGAGATATAGCGAGGCGGGACGGGACGGACATGTATGTGGTTCTCGGGGCCTCTGCTATAGAACTTGTTGACAAGCGGCTATCATAGACCGACGATGAAATGGCTTCCCGCTGTGAAACGGTCCTCAATACGACAATGGCTGAAATGGAAACTTACCATTCACAGAAGGTAGAGGATTTTAGAATGCTGGCCAAAGATCATTTAGATGGAGAAATTGCGCTTTACAGTCAAGTGCGTCTTTTGTAGTGATACCCGTTGTCGAATAATCTCACTCGCGCTGCTAATCAGATCCTCAGCCGCCTTCGAGCTGCCCGTGACTCCTTTGATAGTAGCCCGGAGTCCTTGCCCACGCTGGCTTCGCCATCTTCGGCACAATCACAAGTGCTGTCTTTATTCTCCCCCTCCGCAGCAAGGCAGCCATCAATATATGAGCGCGAGCTAGAGGCACCACGCTTGACTCCTGCTCCCCTTCTACAGCCGTGTCCTCACGTATTCGATTCGACTCCAATGCGCCCAGTCAGCGTAGCCATTGGTACCTTACTTGGTGGAGGGTACAGACCGGAAGGAAGAGGTAGTGTTTTCGGTAATTTATTCTGGTGAAATCACAGCTCCTAATGTGTGCGATTCCATGATGACTTTCATGCCCCTGCATATTATTTTATATACACTTCACTTGTACAATGTCACAATAACAATCAATGATTTCTTTCCTGGGTACAAGAGTCGAACTTTTGCATGGAAAATCTTGTGTTCTTTCAGGCTCATTTAGCAAGCAGGGAGGCAGCCCACATCAAGTCTCCTGCAAAAAGAACGGAAATTACGTTCAAGACGTCAACTAGGAGCAGAAGCGGAAGGGGCATTTTTTATATCAAGATGATCAAGATTAAAAAGAAATTGCATTAAGAGGGAATCGAACCCCCGGCGGGTCGAAACTCGCACTCATGGCAACGACCCAGGTTACCACTACCCCATTAATGCCCGTTGGCAAAAGCTAAGATTTGTGTCCTCTCAATTTGCTGCCTTTTGAACAAGGTTTACGTAAACTAAAACTCAATGGCTTCATGATCAACGGCGCATTTCTTCAAATCACTTTACTGGGAAGAAACTGGGGCAGAAACTAGGTACATATGTATATATTGACATGATCAATAATCCAACCTTACTTTGGCCCTCTAATCCTTCTTATCGACAATTTCATCTTCAGCATCACTGGCCATTGTCCTGCGCGAGAACGCTGAAGATCTCCCTAGCACACTCGAAGGCCAGCTCCCAGTTCCTCCTGAAAGACGTTTCCCACTGGTTGGCGTAGTAGGAGAGCCCGTGATGCTGTTTCGATTTCCGCCAGCGGAAACAGAAGCTCGAGGACCACGGGCTAACCTCGGACCACGGACGCCTCCTGAAGAAGACCTGTTTATAGATGCTTTGGCTGCACTCAAAGTTTGGTCTGCTGGTGGGGACGGACTGCGGGACGTTATTTTGGGCGAATGACTGGAAGTACGAGATCCACTGGCGCGCTTGACCTGCTTGCTGGCAGCAGACGTAGCAGCAACGACTGGAGGAGGAGAACTTGGAGGAGGAGAACTCGGAGGAGGAGAACTCGGAGGAGGAGAACTCGGAGGTTCGGCGAATTGTGGTCGCGGGGGCTCTTCAAGATCCTCAGGCTCTGGAGGTGGCTCCTTGAACGTTGGACGAGGGGGTAGATCCTCGTCTTCTGGGGGCGGTGTTTTGAAGAACGGTCTTGAGGGAATATCGTTTGAAACTGGCGGTGGGGGTATTTCAGAGGTTACCGCTGGCTTCGCAGGGGGCGGTGGGGGCGAAGAAGTGACCTGTGGTGGAGGTGGAGGTGGAGGAATAGGTTGGGGCGAGATAATCGGCGGAGGGGGGATAGTTTGGTGATCGACTACTGGCGGAGGTGCGGGTATTGAAGGCATCGGAGGAAGTGGGGGCGGGGATTTCGTTCTCCCTTGGGCTGCGTGTTGAGCTGCTAGCAGCTGTTTTGGGTCAATACCAGTTGATAGCCTGCTCCTGTGAATCCTCATGTCCATGGGGGCTGTCCGTTTTCGAAGTGGTATCTTTCGTTCTGACTCTCGCTTTTTGCGGGCAATAGTTGGAGGTATAATGGCCTCGTAGTTGTTGAAGATATCAAGCAAAAGCACTGAATGTAAACGAAGTAAGTCTATGCATTGGGAACAAAGTGTGGAAGCGTACATGTAGGATGTCGGTCCTGGATAGTGATCTCTGTCTCAAATTTGGGACGAATGATGGCTGGATAGATATATCAATGTCTTGAACAGCAGGCCATGTAAGATATACATACTACGTCCAATCGAAAGGGCAAGTTTGGTTATGTAAACTTCGTTGAGTTCCTCCACTTTGGTAGAATCCACGAGTCTAGTGCAGTCGATGATCAATAAACGCAGAGGACGGTGAAAGTAAAAGCTACCCACTTCTTAAGATGACTGACAATTGCATCAAGCACATACAAATGGACCCGGGGAAGACGTTGAAGCACTGTACTAACTTCCTTGATCTTTTCTTCCTGGCTGTCTTCGCCTTCCGCTTTCACAACAAGAGTGGCGCCCATGGTGGGGTACAACTTACGGAACTCATCCCACGTCTCGTAAAGTCCGATTGGAGGATCAAGCTCGAGCAACCACAATTTAATAGCCGCGGCGATGACAGGCGCATCAAAAGGTTCAAACATTTCGGGTTTAAACGGCTGGTCTGGAGGTACCGCATTCAAAACCTCACGCAAATGATGTATCGCGGATAATGGGACTTCGTAAATCCACGCCTTACGCTTCTCTAGAGCATAGATACGTAAGAGTTAACGTCGATATACCGAATCACATACCTTCGTCGTTAGAAAGCTTCTCGTACGCGGCAGTCATTGCACTTAAGAGCGCCTCGATAACAGGTGGTATTGTTTCCTTCTTTTCCTCTTCAGGAGAAGTCAACATACCCCATCCACCTTCGGCCCATTTCCTCAGATCGATACCGAAAACTACGTCAGATTCGTCGTGAGCAACCGATTCGTACACTTGTGCATCCGGCCTGAAAGGACCAGTGCGGTAGCGTTCGATGAGGGCATTCAGATCATTTTCTGGCTGATAGGCAGCGATTAAAGTTTCCTGTCGTTTGATAGTAGGCTCGAGGGACTTTGGGAGATTTGCGAGCGTGCCTTGATACTGGAGAAGAACTATGTTCCGTCAGTTATTGGAAGTAACAGGAAGAAACCAAATCACCTGTCTTGATAGCACGAAGTCGCTCAAGTTCCCATCTCTGCAGTGTCTTCAAGGTATCCTCAAGACGTTCCTCCAAACCCAATCTTTGCCTATCAAGTTGACGAACAGCGACTCGATATGCCTTATCTGCATCTTCTGCATCATGACGGGCTTTGAGATACACAGGCTCTGAAGACTGATTAGTATTGAGAGCTTTGGTGACAACATTGAAGAAAGTGTTTGTGCGCTTGAGTAACTGATCTGATTGAAGCTTGATAGGAGACGCAGCTGATTCGACATTCTGGCCTTCGAGATTGAATGCCTGAAATGAGCTTCAGTCAAGATATCAGGGCACGAGAAAATGTATCCACCTTGGGGCGCAATTGGTAGAAGGCTTCATCAGAATGCTCGAAGTCATTACCCAATTCTCCAATTCGTCGAAGCAGACTGTCCCTCTCGGTGAGGTCCCTCGCTGCCTGTTCAGCCCTATCAAGACTTCCGCCGAAGCCTTGCACGTTGTCCTTCAACCAAGCCACGAATTCTTCACCGGTGAAGCAATCTTTATACTCTCCAAGCAATGGGAACCGAACAGGGCGCAAGTTCAGTTCGCTTGCTGCCTTGGTTAGGAGCTGAGAAACAGCAACAGGAGGAAGAGAGAGACCAGCCAATAGCATGGGCTCTATAGCTAATGGCGGAACGGGGGATTCAGGAATATCCACTTTTGGAGGCAGTGGAGGTGACACGTGAAGCGGGGAGTTCAGCTGCATTGGAGAAGCGGCTTCAAAAACTACAGCCTTGCCTTTACCCTTGTCGAGTTTGGGTTGTTCTTTCTCCGTCTCCTCGGGATTCTCAAAGAGGAGAGAACTGGTTTCCGGTTTTGCGTTGAAGGCATTGGTGCTCTTCTTCTGAATATCCTTGAGTCGAGCAGCTATGCGTTCGGAGACACTTGAAGTCCGCTGGGGAGGAGAGCGAGCATCCAGCGGGCGAAGCCTGGGGGATGTTGTATAATGGTCGGCACCACCGGAGTTGGGGGCAAATTTTGCGCTGATTGAGATTGAGAATAGATAGAATACAACAAAGAATGGATAACATACTCGTCCTCAGCTTCATCTGCCTTTCTAACCTTATCCAAATACTGGTGCTTGAGCTTTGCCACTTCACCCAGGTTGTGCTCGTATCCAAAAAGCCATTGATTTAACACTACTCCTTTGCTCTGCATGACACGGTCCTGTAAAACGTGTGAGTTGACAGAACGGCCAAAGCGAAGAATAGAAGGAACCTTGTAGCCCTTGGCCCATTCAGCAAACGGGTCGGCCACCAGACTGGTGAGTTCTGTTGAAATATTCAGATGTTGCTGAGCTTGGGCGTTGGACTCTGCCTGAAGACCGCGGAAAGCCATAAATAGAGAAGCACCGTCGTCGGCGGCAAATCCAGATCCTGTAAGTAGCTCCTATGAGTGACATTGAATAGATGATTGGGGTAGTATTCACATACCTTCTACCCCAATGAGAGCCGTTTGGTTCAAAGATCCAGCGAGTTGGGTTTCGGCATCAGCTCTTGCCTGCAGGAAGGATGCTCAGTGGCTTCCACATCATTATTGCTGAGACAAGCATACCCGTATGAACGCGATGACCTGCTCATTCTCAATAGTGCCCTGGAATGGCAGTCAGAGGAGTCATTCGGGCAGAGCACATTAGGGACTTGCTTGTGCAAGCTTTTGGAAAAGAACTTCCAGCCCTTTCCGGTAATCCTGAGTCCAGAACGAGTTATTGAAGGTCAAGGGCAGTGACAAGACCGCCATGTTGTCCTACTTGGCTCAGAGATGTATAGGACGGTGGTAGATGGTGGCGGTATAGATTAAGGAGCGGTTGGAGCGTCAGAGTGAGTCGTTGAAGCCGTGTGGTAGACAGCACAGCAAAAACTGGGTTGGTGTCATACCACGTGCCTGTTGGCTGTCCGCCAACGTGCAGCGCCCGACCCCTATGTAGCTTGTTGCTCGGATTCTCTCAGCATAAAGTAGAGCATAGTCTAAACCTAATTGAACAACAAGTGGCCCACTGTGTTCTTCCTTATTCGCGGTACGCCTGCCACCAATCGTACTTGATATGCAGGTATTCTACATGTAATGCACAAGCAGTGTGACCGGTTCAACATCCGGATTCTGGAAGCTCTTCAGAAGTCTACGATTACCACAGGACAAGGTACTTGCCACGAATAGGCAACAGAACGGTATCGGGACATTCAATCCTTGTACTACTCTGTTCTTATGCCCAGATTGGATCACCTCTGGTATTCGTATCTTGAATGTTGACCCAAATTATATGCTGATAATTTTACAAGGAATTCCTCGAACAGGAACCGCAGAAAATACAAAGATCCTTCCAAATCAAGATGCATGTACCAATGAATTGGTTGAAACATTGACAATGTTTACGGTCTTCCAGTCTCTTTCAGCTCAATCTCTCCCTGTGAATTCTAAACTTAATGCGCTCCATGCTAGAAAAAGATAGAAAGTCAACCAGCGCTGGTAAATTTTCAAGTAACCAAGAACGCGGTGGTCAGGAACCACGTGAGATTTACGTGATGTGGCGATCTTCCGAAAAAAATACAACACACCCATGAACCGAATTTGGCAGCTTCATTCAAGCAGAGTCTTATAAGAGGCGTCTTCTGTTCTCATTCGATGATACCGCCTAGACAACACCCCCTCCCCTCCTCTTCCTAGCTCAGCTTTTCGGTCGTCTGCTATCGCATAATGCCTGTCACAAGAGCGCGCACCAAGAATCAAGATCCTCAAAGGAACTCTTCAGGTGCGTCTGCTATTGTGACGAATACTTCTCAGCGAGGCTCTTATCATCTAGCCGTATAGATTGCTCTCCACAATTCTTTCGCAGGTCGGAAGAGAAAACACCAGAATTCAGCTTTGCACCCAATATTACACCCCAGACATATACCTGTAATTCCGAGTCAACACTCGAGGAGGATGTTGAGCTTGATGAGCAAGATCTGTCTACGATGCGCTTCCCTCCCTCATCTGCAACGCCGATTTCTGCCCGCCGACGGAGGAGGGTCGACGATGGCAAGATACCCCGGCCACCCAATGCGTTCATGCTTTTTCGCTCAGAATTCATCAAGCAACAACACATTCCCGGGTCAATTGAGACAGATCGTACATCACTAAGCAAAATCATTGGTGAGGGTTATATACTCCGTCTGATTCAGTACTTCGCTGATGTATTTTGCTCATTATAGGCTCCTGCTGGAGATTGTTGGCAGAGGAAGAGAAAGCGGTCTGGTACCGAAGGGCGAAAGCCGCTGATGTAGAGCACAAGCGCATGTATCCTGACTATCGGTTTTGTCCTGTGCACGGCAAAAAGAAGGGTCGGTCCAAGAAAGAAAAGAAGACATCTGGAGTTCCCTCGGACGGTTCCTCAAAAATGGCTCCGAATGAGGAGGACATTATATCACTCCGGAAGCTGCGAGAAGAATTCATCGCCCGTTGCCTGACTCGAGATGGAAAGGAAGGTGACGAGCTGAAACAGGCTGTAGCCGAGTGGGAGTCAGAGCACGGTTGGGAAGAGGAATTCTTCAAGAATTCTAAATCTGCTCCAGCTGCTCCAACCCTTAGCAGTCGTTCTTCTCCAGGGCAGATCGCGATACCCACCCTTTTACCCATCTTCTCTCAGTCTCCTTCTCTTCCCTCGAGCAGAACACGTTCCGTGGCGCCATCGAGATATCCTAGTCCATTCTTGAATGTCCCGTACAGCCGACAATCCAGCCGAGCGGATGTCAGAATTGGAAGGGAGTTTCAAAATTATGACTTGTCCTCTCCTCTGCCACAACACTCTTTGCATCCGCTTACTCTCCCTCTCTCCCGGTATGATGATTCGAGTATCATTACATCTCAGCTCGTAGTCGATACGGAACCGTCGCTCAACAGCTTTTTGCTCGATCCTAACGCGATGGACCTGGAAGCGAACGATCATTTATGTCGCGCGCCAGACAACGACCCATATCACGAAGAGTCAGGTTTTCTACATTATTCCGAACATCCGTATTCATACCACGTTGATGCGCCGTCGCATCACCAGTTGGCGAACAAGATGTCATTAGACTTTCTGGACTCCTGTGCCGTCGTGCCGGACTTTGACGCCCTGCATCCAGCTCCGCTATCTGACATCGTCTCGGAGACCAGCTCGCGTCCTTCCACAACGTACACTGGATCACCTGCCCCAATTTTGGACGAAGAAGACGATCAAATCGATTCCCTACAGGCTTTGCAACCGATATCAAGCGGTGTGGATCCTCGCGCTGTCGATCCGTTGAGCGGGACCGTGATGGAACGCGAGGTAGACGAAGACGTCTGCGGGCGGGGACTATGACGGACGGTGCATCACTCCAAACGTCACCGGCTGTTCGATTCGGTTGTAATTCTCCGCCCCACTCGTCTTCGGGAGCACCACTGGATGAGGCTGACGCCAGTAGAAGCAGATCCCGGTTCATTCACCGTCCTGCGAACGAATATTTTACGAATAGCCTACTACTCATGCTTTACGATTCATCTTATGCCTCCCCTGATCATGACTTTACCGTATATTAGTACCAAGTACTGTTGTAGCCATTAGTTTGCCTGAATCTCACATTCTCTGTATAGCCATATAATTTTTCGCACGAACCTTTGCTGAGTGCGAGCCGCCCAGGAGAAGAGATTGAAGCTTTGAATAAATTTTGCACTGCGATCACGGCCTCAGGCTCTGAGGTCCAATCAGCTGCCATCCTCCGCTCAAAGCGGCTAAGCTTCAGCATTTACTTTGAGGGCATCGAGCGCCGCATTAAAAATGTGGCAACCTCCCGCCCAGCACATCGAACCGGACCTAATTCGGCTTCCTAGAATGACTCGCATAGCTTCAATAATCGTTCAAGGTACAAGCTACCAGATTGATTCCATAATATGATTTACTGAAAGTCCTTGCAGTACGCAGTCGTACAGCCAGAGTTTGGTCTGCCTCTGCATGCTTTGGACACGTAATTCGCTGAGAATCGATAACTTTACCAGCCCTTATCGATTATCGGGAACCTCTGTCTGAGAAATCGTCTTGATTCAAGTTGCCTATAATACCATGATACGATGCTGTATCCCAACCTTGGATCGAGAGGGCGAAAAAATAAAAGTTTACTCGAGAACGGTGACTACGGCAATATGATGTCGCGCCGAAAGAAAAGCCGGCGGAACTTGAAAAGATGCCGAACAAAAAAAAGATGCCGCTCACCTGCATTCTACGACTCAGTGTTCAAAAGATTTAGTGGCATTCAGTTTCATCCTTGTGTCTACTATTCGCCTCCATGTCCTAGATCCTGATGTCGACAAGTGCCACTGGTAAAGGGGAGCCTATCGCCCAAGTCGAAAGTTTCATTAACAAACTATGATCCAGCTCCTCCTCTCGATAACCTCCCTTCCGAATGGCAAGGATGATCTGCAACTATTCGTTCCTGGAAAATGCCTTGGCCTGGCGTGGGCTCCTCACTTCAAGGCCTATGTATGCGGTTATCACAAAAGATATAAACAGTGCTCCGGTCTTCGAGATTGGTATCCTTCATCTTAATTTCTTCCCAAGTCTCCTACAACTGGATTCACCAATCAAATGCGTACTTCTATAATCTGTTTTAATGTTGTTCTATTCACCTCGGTCGCTGCTCTGCCCATGGTGAGTCTTTGCTACTTTGTCTCTGCTATTTCGTCTCTGAAGCAAAATATGTGCAGCAGATTGAACGGCCCCAAAGGGCTGTAGAGGCAGCATCTGCTTCTCACCCAGGTCCGCCATCTTGGATGCGCGCCGAGGAAAGCTTGACTCATGCCGGTCTTCCTTCTTGGGGACAGACAGAAGCGGATGGGCATGATACTTCATTACTCTCAGGCTCTTTGAAACGAGATATAGTTGCCGACAAGCAGGATGCTTCACCGCCTTCTTGGAAACGAGAGTCTGTCCTACATGATGCTCCGCCGCCTTTTTGGAAACGAGATTCAGCCGCAGATGGGTCATTGATTTGAGAAATTGCCTGTCGGGCCTCTTCAAATAAATGCAGTGGTGTTGGGATGTGCCCTCTTACTTCGAATCATGGTCATTAAAACGCATATAATCTACTTAGGATTTTATTTCCCGCTAATTTTACGAATGACGGACGGACTGTTCACCACCTTTACGCTGTACAACGATCCTTGACAGTTTCTTCTGCGTATTCGTGAGACTCCGGATCGAACCGGGACGGCCGATGGGCGTTTGACTAAACGTTGATCTCGATGCAAGAGAAGCGCGATCTTGCTGTTCCCAGTATTCCTGGCGAAACTTACCGCGCACGCGCACTGCGGCACCTAGTGCTCTGTTCAGGACTAATTGTCGCTGCCTTGGTCGTCAATAACTTTATCTTCAACCCTGCGAATATAGGCCGCCAAGACTGTGGACATCTCGAGCAGAGGGAGCCGCTATGCCCTCAGTTGGACGCGTTGGATCCATCCAATCCAATTTGGAGAACAGTGGGCGAACTCATTAGCACGGACGCGTTCAAGGAGAGAGCAGTCGATTGGTTGGCCGGAGCTGTCCAGATACCGTAAAAATTGATCATTTTTTTCTTACTGGGGTCAGTTTTCTTTTAACGTACATCAGCACAGAGATTTATGACGACGTGACTGAAATTGATGACCATCGCTGGGATTCATTTCGACGATTTCATGAATATCTCCTCGAGGCCTTCCCCCTTGTGTGAGTCACACGAAGAATAACGCAATTTTCGCATAATCGAGCCTCTGGAACCTATCTCCGCAGCCATTCATCCTTGAAACTGACAAAAGTCAATTCTTATGGACTGCTTTACGAGTGGACTGGAGCGGATCTTTCCCTCAAACCTGTCCTTTTAGCTGCTCACCAAGGTCAATCGAACTCGTTGTTCCGATATCCATGTATCTTCTAATTCGCCCCTTTACAGACGTCGTTCCTGTTGAACCACAGACTGTAGCGGATTGGACGTATCCACCATTCTCTGGACATTTTGATGGTAAGTATTATGTCTGAGAGTTCCGAAAGTAAAAAACAAATGATTGATTTTTCTCGCAGGAACTCGGATTTGGGGTCGAGGCTCTAGGTATCATGATATTCAGATACTCCGCGCGCGGAATTGACGATAATCAACCGTCAGTGACGACAAGTCAGGATTGATTGGTCTTCTGTGTGTCTCCTATCCTCATGAACGCCGATCTGGACATAATGCTCATTTGCCATCGAAAGATCCGCCATTGAAAGCATGCTTGAATTAGGATTTAGTCCAGAACGGACTCTTGTCCTCTCGTTTGGCTGCGATGAAGAGGCTAGCGGTCATTTTGTGGGTTGTCGATTGCCCTTTACTGGCTGTTTCTAATGAGTCCAGCAGGGAGCTCGGGAGCTCGGGAAGGCAATGCTAGATATCTACGGTCGTAATTCGTTTGCCTTTATCGTTGATGAAGGAGGTAAGGGCTCAGTGAAATATATCGGCAATTCCAAGCTGACCAGAGATTGGAGCTCCAGGTGGCTTTTCCGAAGAGTATGGAACAACATTTGCTACTCCCGGCGTCGCCGAAAAGGGATACCTGGATCTCCGCATAGATGTGGCTTCCCTAGGTGGTCATTCTAGCGTTCCCCCTAGTCACACCGTAGGCACAGTTCCCTTATCTAACCGATTTGGTGAGCTGATTTATCTCATTCCAGACCATTGGCATGCTCTCTCGTATCCTGGTTGAGCTAGAGGAGAACCCTTTCCCTGTAGAGATGGTCCGTCGACTCAAAATTTGCCTTCCCTTTCAGTCATTGATTCTATCCTTGCGACAGAGCACGGAATCCGTTCTTTACGGAACTTTGAAGTGTTACGCAAGTCATGGGAAGACCATGCCTCTAGACCTGCGAAAAGCGATTGTAGACTCGACTCGCTCCAAGAAGGCACTCAAACATCTTGGCGATATACTTTTTACAGATCCTACCAATGTTGCATTAGTCGGGTCGACTCAAGCGATTGACATTGTTCAGGGAGGAGTCAAATCGAACGCACTGCCTGAGCAAGCATATGCAGTTGTCAATCATCGTATATCAACTCTGAGGTGGCGTCGTCTTTTGCTGATTTTCAACTATTCTTAAATCGGGAAACTCCAGCTCCCTCGCTGAAGTGATCGAACACGACACAAAAACCATCAAGGGCGTTGCAGAACGCTTCAATCTAACTTTTATCTCGTTCGGGGAAACGATATCGGACCCTGGAGTGCCTGGAGCATTTGGCAGTCTCGTTCTCAGCGATGCATACAACAGTAGCCTTCCCCCGCTCCGACGACGCCGACATCAGGGCCACACGCGGGACCCTATGAGCTCCTTTCGGGAACAATTCAAGCGACATACAACGCTCATCGAGGGCTAGAGGGTAATCAAAACATTGTGGTAGCTCCAGGAATGCCTACCGGCAACACAGATACAAGATACTACTGGGATCTTTCCGATGGACAAATCTTTCGATACAATCATATCAATTTGGGTCTTTCAGGAGGAATTGCAGCTGGGACGCACACAGTAAATGAAAGTAAGTTTTAATTGGAAGATTTGAGAAAAGAACACATTGCTTATTTCACGCTAGATTTGCCAATCGATACTTTTCTGGAGATGATTAGGTTTTTCACAACATTAATTATCAACACAGATGAGTGGAGGACGGAGTTGGAGATACTGTAGGGAACCAAGGTGGGAAGGAAGGAAGGAATTTAAATGGGAGTACTTTTCGTATATACGTGAACAAATTCTAAATCCCTCGGGCTATCCTGTGGAGTGACGATAAACCATCCAACAGCTATTCGCTGCCTTTCGCCCATTTTCCGTGGCCTTTCACAGTTTCAGTCAATTTGTGATGAATGAAGGGGAGAACGCCTCCTTCATTGATGTGCACGTATTTCAAAAGGGTCGTCAGCCTAGAATTACTGTAAATGCTTGTGGATAGTAGATAAATATGCATGTGTGCCTACTCGTCGTCATTTCGGACAGCTAGTTGGATATGGCGAGGAGAGATGCGCTGCCTCTTGTGATCGCGACAAGCATTGCCGGCTAGCTCTAGGACCTCAGCTACCAGATACTCTATGACGGCGGCGAGATAGACTGCAAGGTTTAATGTTGTACATGAATCTACGTAGCACTCGACGAAGTACCATCGAGTGGCCACTTACCTGGCGCCGTCGTGTTCAGTCGTTTCCCAACAAAAATGCCCATTTTCAACTGTCTGCGAATTCTTCCTACAGGGAACTGCAAGCCCGCTCTCGTAGTATGATTCTCCCTTTTTTTAGGCTGTTGCGGTATGGGCAGCGTTTTGATGCTACGTAAAACACAAAGTTGAAGTCAATGCCTCAGCAGTGCCACTCGCGAAAATTCGAGCAGCTAAGTACCTTTTCCCGGCATGTGCTGGGGGTTTTGGGGCCTAGAGAGTTACACTTAATATATAAAAAGAGACAAGGTCAATTGTGTGCATACCATTGTGTAATTAAGAGAGGAAGGCGAAGGTCAAGGTTGGACAGTGGCAAATTGTAACTTCGACATATAACTAATCGATAGTCACATGATGTGGCGCGTGCGCCATAACGTGATCTACGGTTGGCCGGAAAGGAATCGGAAGCAATTTAGTTTTTTCTCGAGCTCACGACCTTCACGAGGCACAACTGCACGCTCAAACTCGACGTTTTCATTCCTCGATCGCGGCGGAAGATTATATCCGGAATTGCCATATAAACCTCCTCGTTCCTGCAAGCATATTATGGCTTCTCCGACTCGTCCTCCTCTGGCACCGCCGTCAGCAACCTCTACGCCTTCTCCCTCAAGCTCATTAACCCCTTCAACAGACCAGGTCTGTGATTAAATGCTCAATTAACCCATATTCCGATCGCGGCTCTGAGACCATGGTTCCCCCCCCCCAGATTGTTGTACTTTATGTCGTGCGTTGGATCCACTCCAAGGAAACCTTCTGTTTTGACACGAGAGAAACCTCTGCAGCTCATATCAATGGCGGTTATTACCTTTGGGTTTTGGAATGTCCCAGGAATCCGACATTTAATAAACCCTCTCAAGCTATTCACTATCGGAGCTCACGAGCTGTTTCATATAGTAGCGGTGTGTATCCTCGAAACAGGTTTCGACTATCATCCTGTTCATGTTTTAACAAGGGAATATTATCTGGGGGTCGGATATTGCGCATTACAATTGATCCTCATATTGGTGGTGCGACTATAGTAGAAGGGGGAAAGCCATTGTTGATACTTTCATCTGGATATATCGGGTCGTCGCTCCTTGGAGGATTATTTGTGCTGGCTGGCTGGGACACGTTGATAGCCAAAGTTATGAGTTTTGTGCTAGGCGTGGGGCTATTATTGCCGTTGAGGTTGGTGCGGGATAAACTGTACGTTATCATTACGTTGATTTATCCACACCCTCCGCTCATTGAATGTTGCAGAACGATAATACTGACAATAATATATGAAGGATTGCTCATTGGCTTTTGGTTCATCGACCACGCGTGAGAGTCGCCTTTTATTGTTTTAAACCTTCCTTTCTCAGTCTCGTATCTCAGCCAGGCGCTACGATGGTATTGCTTGTTCGTTGGGGTGATGAAGTGGGTTATTACCTTCTTCTGTTTTCCGAACCTCACTTATGTACCTCCATTGGTTTCCAGTGCACTATTCGTGCTATGTTAGTGAACTCCAGGGATAAATTGGCCGACGCTTAACTTCTTGTATTCACAGGGGACGTTGCAGACGACAGGTTTTTCCATAAAACAAACGACTCGGATTGCACGCAATTCGCCATTCTCTTCCCAAGAATCGGTGCCCATCGTATGTGAAGACCGTGTATTCTCCTAGAGTCTCTGCATGACATACATTCTTCCTCCAGTATGGGCTCTCTTTTGGATCATATTTCAGCTCGGAGTGCTCGCTGCCTTCGTAGTCTTAGGGTTGTTGGCTTTCAAGGTACCGAATGCCGATTCAATATCGAGTTCGAACGATGCAACTTAGCGATGCGTCCTTGCTTGCTTCGTATTGTAGCGCACGACAGAACAGATGAATAATGAAGCATGCGAGTACCTAGTTGGTCAAATGCAAAGACGTAGTCTGACTTGTTTTTCCTTATAGCCCGCTTCTTACCTACATAACACCATTTTTATTGCCGTTTGTACCAATACGCACCGACTCACATTTAGGATCTATCGACAAATTGCATGCTTAATTTCAACCTCACGTTCAACGACGACGCGGACTTTTTTTCCATATCCTTGTATCTGCACATCCAAATCTTGTAGATGAAATTGACGTACTTAGGATACATGGGGAGGAAAAACGATAGCGATCTGGACTATTTATGACTACGTTAAGTTAAAGCATAAGAAGAGAGATGGGGGGAGTTGTTTGGCCGTAAAGGTTCGTGCGGTGGAATGTTCATAGTAAGAGTTATGGAGACATGACGTGAGCGAGTTAATAAAGGACGAGATTGATGATTACTTTCTAGTAGCTCGCCGTATGAGACCCGCCAAAACGATCGTTCCGAGCGCAGCAGCACCGCCGACAAGAGCCATTCCAATGTAACCCTCTATATACAAGTGTTGTGTCAGTGACGGAATATTACGGAAAACTGTGTAACACACCTTTGGCTACACCTTTCTCTATGAGCTGCAACAAGCTCTTCGCTTGTAAATTTGTAGGTTCTTTCTCCAATAACAGGCCTGAATGACAAGTTATTGGCGACATTACGGGGCTTTAAAAGAGCCATGATGCTCACCATTAAACTGTTTGGCCTCCTCGAAGTTACCCATCTTATAGTGGCCCAGAGCGAGGTAATATAAACATTCTCTCCGCCGAGCAGGTTCTGAACGATAAAGGTCTGGGAATACACTGCTGAGGAACAGGAATGGAATGAGGGGCGTAATAGCTTGCCTTGTAATAATTTAACACCTTCTACTTGATGCTCCCGCAGTGGGCTCTTTACCAGACCCCAGGCGTAGTTGAATTTTGTTTGGACAGTTACATGCGCTTGAAGCTGCTCTCGTTCATATTGTAATCGTAAAACCTGGAATGGGTGAATCCAAAAGATAAACAATAATCTATTTTTCCGGCGTACCTCTAGTTCATCGTAAGATAGTGAGACTTCGGCATCTGCAGCGTATGGCAGTTCGGTAGACATGACGGTAGAAAGTCAAAGCTATGAATGTATCCCTAAGACGTGGGAAAGCTCACCTTTTGCTCTCGTACCGCGACCACGAAAAAAAAAAAATCCAGCAATAATGCCAGAAGAGGGTAAGTGTTCAGTTTCTGTAAAATCTGTTCCTATAATTCTAGCAGCAGCTACGGAGAACGTCCTCGAATCGCGACAAAATTCTCCGGTTGTCCTTTTTATTTTTCAAAATTTCTTCGGTTCTTTTTTCACTGTTCTGTGTCTTCAAACGATAAACTCATGGTGCTCGTTTCACCATGCTGTTTTTATAGCTAGCTTAGCCCGTCTACGCATTGTCATATCTACGCCGCCGTGGAACTGCTGATTTCCGCCAGCACACAGTTCTTCCGGGTTCAGGACCATTACTTACTGCGCTTCGGCTTTTTCTAGAGCGTGCTTATCGGGAAGACCGTCATCGGCCCTCAAGACACGAGGAAAGGGATGGTCACCGTGACCATAGGGATAGAGACCGCGGCGACAGGTCTGAAAGATACGGTAACAGGAGAGGTGACGGAAGAGGTGACAGAGACCGTTATCCTCGAAGAGATAAAGATTCCGAAGACTTTACCCGACGGCCACGAGACGATGATAGACGGTCTCATCGACGAGAGGAGGACGACCATCCTCCGAAAGAGCGCCGAGGCCGTGAGAGAGAAAGAGAGGAGCGCGGTGGTGGTGGTGGAGGTGGCGGGGGAGGGGCAGAGGCAGGAGGGAGAGTCCGGAGAGAAGGTCTCCTACTCCCGAAGGTATTGTGCCGCTGACCCAGCGAAGACGCAAAGCTTCTGGCTGGGACGTTCATGCTCCGGGATATGAGCAATATTCTGCTATGCAAGCCAAGCAAACAGGTAATTTATGACACATTCAAACGATTTATCCATACTTAATACTACCTACCAAGGTCTCTTCAACCTTCCTGGGGCCAACCGAACCCAAATTCCTCCAATTCTTGGTATTGCCGGACTGCCTCCACCTATGCCGGTGCAAACGTTCGGTATGGGTATCGGCAGCAATCCAAATCTTTCCCGGCAATCTCGTAGGCTGTACATTGGCAGTATCACACCTGAAGTCAACGAACAAAATCTAGCCGAATTTTTCAACCAGAAAATGGCTGAAATGCACCTTGGATCGAGCGCACCTGGACCACCTGTTCTTGCAGTGCAGTGCAATTATGAAAAGAACTATGCATTCGTCGAGGTCAGTAGCAGTATTTCTCGAATAACTTCGACAGCTGACGTTATCGTGTAGTTCCGTAGCGCCGAAGATGCCACCTCAGCCATGGCCTTTGATGGAATCATTTTTATCAATGGGCCTCTCAAGATCCGTCGACCGAAAGATTATGGGGGCGATTTTCCTGGAATTTCTGTTCCTCCATCGGTTCACGTCCCCGGTGTTGTATCTACCAATGTCCCAGATTCTATGAACAAGGTCTTTGTTGGCGGCCTTCCAACTTATCTTAATGAAGAGAACGTCATGGAACTTCTCAAGAGTTTCGGGGAGCTGAAAGCCTTCAATTTAGTCAGAGAGAACGGAAACGGTGCCTCGAAAGTCAGTTCCCATTTGTTGGTTGTTATCATCCAGCTAACGGCCGTCACAGGGATTTGCCTTTTTCGAGTACGTGGATGCCAGCGTAACGGACACAGCTATCCAAGCTCTAAACGGTATGGAGCTTGGTGATCGCTACCTCGTGGTCCAACGTGCATCTGTTGGCGCTAAACTAGGTTCAGACATGCCTGACCTTCCATACGAGCAATTCCCTGAGATTCCCCGGCCTATCATGCCTGCCGGTGATGACACCAGCAAGGACGCACGCATCTTGCTCATGCTCAATATGGTCACTCCAGACGATCTGATTGATGACAACGAGTACGGAGATCTCTTCGAGGACGTGAAAGATGAATGTTCGAACTATGGACTTGTGGAAGATCTCAGGATACCGAGGCCTGTGAAGAAGGACAAGTCAAAGTGGACTCCTGGGGAGGGACTGGATCCTCAGGCCGCTGCTCGTGCGGATGAAGCTGCAGGTGTTGGCCGTGTTTATGTCAGATATGCTGACAATGAGAGTGCAGCAAAGGCTTTGAAGAGTCTCGCTGGACGATCCTTTGCTGGGAGGTCTATCATTGCCACTGTATTGAGCGAGGATAGTCAGACGACGCCTCCCCTGAACATTATCTTTGCTCCCCAGCCTGAGGCTCCCCCCCCTCTTCCTGCTTCTGATCCGTGATTGCTCCTTTAAAATCATTCCCGTACAATTTTTGGGGTAATCTTGTGTGTACGATGTAATTTTTGTGCGTGATTCTGAAATGTGCGGTTGTGTTTCGACGCGATCGACATGTGAAATTTGCTATTACTTTCCTCGATACACCCATGTCTTCAGTGCGCGTCTAGATCATTACCTTGACTGACTCTGAACTGAAGGATGACTCAGAGTCAACAATTCCGTGTTGAACAAGACACATTTGGTGAATTGCAAGTTCCTGCAGATCGTTATTGGGGAGCACAAACTCAGCGGTGAGTCTTGATCGCTCAATTCTCCCCTGGTCGCTCATCGATAGATGATGCACTAGATCTTTGCAAAACTTTGACATTGGAGGTCCTACTGAACGATTACCGCCGCCCCTCATTAAAGCATTTGCTATTCTGAAGAAGGCTGCATCGATTGTGAACGTCGGTTACGGGTTAGATCCAAAGATTGGCAAGGCAATCCAGCAGGCTGCTGACGATGTAATATGTCGTTTCGAAAGCTTCGATTCCAGCTCTGAGGCTTATTTTTCTCCATCAAGGTCATTTCCGGTATGCTCAACGACCATTTCCCGCTTGTCGTCTTCCAAACTGGTTCTGGAACTCAAAGCAACATGAATGTAAACGAAGTGAGTGGCTTTATCGCATCTGTTTAGCCCAATGCTCCCTGCTGACTTTTCAAACTGCTACCCAGGTCATCTCGAATCGTGCTATCGAAATTCTCGGTGGGAGACTGGGCAGCAAAAAGCCTGTACATCCAAGTCGGTGACTTTGACAAAACAAGAAAAACAAATCTCATGAGACTGCAGATGACCATGTCAACATGTCTCAATCCAGCAACGATACGTTCCCGACGGCTATGCACGTTGCTGCCGTCACGGAAATTAATCAGTCGCTGATTCCTGCATTGTGTGGGCTACGAGACGCTTTGGATGAAAAAGCGAAAGCATTCGATCATATCGTCAAGATTGGACGGACGCATCTTCAGGTTGGACTCGATTAACAACGTTCGCTTCCTGTCAACTTATAGTTGAATCTATAGGACGCTACCCCGCTGACACTTGGGCAAGAATTCAGCGGATATGTGCAACAGATTTCAAATGGTATCGATAGGATCCAAAGTGTAATACCTCGACTTTCCCTGCTGGCTCAAGGAGGTACTGCAGTAGGAACTGTACGTGTCTAGGATACTCCTTTTGTCCATTAACAACGTATATCTTCAGGGATTAAACACTAAGAAGGGATTCGACGTCAAAGTGGCGGAGGAAATATCCAAACTCACTGGGCTCGAGTTCAAGACTGCTCCAAATAAGGTAAACCATACTTATGGTCTACTGAATCCAAGCTCATGGACTCGCAGTTCGAAGCACTGGCCGCCCACGACGCTCTTGTAGAAGCACACGGGGCTCTCAATGTTATTGCTTGCTCGCTCATGAAAATTGCCAACGACATCCGATACCTTGGGTCTGGGCCCCGATGTGGGCTTGGGGAGCTCAGCCTTCCGGAGAACGAGCCTGGTAGTAGCATTATGCCAGGGAAGGTGAATCCGACGCAGTGCGAGGCCGTTACGATGGTGGCTGCTCAGGTGATGGGGAACCAGACGACCGTTAGCATTGCCGGGTCTAATGGTCAATTCGAGGTCAGTGTTGTTCTGATAACATAAGCCTTTATTTGATATATCCTGCCGTAGTTGAACGTTTTCAAGCCGGTCATGATCAAAAACGTTTTGCAAAGCATCCGCTTGCTTGCCGATGGTGAGGCAATGATGACTCATATTACGAACGAAATTGCTGAGTGGCAGGACTTAGGCTCTCGCTCGTTCACCAAAAACTGTGTTGTTGGGATTCGGGCCAATGAGACGAGAATTAAGTCTCTGCTCAATGAGTCCCTGATGCTCGCCACCATTCTTAACAGCCATCTCGGATATGATAGTCAGTTTGATGATTTGATTTTATTTCACATCAGGTTGACATTCGCCATCGCCGCAGACGTTGCAAAATGCGCTAAAAAAGCTCATAAAGAAGGGACCACGCTTAAGGAGGCCACTGTTTCTCTCGGGTTGCTTACACCAGAGGAGTTTGACGAAAAGGTCAGGCCGGAGCTGATGCTATATCCGGATCCTTGAATTCTGGTTTATGTAATACTAGAGTATTTATGTAACCTGTGCCGAGCGTTCGGCGTAAGACGCGTGATAGATAATCGCTTTTTGTCATGAGCAAATTGGCGCTGCCTTTCTGCCGCCATCCCGTCATCTAGTCGGCCAGTGACAAATGCTGCCATATAAAGCGTCGAGGATGCGCTGCTCTTCGTGAACCAGCATGCATCCTAACTCATCAAGATTTTGGTACAAATTCTCCAGTTCCTCGGGCCCCCCTGGCCCAGACTATGATTCCTGGCGCAGATTTCACTTTCATCGCAGACCCTCTCGGATCCTCTGGTTTGCCATCGGAGCTGCATCAGCCACTGTATTCATAATGCACAGGGAATCGAAACGGAACGAGAAGGCCATGTACTGGCATAACTCTTGTCGTACTCCTGTCTACCCGCAGGCAAGTAACGTTGAGATGAGCCAGGTGTTGGCTGAGGGTTTACCTACCGTGCCGAGCGGAGGCTCGGATACACCAAACACTCCCTCTCCGTATCCTTACTCGCACCCACATCATCATGCTCACTGGAGTTGGGGTTTTGCCAAAGAACGATCATTCCAATATCCCCCACCCGCTCTTCCACCTCCCGGCAGCGCCGTGACCACGAGCAACAGTGCAAATGTCCAGGCAAAATCGGCTTCTGCTCCTCCTACAGTGTCCACAGGATCCCTATCACTTCCAAACAACGCCAGCGCCACTTCTCAGTCACCTGTTCAGAATCAAACCATCCCTTGGAGTTCAGGGTCCAAGTTCGACCAGCAGAACAAAGATTGGGAACAGGAAAGACTGAGACTGCTTAATAACGCACAAAACGCGGTAAATATATTTCCAAGACTATTCTAACGAATGTTTGCCTAATTGTCTTCCGCTGATTAGATGAACGAGCTGTCTGAATCGGCCCTCGATTCACTTGCCTCTACCGTCGAAGTGCTAAAAACCGTATGTCGTATATTTGTCGGGACACTCGGAGACCGGCTCTTACTTACTCTTCTAGAAAATCACCGAACACCGTCTCAGGCGTGAACAGCAGCAGAAACAACTCGAGAAAGAGTTGGAAGAACAGAAGAAGAACCCCGTACGCTACGTATAAACTTGTACCCCTCATTTGCATCATTTCTCCCTACACTCTGTAATATCCGGGATTACTCCATCATATTCCATTACTTATCTAGTATTTACACCCATCTATTCTCCTCTCTATCCGCGTAATCTGGGGTAGCACATTCTACCGCGTTCACTCAGTGTCTCAAATCCTTAGCCCTATCACACCGGTGGGATCTTTCTACTACTCGAGTATCGATTTCTAACGGGCTATTTGAGTAACTGTTTGGCATAAAGAATCAGTGTAGTTATGGACGTCCAACAGCAAACCGCGAACGGGAAGTATGCGTCATGGGCCTCGAGCTCAACTCAAGGATGCGCACTGCGTCTCGAAAACACGACCATGATACTTTCTTTTTCTGAGAGGTGACCCCGCACGTCAAATCAATAAACAGGTGCAATTTCCAACTTAGGTTCAATGGAAAAACACAGCCCAATTTGAAGTGGGTTGAAAAAAAGTTAAAAGATACTGAGCTACATATGTGGCGAATTCGACAGAAAAAAAATTGCGATCTGGACAAATGGTAAGAAATAAGCGGAAAAAAAGAGCTTGTGCTATTGTTAAAATTCGAAATTCTAAACGAAACAATGCTGTTTACAACGAGAAAGATAGCATAGTGCTCTAAATGAGGTGATCAAAAAGCACTAGGAAAGCAAACGACATCAGTAGCAACTAGAAAGCAAAGGATAGCCTAACGAAAGCAAGGAGGAATGATTGATTGCACGGTCCGTAGTCTAATTGAAGTAACGATGAAATTTGAAATGAAATGGTTAACCAAAAAAGAAAAACGGAAAACGAAATTAGAGCTTCCTGGCGCAATATGATCTAGTAGTGCGTATAAGCAGACGAAGTTGTCTTCTCTTGTCCTGGGCACCGGTTCTCTTTTTGATGCTTTGTGACCGATCCTGGGTTCATAAACATGCGTCCACAAACCTGGCAAGGGAATCGGATACCAAGATGTATCTTATCGAAATGATCTGATTGAATAATTGGGCGGAGACGGAATTAACTGAGCCAAGAAAAGAAAATAGCGCCTAACGTACTATTTCGATACTGCGCAGATTTGTAAGGCGGGGTATTGCAGTCGGGATAGATGCACTTGTATAGTCCCTGGGCGGACGGGCGATCTGCATGAGGGTGTACCAGCTGGAAGTCGGCATGCGGGGGCAAGTAAAATTCCGCTGGCAATAGCCAGTACTCCACGCCTCCCAGGTCGGTACCGGGATACTGCAGGACGGACTTGTACCAACCCTCCATACTGAGTTTAGGCTTGGGAAGATTATATCTGGGATACAAATTCAACATCGATCCTTCGAAATGTAGGTGCACTTACACGTTAGACAGGGTTTCAAAACGCTTACAGTATCGGAGGTACTCAACGGTGAGCGGCATCCTGGGGTATCTGATGAGAGATTATTTAACTGTAGGCGAGCCTTTTTAACGTGGAGAGACCAATGGGAAGTCTTACCGGGGAGTAGGCATCGTAAGATCCCCCTACGGAACGACAAATATGACGAGTCGTAGGGAAGGGGATTACCAGTAAAACCCGGCTTAATATGAAATTATCACCTACAGCAGCAGAGAAGGAAATCGGAATCGACCGTTTGTCTCCCTGTTCTTTCATGAACAAGGCCTCCCTTACTAGCTGTGTGGTGCATGATTTATCTTGGATATACATTCAATGTCGTTCATGGTAAACGACAGCCACAATGTTTTTTTTATCAAGTTTATGAATTCCTTCCCGTTACCCAACCTGATTCTTGAGATCGATATCCTGACGGGCATCCGGCATTCGTAACTTATTGGCTCTCTTTGCCGTTAGAGTCATGGCTCATTACCATAGCATTGAAATTTCTGAGAGAAGTCAGTTTCGAGTTTCATCTTTTCCAAACAAAAGAATCTGATGGAACACTTACGGTGAAATAACAGGGAGAGTCTTGGAGGGTACTAGGCACCGGAAAAAATCAAATGTGAACATCACCAGCTACTCGACTTAAGTACGTTCTTCATAGCTTTGGCGAGCGTCTCCAATACACTGCCAACGTGCACAGTATCCTACCGTTTCGCGCGATACTCTCATCCTGCCATGTAAAAGATATAAGGAGTGCTGTCGAGGTAATTGATAAATGGGCATAGCAAACGGCATTGAAAAGGGAGCAGTTCAAAAATTCTCCAAAGTTTTTGATACCCCTGTGTGTTGCCATAGTTGGTTCATCTGTCCAGAAAATTCTGCTGTGATTCTCCCGAGGCTGTCTGGTACAGCCAACAGCCTTGTATGAGCCGTACAGCGGTTGGAACCAGCAGAGGACTAGCAAAGCTGCATCGACGAGACCGAGCGAGTCGGCGTTCCGGACGGTCAATCGAAATCATGCCACACATATATTGGATCCTATGCCGAAAAAGTATCAAAGCTTTCATCAGAGTTCCACAGCTGAGAGTAATGCCGCGAGAGTAAAAAGATGAGAGGGAGAGTGACTTGGCTGGTGGCGGTTAGATTACGACGAGCGCCCGGCTTGCGGCCCGGTGATTTTTGAGGAAAACGTGGGCATTTGAATGGGTTAATCGGAAATCCTTTCATTTTCACTCCAGTCGTAAGGCAAATCTGTCCTGGATACACCTTCACGTTAACGCTTCGAAAGTACAAAATAATACGCAACGCAGTTGGTAATGTGAATATGTAAGAGATACAAACTGTAGAGTGGGGATGGCATGCAAATGAATGGTTTTGAAAAGGATGCTAGTAGTGAAAGGGCGATAGCGAGGCGAAAGCAACATGATCGATAGAAAAATGGCTGGGTATGGGGGTAACAATGGGATGAAAATGCAAATAAACGGGGTCAGAGTGGGGGGCATGAGGTAGAGTTGGGAGCGCAAAAAAGGACACGAAAAAAAAACCCAAAGGAAAAAGAAATTACGGAATCCTTCGATACGAGTGTTTACAAATGTTCGCAGAGTGGTGAGCTAATGAGTGTATCCAATAAAGCTGGGCTGTGTGATGCGTCAGGTTGATCATTTTAGATGTTCAAACGAGGAAAAAAACTGACCATCGAATATTATAGTTGTACAGGGTAATAAATGCAATCATCAAGGTCGTGAAGAACCAGAGTAGTCATCCAGGCATAAAATCCAGTCATCTCCAGACTGCACGATTCCACGGAAAAAGCGTCTCCCTCTTAAGAGATCGACGCGTCGCATTCCGTACTGCTTATTATAATCCGGCAACCCTGGCGAATCGATGCAACGTTGTAGGCAAAAGCTGTAACAACGCTGGATGCGAGCCTCACCGAAAGTACGGACATCTTCGTCCGTCAAGCGGTGTTGTAATGTTTTGTATATGGCTTCAAAAACATCTAAACACCGAACACCCTCTTTCCGCTTCACCTTGATTGGCCAACATTTGAATTCCTCTTGATCCAGAGTGAAACGCATTTCCGTGAGGGTGCAATGCGTCGAGGCAGGCAGTCTAATGGCGTCGTATGGCATATCCATTCTGTGTCCAACGTCTGTGGAGATGGGTACCGTCACCCCTTTGGGTTTTCGTGGATCAAAGGCGACGTCGAAGCAGATACTCATTCTCTGTTTGCGAGAATGTCGGCTGGGCTCAGTTAGAGGCCAGTTCAACGCTATGGCTTCAGCTTTCATCGGGACTATATTCAATATAAGATATCATCTGTCATCGATTAAAGGCCATAGAAGAATTGCATACCAGAACAAGGATCAACTTTACGATAGCCTCCCACGGGCTTCCGGATAGCGTCACCGGATAATGAAGATTTCAGCGCTGGAAAGTGGATCGAGTTGGACGCAACGTGTAATGTATACGATTTAATGGCTCACCCTCATCATCAGATGAAAGCTTTCGCTTCCAGAGCGCAGTATGAGATTCTAAAACGGTCATAAAATCGATCCACGTGTACCGCTATGGGAAGGTTGCTTACCACTCGAGTATCCGTCAATCTTGGAGGATGAGCTCGAGCTTGAAGCCTTGCGATGATGATAATAACGACCTGTGAACACGCTATGAGAATCTGAGGCATTCACAACGTAATCTCTCTCTCTTACCATTACTTGACTCCTCCGACCCAGCTTTGGAGCTTGACATCATTTCAGCCTTGCTGGCAGGAACGTGGTCTAGATAGCACTTTTGAAAACCGATATCTTTGGCAAAGATAGCTTGATTACATACCCATTGTGGAGGGAGCTGGTGTTGGCGGTCTCAAGAGGGACCCGGGCTTCTTCAATATGCCTTTCAAAGGCGTTGTCGCACGGGAGTCTAATTAAGAACCGACGTTTTTTTTCTTCATTCTAGACGTCAACCGGAAATAAGACGGGAGAGGGTGCTCACGGTCGGAGACATTGCTGGACCCAGATAACTTTCTGGTCCTGGTCGAATTATGGGCATTCATTTGTCGTTGATTCGTCATTGGGACCTCGTGGAATGATGAATCCCTACGTTGACTCGCTGGAGGGGCAGGCGTTTGGGAACGATGAAAGTGCGACCATGGCATCCAAGACGATCGTGATTTCCCCGAGTGAGATCCATTATAGACAGTCGGCGAATTTAATGGGCTGCCTAAAGGTAGCTCTACGCTCTTAAGCGAAGGCTTGCGGGGGGTACGAAAGCCATCGACGTCCGTGCCGCTGTAATAGCCAGCCATATCTGGTTTCCCAGTTGACACTAAAAGTCAAAGACGATATAATACGAACGAAAAAGATAGCAGCTGCGAGACGGGGAAGCTCGTGTGCAGATGGTAAGCACGAGCTGGAGGGGAAGGCAGCTGCGAACTGGGGAATGGAATAAGTGGAAAGCTCTGAGACTGTGAGTGAGTGAAGTACTTGCATCGAGATTACCAGCGACTTGGGGTGTCCAACCCTGTAAAGAACCCTCGGGGTCTCCACAGCTGCCCTTCACGTAGCTTTATGGGAGGAAGGGAGAAGGACGCGGGCCATCCAAGCCACGAGGTGATGGGCAAGTCTCCCCAAGTCCCTTCTGTCGGCACGTGAACGGGTTCTTCCGCTCCGTTTCGCCCGCACATGGTTTTTTTTTTTGCAAGTCGATCCGACATTGCGTTCCATGGTCTCAATTCGTAGCCGAAACCAATAACTGACAGTCCCATTTTTCTACATAAAGTTTCTCAATCTCAACATATAGAGTATGTCCATTATCATCGCCGAATAGCGGGGTTTGACTATTCCATCAGACCAAAACCGTCAACTGACGCCCTGGTACACGGTAAACACGAAACCATGCCATCCTCGTGCAGAACTGCCTTGCTCAAACCACACCCCGGGAGTCTAACACCAACAACGATCGTACCAGGGTATGTTTCTGGAGGGGAAATACGCTTGCAAAAGACTCTTAACGCCTCAAAGCGACAACCTTGGGACTATTGGAGCTTCTGTGAAATATTGGAACAGACCATTCCGATTTGAGAGGGAAATGATGAACAATTTTCTAACCAAAAGGCCACTCTTTCCATTCCAGATCATCATCATATGCATCTAGGTTCCGAGTTACAATTTTCGACGAAGTTGCGAGAAACGGAGCCACTCTTCCCAATGTAGCAAGATTGGGAGAGAGCGCAGAACGATTGGTCTTGATTGGTCTTGAATAATACCGGATCCTCCTTGCGAGCTCCCCCTTCATCATATGATAGCACTAAAGGAGATACAAGCTGCCTCGCGGCTGTCAATGTGAGAGACCTGGTTCTTTTCTTACTGGGTAGAGATAGGCTACAGTGTAGCCGTTCAACAGATTCTCGGGAAGGGTATGGATCAGCCGAGCGCATATAGTCCACTGACGAAGGAGTGAACAAGCCTCAGAAAACAAATACTTCACTATTCAGATTCTGTTCAAACAACAAACTCCGATGGTTGCATATCACCGAGATTGCGCAAGGTAGACACGTATGTAGACACTTCCAGTGAATTCCTGTCAACCGGGACACCTTTTAGAAGGTGAGTTTATTGAGTAGGTGATAAGTGACATATCAGTGACCTCGAGGCATACCAGCTGAACCGCGAGAGTGGGGGTGGTTACCAAAAGATCGACCTCTTTTTGTTATTGCCCCCGCATATTCAATTTATCTAGGCACTCGAATACAATGTAGATGCGGCCTTTTCGGGGGTAGATGCTCGAGGCGTCTCCCTCGTTGATGCGGGGGGACTCGCCGAGGAGGGTGGGGATTCCCGGGCTACCGATATACCACGTATCGCAGTGAACGTGCTGAGGTCGTATACGATCAATTGTAGAGAACGATCTAGATCTCACCCTTAAAATGGTACTCGTGGAAGCTTTGATTCTCGATAATTCACTGTGATATCTTTAGTGTGAGGATAATTTTGCAAGTCCGGTATTATTGGCACAAATAACACGCCGGAAAGTAACAAATATCCGCTCAGCGGATTTCTTGACAGAAATAGAAGCTTTCGGTCCGAGTTTCGGCGAAACCGAAAACAGAGCCAAAATAGGACATTTCGATTTGTTCGGAATGTTAGTTGAAGTACAGCAATTCAGTTCGGATTTCAGTGAATGACATATGTATATTGAATGGAAAGATTTCAGTATAGCTGATAATTGTAACAAAACTAATAATATCATCGCTACATTCAGGTAGATAGAGTAGATAAATATCAAGATACATGAAAGCTGTAACGAATTTCAAGCATTCTACTTGACCGAATGTCTGGCTGATATGCGAACTTTCGATCAATATTTCAACATGATTGAAACTTCGACTGAATGACCAAATTTCAGTCAAGTCGAAGAGTCGTGGGCGCGCCCACGGCTGGTGCGAGCTGGATGAAGATCACGGGAGGTTTCGGAAAGAATGCAGGAGTGAAAAGCCTTTTTGCAGTACGTTATGTTGTATTAGACGTTGGACGCGCTGGACGCGCTAGCGTCTAGCTGAGGACGCACCTACGACCTTTCAGCCTTCTTGAAATCCAATATTTCATCCCGAGTTTCATCCATCATGAAATATTAGGTGAAAGTCTTCATATCTGCGAGCAATTCTGTAGGGCCGAATTTCTGACTTTCATCCAATCTTTCGTCCATGTCGAAACATATATATCTTGCCGTGTTGAAATTAGTACCGATATCAGTAGATTCAGTACATATCTCGGCTACGCCGAAGTATTTACATTCAGTTCATATATCTTTTTCCCCGAAATCGAAGCTGAAAGACTGCATTTCTGCCGAAGTTTTCAACCAACTGAAACGCTCCACTTCAGGCTAACTTTCGGCAAGGCTAAATTTCGGGCCGAACGCTTCTATGTTAGTCAAGATATCCGCTGAGCGGATATTTGTTACTTTCCGGCGTGTAAACCAGGGAATCCTGATCGAACGGCAGGTGTAAAAAAGCTTTGCCTCCCGCGCTTTCGATCCAAGACAAGCAGCCAGCCACAGGTAGCCGAAACCATTCGACTTGCCTTACCCAAGGATAAAAGAAAAAGCCCGGAGCGAAGACAAATCACCGCTGCGAAGCGTTCTCAAACATGATTTTTGCGTGCGTTCCAATCAATTCATATGGGCTGAACTAGACATGATCACTTTATACACTAAATCGATCGACCCGAAGAGCGAATGGCTGGTAGAGAAGGAGAAGGCGAACATGTAACATCAGCCAAAGGAAGAGAGGTCAATGTCGTATCAGAAGAAGAGCCTCACTGCGCTGTGCTGCACCCCCTTAGTCCAAGTCCCAACCAAAGTCACGAGAGTTGAAATCGATCTTGAACTTGGCATCTTCTTCCTCGCCCTTGCCATGCTACAGAATAGCATACTTAGAATCGCAATCGAAGTAAGCTTACTCATAAGACATACATGGAAGATGTGAGCGGGATGACCATGCATCGCAGCCGCATGTCCAACGTGACCATGGTGGTGGTCAATCACCACCTCGATCTCCTCAGCTCCAGGCTAAGAAGAATGTGTTAGCGCGCAAGGCAAACGCCTGGCATTGAGAAATACACACTTTGTGGTGGTGATGATGATGGTGATGGTGATGATGAGGGATATCTCCCTCGACGTCCATTACTACCACCTCGATCCCCTCGGCTCCAGGCTAGAAAGAATGATTTGTAAGCGCACAACAAACGCCTACCACATGAGAAATACACACTTTTTGGTGGTGGTGATGATGGTGGTGGTGGTGGTGAACGCCATGCTACACATCGTTAAAAAAAAGAGAACAGACTAGGAAGGGTTTATAAATACACATACCTCATGAGCATGATACTCGTAAGGATGGGGTTCTTCGTCGTCAAAGAACGCTTCAACCTCGCGACGGGATGGAGGGGAGCCAGTAGGAGAATCAGTGGACGGACTAGTGGTAGCGCCAGTAGCACTGGGCCGTCCACTTCCTTGATCGCTTGCCGGTCCGCCGCCGGGGACATCATGCTTCTTTGGATCGTGGTGGTGGTGATGATGATGATGGTGGTGCTTGGGATGACCTTGAGAACTGCTCATCTCATCCCCGGGTTTCGCGTCCTTCGAGTTAGCTCCTTTCGGGGCAGCATCGGAAGTGGAGCCAGAGGATGCAGTATCTCCGGCAGAAGCAGAGCCGGAAGATCCGATACCACTGCTCGCTTCGGCATTTGCGCCTGCAGAAGAAGGAGCACCTCGGCGACGAGCGGCTGCAGCCGCTTTGCCGGTCTTGAGTTGCGGCTTCTGGGTAGCGTCTGGAAAGGTGCTTGTCGAGGCGGCAGTCGCGAGCTGGGTGGCGACATCGGTCGAGTCTGCAACCGGTTCGACGGGCATGGCGAGAACAGAGGTTGCGGCACCTGCAGTCAAGAGGGCGGTAAGAATGGCGCGAGAATAGACCATGATGCAGAGAATTGATTGAGGCGAGCAAAAAAAAAAAAAGATTGGGAAGGGAAGAGACCAGCTCTGAGGGAATTTGAGGATGCTGGGTGGACCTTTTTATGCGGCGAATTTGTCGGATCGCTAAGGGGGGACGCGTATAATAATTTGGATAAAATAATGCCCAGGTCTATAAGTAGCGTTGCTATTTTGAAATAGCGCCCAAGTGAGGTTCCTTAACTTTGGGTGATGCATAGCCACACCTATGGTATAAACCATCCAAGTGTGGCATCGCTCAACTCCGCCTGCTTTCCTTCTTTCCCCCTTCTTCTTCTTTGGAGCTTAGGACTCCCCCTTTCTTTTTGGGTTTCAAGTCTTTCTCTGCACTCGTTCCTTTCGCGCCGCGCGCAACCTTGCTTGCTTTTCTTTCAAAACATTCAGGATGCCCTCTTTTTCCTTCACCCTTTCCTCTCTCTACGTTTTCGCGCTCACGACCGGTCTTGGCCACGCATTTCCGATTCCTAACTTTCCTAGATCAAAGAGAGGTGTTGGACTCGATATCCCGTTCCACAGGGTCAGGTCCCCTGCACTAGGAAGACGCGCTGGTGTCAGCGGAGAAATGGGTTTGGGTGATAATTCCGATCTGTGCGTTTCTCTCCTCAGTCTGTTGTTCAATCAACTTATATTCATTATTCCTTCCTCCAGCTTGTACACTGTTCCCATCCAACTCGGCTCCACCCTTACCGCCGTTCACCTCGACACCGGTTCGAGTGATTTATGGGTAACCTCAAGTGCTTGCACGACAGCATCCTGTGGACAGCTCACCGCGACCTCGTACCAACTCTCTTCTTTCAACGACTCCGGTTCATCCGTCCTTCTCAACTATGGAGATTCCACAACAGGAACAAAAGCTTCTGGTCCTATCGGTTTCGACACCGCTACTTTGGCCGGCATCGCAATTCAAGGCCAGACCTTCGCAGCCGTAAACTCTACGACCAACACCGTCGTTCAAAATGGTGCAGCCGGCATCTTTGGACTCGGTTTTCCCTCCGGAAGTTCCATACAGGCAGCCGTAGTCCAGTCGCAGACCGGTACTCTCAATTTCACAGATGCTTTTGTTAGCAGCACTTACAAGTACGGTCCACTCTTGTCGAGGATTGCGTCTACGAATCAGTTGCAGGATGATGTCTTTGCCATCGCTCTCCAGAGAAATCAGATTGACGATTCCGTTAACAATGGGACGTTGACAATTGGGAAGCTGCCAGACGGTGTAGATAACTCGAGCTTGACTTGGGTACCGGTTAGATTGTATAATCCTTCGGAAGGAGGCTTGACTCCCCCATCTTTTGCTCCCAATGAAGTATGTTTTCCTTTCACTCTAATTATTTACTCGCCGTAAGCTTACTGTTCTTTTCTATTTACAAGGTTTATCCTTTGTACGGAGCTGTCAGTTCCTGCTCACACCCTATATAGTCTAACCGTTTTTTTTCTTTCTCTCAAGTCGCTGGGAAATTGATATCGACGGTGTTTACCTCGACGGACAGTTGCTCTCTACATCGACGGTACCCGCAACCGGTGGCGTAGATAGTTCTCGGGTCTCTGCTCTAATTGACACGGTATCCACCACGCCATATTTGTGACCCGAACAAAAATTTAACTCCCGTGTTACTTACAGGGAAACTCACTCATTCGGGGACCCTCCGACGTGGTAAACGATATCCTCACAACTGTATCGCCTAATTTCAGCCCTTCCTCATCCAACTCTGTCCCTCTATTACCCTGCAATTCTGCACACTCCCTCGCATTCCAGATTGGTGGCAAAATGTTTCCCGTTGATCCGAGGGACTTTGTTAGCGATACCAGGTCCACAAACACAAAGACTTGTGCGGCCAGCAACGTCGTTTCCACAGATCCTCCAAGCGTAGGCGCGTTATTCAGATGGAGCTTGGGCGACCCGTTTTTGAAGTCGTGAGTTTCGCCATCATCATCCTTTTTTTTTTGAAAAATATATATATTCATCCCCTCATGGTGCATTTAAAGAACGATCGTCGCTTTTCACTATGGAAACTTAACTCATCCTTCCGTTGACCCGCCACGGATCGGATTCCTTTCTACCGTTCCTGCTAATGCGGATGCACTCTTAACTCAGGCCGTCGCGGACGCGCAGAGTGCAGGTAGCTTCGAGCGTGAGTGATTCTTTCCCCACCTCTTCCTAATTTCATTTCAGTTGTGTTGATCCCATAATTTTTTCTTTTTTTAAAAATAAATAAATCCACAGAAACGACTGAACTCGCACCGACGGCAAGTGCAGCAGCTGAAGCAGATAATGCAGTCACTCTCGTACCTACTGCTCCACCTTCGGCTATTGTTGCTTCCAGTACAGCGGCCTCATCTGCAGCGGCCACTGTATCAATTAGCAATGGAAATAGCGACAATAATTCAAGCCCTGGATCCTCAAATTCGTCGAGTACCAACAAATCTACCAATGCAGCGAGAAGCATGAGGCTCGGCGGTGCAAACTCTCTCCAGTCGTTATGTTCAGTTCCACAAACTCGGGGCCGTGGTCGGCAACAAGATGTCCTTCGTCGTATGACAGGTCTGATGGGTAATTGGAATACGAGTGCGTTTCTTGGTATCGGTGTTGCTTTGTTGGCCATGGTGATCACTTGAGAAACAAAACGGGTGACTCTTTTTTTTGTTTTCAATATCTTTGTGGAAATTTCTTCTTGGAGGGTTATTTTTTCTTTCTTGGTACTAAAGTAAAAATAGAGGACTAGACCGCATAGGAAAGAGATGAGATGGACTCGTTGCTATATTCGATACATAAACTCGCGCCCTTAATACAGTCACGGAGTTATTGATGTAGATACTTCATTTGCGACCACCGCCTGCGCAAACAAATGATTATGATTATTGATCACACGCAAAAGTCAATAATAGACTCCTTTGACTTTCTCCAATAAATCTTTCCCTCCCCATTTCTCGATAAGCTCGCACCGCCCTCTTGCACAAGACTCGTCCGTCTCTTCATAGCATCGCGGAGGTAACCAAAACTCTTCGTGAGGTAACTGTCGATATCGCAATACCTCCCTCACAACATCCGTCCCACCCTGATCCAGAACCACTTTTAAAAGCCTACTCCCTCGCTCTTCTTCAGCGCAACCCTCCAAGCTTAAATCCGACCAGATATTGGTGGCAATATGATGGACCGCAACGAGTCTTACAAATCCTTGAAGTGCCCCGCCATAGTTAATCAGGGCACGTAGATACGCGCTCAAAATTTCAGGATCAGTTTCTGCCGGGTACATCCATTCAATGATCCCGTCATGGCTGACAATCATATCCCCCACTTCGAGTCTGACCCCTCGTAATAAATGACTATAGTCCGTCCACAACAGCTTTCGATAGTCGGACGCGTACAGCATTGACGTCGGCGGGAAAAGCAGCCTGGAAAAGAGGGGGTGTGAAAAAGATACAGAGTCGTATAGGGATACGAAATCGGTATAGAATTGATAGAAAGGCACAGAAGTACCAAGGAGAGGAAGTCCGGCGGCCTCCAGTGGTGCAGGCACTGGACGAGGGGACCGGGGAGAGTATGGTAAGGATTGGAATGGCGAGTTCTTCAGGGTGAACGGGTCTAGCAATTCGTGCATCTGACGTCCCACGACAGCATCCCGAAACACCTCTTGCAACGACCTCTCGTTCTCAGACGCTGCTTTGACGCTGCCCGTCCCAACGCCGTGTTCTAGCATAAACACCTCCATACATCCTAATACGATGTCCTCTTGCTTAGCTCCAATTACCGGCATCAACGACGAAGCAAATCTAGTCAAAATTTCGCGCTGTGCCCGGGTCAGCGCCAGCGTTGCCCGTACCACCTCCGTTTCTGACGCATCCCAGGCATCCGGCAAAGCCCCAGACTGCTTGAAAATTGAATGGTCACTTCCAGAACGCAAAAGGTGGGTAATGGGGGAGAGCGTCCAGTCTGAATGAAGCGGAAGCCCAAGGGGACGCCATTCCGTATTTGCAGGCCGTGAAGTAGAGATTGCAGGCCGTGAAGTAGAGAAAGGGACTCTCAACGTCGTGCATATGCCAATCGACCGAGGACTTGAGCACAAGGGAGCAATGTAAGCATACGTGTCCCTCGCCGGATTGATTTCGTAAGTGAAAAATGGACCCAGTGCACCTTTTAGCCCATCCTTTTCCTCCCAAACATGGCTCGGAGCTCCAACGCTACCTCTTTGAGCGGCCCATTCGGGTGTCAAATGGGTAAGGATTTGAGGGATGACTTGATGAGCATATTCTTCATCACCCCGCTGAAAAGTACGTAATACTCCAAAGGTTTGAGCTAGCCAGATATCTGAATGACTCCCAGGCAAATGCGGAGATAGACGGAGAAAGAAATTTAGCAGAGTAGTGACAGGACGCATAAACAGCGAGGGGATATCGGAACGCCAGAGGTCGTGCCCGACTAGGCTCGCGCACAATTCCGATACTGCATCGAAAGGTAGCTCGAATGGCGGAGTGCTTCCCTTGGAACCCGGAGGATAACATCCAAGCCACAGTCGAATGGCCGAATACAAAGTTGTTGCAAACAAGGCAATTTCTTTCATAACAAGCTCGCTTTGAGCAACTGTCAGATCTTGTTTGAGGCGCTGAACGACTTCGGAAAGTATTCGCAACATATCAGAGTCGAAAACTCGCTTGAGCACCAGCGAGATCTCAGTCCTCTCATCCTCTCCCCCTCGTTTTCCATTTACTTTTGCGCCCTCTAGATAAGCACCTAACGAGCGCCAGATGGCGGCAACACTCGATAAATGATCCGAATTAAATGTAGAGAGCTCTGGAACACTGGTCATTGAATGATCGCCTGCCTCGACGACCTTTCCCCCTTTGTGATTTAAGGATTTGAGTAAGAGACTCGTTAGGCTCGCACCCCACTCCCAGCCCTTTACTTGGCTCCATAGCAGCTCATGACCAGGCGTCGTCCGGTGAGGGTCTGTGGCACATACGAGCCACGATTCTATGAGCGCCGCATAGACTCGGACACAACGCAGATCCGACGGCGTACGTGATGATCCAAGGGCAGAGATACGATCTCCAATCTGCCACCAAGCCTCATTCGCGTCGGTTGCGACACGCGAGTACATCCCGTATCGAGCTAATACGGTATAGAACAGCATGATCTCAACGAGGGTCACATCATCTGGAGACAGCACAACGAAACGTAATAGAGCATCGCCCGCTCGGATCTCCTCGCATAGTGCTTCAGCGTTCGTCCTAGATGCACTTGCTAGAATCGAAAGAAGATGGATGGCGGCTGCTGCAGACGAAGGTGTCATGAAGACTTTCAACACACCATCGACCAGGGCTCGTTCTTTGACTATGATCTCTGCGTTTGTATTTGAGTACCTCGCAACTTGAGTGAGTATAGACAAGATTTGATGTTGTGTCGTTGTCGCCGTCGATCCAGATTTTGACGAGGCATCGTGAGATATATCGCCACCATCCCTATCAGGAGGGCTGAGCAATAAAAGGGTGAGTTGAGGCAGCACATCTTTCAGAGGAAGCGCAGTTATCAAATCTGAATTGACAGCCGCCGTTTCACGCTCCATCCCCCCAAGCTCAAGTTCGAGGTCACCTAAATCTTCGGAGTTTTTTGTCCGACCAACCACACACTCCCAAACAACGTCCATTGCTCTGACACCAATCAGTCCACGTTCCGGAAGAGCTTCCAGTCCGGAAAACAGCATCCGTTTCATTGCGGTAGGCGCCTGAGATGTTTGCGAATCAGACGGGGAAAGTAGGGCTTTCCTGGCAAGCTCGATTTCTGCATCCTGATTTGGATTTTCCGCTCTCAACCATCTTACCACTCCAGCGAGAACATCGAGCATTGCTACTCTCTGAGCCCTGACCGTCGATCGTGTCAGAAGAAAGATGTCGTCCAACGTGTACCCGGCCCGTGACCCTTCGGCATGGTGGTGTAAACCTAGGTGCGTGGGGAGCGTGAGCGTTTTAGATGGAGGAATAGGGGAGCCAGTCAAGTCGAAGCGGAGGTCTGAACTCTGATCGCGCGGTGGTTGGGGAGATGAAGATATCCAGGCAAGATCGGGATTGTCGGTAGGTGCAGATGGAAAATAGTTTCTACGAATATATTCAGGCGTGCCCTCCTCAGGCTCTCCATCTTCCAATTTATGAGCTTGACTTGCTTCGACGCCCGTTGCGGGAGTAAATCTGCCATTGAAATAGCCTAGGGATACTGCACCACCATCGGGGTCTGGAGGAGGCAAGGCTAGTACCTGCTTTTTTGGAGAGGATGGTGCGGATGGGTAAACATGAACCTGATCCGGGGCAAGTTCTGCAAACCGGAGTTTGCGTGGAAGTTTGCTGGGACTATTCGGTCGAGTGCCAGCTCTTGAAGGTGAACCAGAGAGAGAAGAGATCAGGGGTGCTGAAGAGCCTGTATTCAATATCAATGACGGTGTGGCTTTTCGAAGGTAAGCGTGAACATACCTGTGGGCGGAGTCCAAGGTTCGCGCTCGGAAGTTAATGGGACTATGATTTATCTGATCAGTGAACAAAACAATCAATATTGCGTTCACCAACCTTCTTCCAAGGGTATTTTGTTCTCCTTTCTGGCTTCCCTCTTCTCTCTTGCCCTCCGCAATATTTCGCCCACACTCGGTCCAAACCTTTCCAGAACTTCTCGAATCTCTGCCTCCCTCTCATCTCCAGTCATTGCTTCGACTTTTGCCTCATTTTCGGCACTGATCTGAGTTCTCCAGTCATCTCCTGATTCTTTGCGGTTTTGATTCTCTAGAGTTTTTGGGCCCGGACCAGCAGTGGACGAGTCATGAACGATTGGAGGTACGTCCACGGGTCTCTGCGATGGCAGCTCAGCTTTCTTCTTATTCTCTTCCCTAGTCTTCAGGAATGTACTGCTCTTTTGCGATCTGTGCTGTACAGGCGGAAAACCGGTTTTTGAATTGAGTGAGCTGGAAAATCTAGATTCTGTCGGTTTCAAAGCCGCAGGTTTTCGCTCAAATACTGAGCCAACCAGACTGGCATTGGTTGTGGAGGACATGGAGGCGGCATTTCAACAGGATCTAGGACATTTTGTCAGCCTACAATGTCACGTGTGATCTTTTGAGTGGTGCTAATGACGCGTCGCGTCCAATATATATACCAATCTTTTTGTAGTTTCCTTTCTCCTTTTTCCTCATTATTACTAAAGACTAGAGGGAGAGAGGCATCTTGGGAATCAAGTGGCATATGAATTGTTTAACGGCCAAGATCCAACATACATACGTTTTATTCAAGAATCGATAGCAGATTTGAGAGGAAGTATTCAGGCAGTGATTGGAATCGTCAAATGTATATGTATGATAGCGATAGCAATTGGAGAGCAGTCTAAGTGTGCTTCTGATTCAAAGCATCTATAATTCTATGTATGTATCTAAAATGTCTAAGCTGTGAAGGGTCGAGATTACACCATATTATTAGTCGTGCTCGGCTTTGCCTCATGCATAGGCGTTGTGTGGGTGCTTGAGTCTTTCATGTCCTTCAGAACGTCCTCGTCTTCGGAGCAAAAGATCAAACCCTTCCAAAATGCGATGACCGTTAGAACAAAAAGAATAGCCCACGTCGCGCACATCAAAACCGCCATGGCGAAATGAATGTAAGTAAATCCAGGAATGTGGAAGAGGTCTGCGAGAACGCGCGTGGTGGAAATCCAGCCAACATTTCTGTCGAGAATGTTGCATCACTAAACCAAGGCGATGAGCTAATACTAGCGGACGTACGGGAATGTTAGAGCCCAGCAACCGAGGATTTCATGGAGATGTTTGTGCAACTTGAACCAGTAGGGCAAGATTCCAAACACAAAAAAGAACACCGCTAATCCATAGAGCATAAGCGCTGCCATGGCACTGCTCGCATACCAGATCTCGCCAGCAGTGGGACTAATGAGACCGTGAGCGGGGAGACTATGCGTTACATGAGAATGTAGCCGGAGGAAGAAAACACAGCTTCTGCGTACATGATTCTGGCACGATCCCCTAGTTTAAGCCTGGTTACCGGCGAGAGAGAGTAAATTCTGCGGACGCGGAGATATATCACGGGCCACTCACAGCGCAAGAGCAGTAAATCCAGGAGGACCTAATCAACAATAATCAATCCACTTTTGACGATCATGATACATCTCTTTTTACTCACCACAGGCTACAAAAGCGCCATTTGCTTGGTGCCCATCCAAAAATCCGGTCTGTTCAAAATAAGGAAACCTTCCAACCCTGGTGCGTCGTACGTACCGTCATAATTCGAATTATGTAGATGCACAGATAAAAGAACGTCATAAAGAATCCGATTCCTGATCACCTCGGTCAGAAGGATAATCCAAAAGTAGGGTGTTATACTCACCTTGGAAGAAGTAGCCAGCTACTAGCACTCCGACGGCTCGCGTATCTTCGGGACTCATTGTCCTGAGCACATTGAACGAAATGACTCCCACCAACATCTAGACCCCGTTAGACAAATTCCTGCGAAGGACCATACGTTTGACTGACCATCGGAAATACCTACCAGCGGGGATTCTTTTAGACCAGCTCAACGTCGATGAATGGTATTACATACTAAAAATGCATATGCCGGAGTGAAACGAGTCAGGTCGTGAGGTTGGTTGAACCAAATCATCAGCATTGGAAAACAAGTCAAGCATGCGAACCCAACATAGACCCTGAACCCAAATGTCAGCATGAATGAGTTTGCATGGTCGGGGAACGGACGTGCCAGAATAGGGCGTATATGAATTCGGGGCTAACGTGTCCGGGAGGGACAGCGTAGTTGATAGTGCCAATAATGATGGTGGCAAAGGAGAGAACCTAAGTCAAATATTCTTAAACGCAACTAAAAGACTCTGAGTAAGATCTATGCTCACAACTAGAGGAACGAATATTCCTTTGACGGGATCATTCAGAAGTCTCCATGCTTGCCTTGGATATACTATCAGGTTCAACGGTCCATCAGCGTAGATCAACTTTGGAAGGTCAAGACCTAAGTACTAACCGATCGCTTGTGTAAGTAGCGTCAACGTGTTCAAGAGGAAGAGTGACATATTCAGGAAGTAGAATACGGTTTCGACGAGGGTAAGAGTTGGCGAGCGCGCTGTGATTCCGGACAGAGTGACGTACACAGCCCCGGTGCCCATTCCAATAGGGAACTAACCCGGTGAATGAGACAGGACCCACAGTCAGTATAGGACCACTCACTGCCTGCCAGGACCAGCCATGGACACGTTTTGCGAGAGCACTGACTCTAGGCTGAGAGGTCGCTTCTGAGCGAACCATTAAAAAAAGACGATGTTGAACGATGTTGAGAGAACGTGGGCGAGGCAAGATTAGAGAAAGAGGTGAGCCAATGAATGAATCAATTGGGAGAGAGTGTGAGAGACCGCACTCGGGGACCTCAAAGGAAGAAATTTTAAGGCAAATGGAGAAGTGAAAGGCGGAGGTATTTAAGCGATTGTAACTGCCAAGCATTGAAGCAACAATTACTCGCTACGATCCTTCATGGCATTAGGGACAGTCAAAGTGGCCGCTGAAACCGCTCGTTTTTTTCGGTCGTCGTTGATCCAGCTTAAGTTGGAATAGTAGTGTTTCTGTGTAATTCAATGGATTAGAGACTGATAGGAAAATAATAGAGAATGCGCCAAGTAGCCTCGCTGTGTGCTGTGATACTCATCACAACCCTTTTTTGCTCATTGCAAAAGACTCCACACGTCAGTTGGTTCCCCTGCGAGTGATTTCTCAAGCCCTTCGAGATTTCGGTAATTTTAATGACGGCTGTTAACATTAAGAGCCATAGTAGATTGTCAGCATACTGTACGCCTGAGCCTGAAACGCGTTCATCATTGGCGGACGCGACCGATCACAAATTGACGTTATCTTAACGATAGCTTACCACCGAATCTCCGTCTCGCTACCTCATCCATCTGCCTCTTAACATCCCGAAAGGAATCCCACCAAGCCGTTCCGATTTTCACCCTCCTTTTCTCATCAGGATCGTCGTCAAAATCGCCATCTCCAACATATTCATACCCGCCCCACCATCTTTTCAGTAGAACCAGCCACCACTTCATCACGCTTACCGCCCTAAGTAATCCCTCATCCCCTGCCTGCGCACGATCCACACTTTTCACCAACCACTTGGCAAAGAACGCCACATCCTGTTTGTTCGGTGGGTACACCCTAAATCTCATCACCCACTGCTCTATCACCCTCTGGACATCGTCCGTCTCGACAAAATATAATTTTTCACCGGGAGTAGAACAAGCTTGCTTCAATGTCGGGGGCTGAATAAATCGTGCTTTGGGTGGCGGAAGAATGGTAACCTCCCCTGGATCAGGCTCGACAGGACGCAGGTCAAGCTTTTCCGAGTCGTCCCGTTGCGGTACGTAACCCAAATTCTGAAGCATCCGCGCAGCGGTGATCTGCTCACGCTGGACATTTCTTGGTAGCGCGGCGAACACCTCAGGGTCAATGTCGAGTTTGAGCAATTCGCTATCTGGGACTTTCCATGAAGCTATCCCAGGCAGCTTCGTATATTTGTTGTACTTCGTACCAGGCTTCCGAGGAGAGATGGAGAAGCGGGCCCGGCTGCGGTTTGGGTCTAATTGGGCCACGATTCGATGGAGGTCGGATCTCCCCGCAGGAGGCAGTTTACGGGGAAATGGGAATTTCATAGGGAATTTCCTTGGGTTAATATTGGGATTTGGGCGATACGAGACAAGCCGTCCATGACCTGGGGGAGGAGGATAAGCGGCAGCTGGAGGAACGCCTGGACCTGGCGGGACAAATGGTGATTCTGAGCGACGTTTGTACTCAATCTCCAACTCCTCTTTGATATCATGAGGCAAAGCATCAAAGACAGATTTGTCGAGTTGAGAGAAGGAGGGCAATTCATTAGTAGCACTAACAACATTTGAAACAGGTCCATCGGATGCTGTGGCAGTAGCTATTGTCGTAGGTTTCTGGATTGCTTCAGTAGTATCCATAGCCTTGACTGCGCCCCGACTCGAAGATGTGTTCCTTTCATTGGTCTTCCCTTTCGTTATAAACGACAGTCTGCTCTGGCCTGGTTTTCCAGTGTCCAAAGGCCTTGTGTCCGAGTTAGCGGTGGTCGGCGCTGTAGCTGACGCGGAAGAAGGCTCAAGTTTTGTGACCTGAATCCCTAGACCTCTCAATTCTTTTGCATCAAAGTCGAGTGACCGGAGCAACTTCCACGCGTGCTCTGCCAAAATCCTGTCATCGCTAGTCGCAATAAGTCTTCCACTACGATCTCGAATATTTGTTTGCTTATTGAATACATCGCAGGCTCCGTGGCCTAGGAACTGTAGCGAAAGGAATGCGAGATATTAGTATTGATTACCGTTGCTGGGAACAATGAACTCACCTTTGGCGGTTCAACCGGCGCTGTAGGATCCCTCTTCATGACTTTTAAAGATATTACTCGACCTCGTCGCTGGATCATATCCAGTCGTTTAGATACTTCCTTTGCTAACTGATCCAAGAAGGTCTTGACTTCTTCTTCTCTCTGAAAACGAATTCCGTACTAGGTTCGCAAGAGGTAAAACAACCCACTGCGCAAAGGAAAGAGGCTCTTACATTGATATCACAACTGACACTTTTCCGCTCTTTATCATTCTCCAATCTCCTCTCATCCACGCCTCTGATGAGGTTATACAGCGTCTCTCCGGTTGTCTTACCAAATACCTCTCTCAACGCATCTTTACTCTTCCCTTCGAGATCCCCCAAGGCTGAAGTACCCCATTTTCCCACAGCTTTTTGCTTCGCGGCCCTCCCAAACCCATGCAGCTCCGCCAAGTCAAGTGGCGCGAGGAAAGAACGTACTTCTCCGGGAACGAGATGATAAGATTTGGCAGGTTTCGCGCGCCGCGTGGCTAAACGAGCAAGAGTGATATTATGCGAGATCCCGATGCTTACTACGAAGTAGGTGAGCAGATTACAATACTCAAACCAGAGAAAGCATACTTTCGCATCCAGTCGATTCTCGAACTTGAGCACGGATTTGTTCTGCAAGTTCTTTGGCTGGATCATACGAAGGTATCGAGTGAGCTGAGTGGTTCCCGAGTGACTCTTCCCGCATGAGAGAAACGGTCTGTGTAACATCGACCAGAGCTTCATCCACTGATACAGCTTGAAGATCGGCAGCATGCATCATAAGTGCGGTATAAAATTTAAGGGAGAATTGTTTGTATCTAGACTTGGGATCAAAAAGATTGGCAGAGAGATGCAGAGGGCGGGATTTACAACTCGAACTCGTAAGGAATCGTTATGATGTTTGGGCACAGTTTCCGAGCCTGCTGAAGGCTATACAGGACATATCAGTGGATAATGAAAGTTTGTAACGATTTCAAGAAACGTACCTCATCCCATTTTTAATTCCGAACTCCCTCGCCTCGTAGCTCGCACTAGCAATCTCACTTGTGCTCGCTTCTCCTCCCTGGCCACCCTGAGAGTGGCACACTACCACCGGTTTCCCCTTCAGCTGTGGCCGCTTGGTCAAACCAGCAGCAACAAAAAAACAGTCAAAATCACAATGCATAATGACGCGCTGTTCTTCAGGAGGGTCCGAAGCCTTCCCCTTCCCCTTTACGTCTGTGCTCGTACTCGATTTAAGTTTCTTCGGTGAACGAAGAATGATGCCCGCCCCACGCATACTAAGTTCTTGACCCATAGAACTCCCTTCGCCAGACACTTTCCCATTACTGAAGCCGCCACCGCCAATTTCATTTTCAGCTTTCTCTTGAGCTTCATGAAGAAGTTCTTTGAGCTCTGCTTTCCAGGCAGAGAGGTGATGCAGACGAGAATTTTTATAATATTCATCAATGAAATCTGGAGCGACAGAGGTGTGAGCAGCGCGCCATTCGGGATTATGCATAACGCGTTGGGCCAGGGGATTAGAATCGTGTGCGGCATAGGAGGGGCCAGGTTTGCTGGGTGAAACTGAAGTATTCATTTCTGGTCTGGACTTTGAAGCTGATGGAACTATCGGAAGAAGAGACGACTGGTTTGGAAGAACTCCCTGAGTAGGTTCCGACCTATTTGTTGGTTTCCAAGCGTAGTCCCTCCACGAAAGGAGAACTTGGCGATTGGCACTCTCGACGAGCCATTCGGGAGTGCAAATCTTCATACGCTTCCATTCGGCAATTTTAGCGGGTGTAAGGGAGCACGTTATGATATGCGTAACGATTGTCTTTTTATCCAAGTAAGGCTGGAAAGTACCCCCATGGCGAACGATGAGTTGCCTTAAATCTTGAATAGATGGATCTGTGTAGCCGTTTATCTAAAAATTGGATGAGGAAGTAATACAAGGTTCATTGAAGATATCTCACATAAATTGAGAGCCCGGTGAAGATTCCCTCGTCGCCAGCTATATCCTTGTTCTGTATCTGCAACTTTGCCCTCTTCCGTTTCATATACTGCCCAAAATCTCCAAAGCGCGCAGCTCCATAGACATCCTCTTCCTCGTGTTTTCGTTTGAAAGACGTCGATAGAGCTTGTTGGTTGGGTGGGGGCGGCGTAAGCTCTTGTTTTGAATGGCTAGAATCTCTGGATTGATCAACCGATTCAACATAACCTATATCGCCAGGAAAGATAGTCTTCGAAAGGGCTGCGAGAAATTCCGAGTCCTGAGAGCTGAAGTAGTCAGAAGAGTTGCTACCGGAGGGCATGGGCAGCCAGTTCTGATTCAACCTTATGTGGCGTCACATGAGTCATCGAGTGAGTCACCAGGCACCCTCACTTGGACATGCTAGTTGGTATTTACAGCGCATCCTCGTACGATAGACCTCTCTCAAGTAGTCCGGCTCTTTCTTCTCTTCTTCCGCTTCCCGCTGTCGGTTTATTTCCTCTCCTAAATACTCTCTTCACTCTGGTTACAGACGATCCAATCATATTCACAACACCATCCTTCGCCTTGTTCGTAGCTCCCGATACGCTCCAGCTGGTGAGCGAGAACGAAAAGCCAAACAGTGGCTTGGAATAAATTCTGTCCTGTCGTATTCGATGTTCGTGGTCGACGACGATGGAGACTGCGTATCCCGCAGAATATATTGACGCCAGGGCGGTTGACGCGGATATTAAGAATATAATAATGATCTGCAGCTTTGCAGCCTGCTGGACAGAGGAGCCTCCGAGGATGGCTCCTGTCATCATACCTGGAATCGCAATGATACCCAGAACACTCATCTGGTTGATTGTTGGCGTTAATGCTATTCGCAGGGCGTCCACCAGGATGGGTTTACAAGCTTCCATACGAGACGCGCCAAAGGCTAGATACATCTCGACACGATCTCTATTGTCCCTGTGAAATACGAATGACAGGTAGAATTGAGATTTATGTAAGTTACTGCCATGATAGACACGTACTGCATCTCCTTGAGTATGTAACTCACAGACACAACTACACCATTGATCGTGCTCCCGCAGAGCATACCCACGACAGGGACTGTGGGATGAATGAGTGGCATTTTTTTTGCCACTAAGCGGACGTACTGTACTGCGATGGTTCCCAAAATTTGGTCACCGACATCGCGAATCTGACTCCTATGATAGATATAGGGATCGTGGATGCGAGGAGACTGAAGAGCACGGATGGAAACTATGGAAGAGAGCTTGAGCCCTGCGTGCCGTGCAAGAAAAAAGTCATCCGCGTACCATATTTTTGTGCCGTTTCTTTGACTTGTTAACAACTGTGGTGCAAATGATTTTGGCCTTGCGATTACTTCCAACATCATACTAGACACTGACCAGTCTCAAAAGTTCCCATAAAATTCAGCCAAACTGCGGGATGTCAGCGGTAGCTCATCTGTATCAGTTGACATGGCGAGACGTACAAGCGATTCCTGCGACAGCCCATGGGTTCTCAGTCTCAAAGACCTTCTGTAGGAGCGTTCCCACCACCGCTAGCTGTATGATACATCGTGTTGCTGCGACGAGTAAGGATAGTCCGATGCCCAAGTCAAAGATGTATGAAAAGATAACATTGACGCCGATGAAGGCAAATGCCAGTGCAATGTTTTGCCATGTAAGCTCAGACTCAGAGCGACCAGGGCCGGCAGGATGGTCCATTGGAGAGGAGCAGAGGCACGTGCGCGTAAGTATATACATTCTACATAACTCCCCACAGCAAGTCCAAAATGCTTTTAATCAAGCTGAACACTGTCGAATGTGTATAATGGTCTTCATTGTTGAAATAAATGGAAATATCACCATTTCTTGCATCCAGAACCATAGCATCGTCCTTCTCATTGTTTTGAATCCTGATGTCTCCGAAAAATATCCGTCTCCTGCCCTCCATAGCCGAGCTAAAGACAACCGACTCAGCAGCTACTGCACTGGACAACCACACGTAACCCTGTTGACTGGTGGCAAGGGTTATGCCCCGATATGTACGTGGTATCTTCACGAGGACGGACCCAGCATTCAAGTCAAATGCAGGCAGTACTCCTTCGCGGCGCTATCCAAGTCTATTGTCAGAGATGACCAGCATTTGGTTCAGACCTTACAATAGATATGGTAACAGATCCGTCTGTAGAAGATGCCGCCAAAAGGACTTTTTCTCGATGTGTGGGCATAGCAGTGTCTAGGAAATACAAGTCCGCTGACACGTTTGCATGCACCGAACAGGCGTGAAAGTTGCTTCGAACCTCTTCAGACTGACCATTAGGTAGAGGTACGAGTAAATCTTCTGGTATCTCCAGCGAAGGGACCCTTTAACAGAACCATGACACTAGTTCAGCGACACGAGCCCATCTAGAGACACGAATGACAGAGGAAGGGATGGCGAGAATTGATCAGTAGCTGTGTAAGGTGGAAGAGAATCAGCAGAGTCCTGAAATGCGCGATATTGATTGTAAAGCCAGAAGAACATTGCTAGACGACAGTGGGGATTGCAGGTGGGAGACCAGGTGAAATTCTTGTCAGGCAAATGCGCGGCCAGGGAGCAATTGAATGGTTTATGTTTTCACGAGCATGGACAGGTCCTACATATGGAGGAGATTGCGCATATGCTGGGACCCTAATCATGGATGCATCGTCGGTCCGTGAAGGGAAAACATATTGCCGCCAGTCAAGCCGGACAGGTATTAGTAATACACGAGAAACAAAGAGCATGTACATAATCCAACGAGGCATCCAACTAGTTCCACATTTTACCGAAGAAACCCTTCACAGACTTGACCACGGGAGAAGTAAGATCTTCATCCTCGAAATAGATATTGATACTTCCATGGGTCGATTCCAATACCATAGCATCATCAGTATCATCGTTCCTAGCACTAAAGTCTCCGAAAAACATGCGTTTCGAGCCTTTCACATCGCTGAAGATGACTGAATGTGCGGAAACAGCATCCGACATGAATACGCGGCCATGTTTCGTGGTGCCAGTGACCATACCTCGATAGGTGCGAGGTATCTTAACAGATACATAGCCATTCCGAGATTCCGCTTTCAAGTCGAAAGCGGGTAAGTACCCATTTCTGCGCTACAGTATTCTCTCAGTTGAAAGCAAATCCAGACACAATTCTGCACTCACGATAGAGGTGGTAACGGATCCGTGCGTAGACGATGTGGTCAAGAGGATCTTCTTTCGAGATTTAGCCATAGGTCTATCGAGTAAATATATGTCGGTCGATACACTTCCATGTTCCGATGAGGCATGCAAATTGCTTCGACGCTCCTCAGACTGGCCGTCAGGTAGGGGTACGAGAAATTCCTGGGGAATTTCCAGTGACGGATCGAGAAGGTAGGATCCTCGCACAGAGTGGTGATTCTGGTTCAATGAGACATAGTTGGACGGTTTTAGGCCACTTGGATGAACAGGCGACGAGCCAGAGAATGAAGATGATGGATCAGACGGAGCGTATGGCGGAGGAGAGTGAGAGTCCTGCAATAATATTTAGTCATAAGATAGGAAGAATAGAAAGGTAGTGCACTGTACACGCTTAGTAGGAATATCCTCCTTGGGCGTTTCTTTCGGTATGAGCATGGTGGGAGAGAGAGAGCAAGGAACCTCGGCAGATATACCAGAATTTGAATTGAGTTTAGCATGACACGCGCAGTCAAGAAGCTGTTTTATGATTAGCTGCGCACCAAAGTGGGGCAGATATTATCTTATCTTGAATCTTATCTTATCTTGACCGCTGATCTTATCCGACCTCGGGGAATCTGTCGGGGACTCTGACTAACTTGCTTTCGACCATGATTGCAGTCCAGTTCCCTACTCCAGTTCCTGACCCTCTTTCTGTGCCCTCAAACGCTCCAGAGCACTGCCCAGTACGCCTTTCCGAGTCATTTTTGTACTTTCGTATCTTATATTTCTGACTAGGGAACTGAATCCGAATTCGCAGGCAAAACTACAGCATGTGAAGGATGCGCAAACCAAGAAACTTGCTCCTCAAATACTCCCAAGGGTCCAGATCCCTCTCTCCCATTCATAAAGCAACGAATGTCTACCGTAAAACGCAAGATACTCGTCTTATCTGGCAAGGGAGGCGTAGGCAAATCAACCTTTACCGCACAGCTTGGGTGGGCATTCGCTGCTGACGAATCCACGCAGGTGAGTATTTTCCCCAAACAATGGCCTACCAATCCCTCAATCTGGTCTTAGACAGGAATTATGGATGTTGATATCTGCGGTCCGTCGATACCAACAATTCTGGGAATTGCTTCTGAGCAAGTACATTCCTCTTCATCTGGCTGGTCACCCGTCTATGTTCAGGACAACCTAGGGGTCATGTCCGTTGGCTTCATGCTTCCTTCCTCCCGAGACGCAATAATGTGGAGAGGTCCCAAAAAGAACGGGCTAATATCTCAATTCCTCAAAGACGTCGACTGGGGCGTTCTTGACTACTTGGTAATTGATACACCCCCAGGAACGTCGGACGAACACCTCAGCATTGTGCAATTTCTCAAAGAAAGCGGAATCGATGGAGCTGTCCTGATTACAACCCCGCAAGAGGTCGCTTTGCAGGATGTTCATCGGGAGATTGACTTCTGCAAAAAGGTTGGAATTCGGATATTGGGTCTTGTGGAGAACATGTCTGGATTTGTGTGTCCGTCGTGTAAGAACGAATCACAGATCTTTAAGCCGACTACGGGTGGGGCAAAGAGACTGGCAGAGGAAACGGGCATTGAGTTTCTCGGCGCTGTACCTCTGGATCCAAGGATAGGCAAGAGCGCGGATTACGGTGTCAGTTTTCTGGACGAGTATCCTGACAGTCCCGCTACTACTGCATATTTAGATATCATAGATCGTAAGTCCCTATCCCACTCAGAACTGTATATTCATTGAACATTTCCTCCACAGGTATCAAAGAGATCCTTGGAGACGTCTAATTACGTTCGCACTTTTTTCGTTTGCAGCTATCATGGTTATCCACTACTTTTGTATTTTTTGTCATTATCCATCCTGCAGACAGCCGTGTATACAGTAGCCATCATTCGAGTCTTTTCCTCGTCACTCCAATGTTTCAGTTCCCTTTTCTTCTATTGAATGAACGTGGGGGTCGCTGCCCGAGTTTTTGGGGGATGGGGGATCCGAAGTATTCTAAACCAAACCCTTTGAGTGTACTCGATAGATAATGCAACGCAATAGAACATACCTGAGAGTGTGTGCGTGACACTGTTGTATTTGGGGTATCGCGATGGCTCACTGAAATAGCCTGTGGAACGAGAACGCTCAGTCCACGAATCAATATCGATATAGTGCCGCTTGCCTTTTCCTTTTGGCCTCCGCCGATAAAGAACTTGCCATCCTTTTTCTCTCTCCTATCCGAAGTATACATATCCTCCTCCGTCTCCTCATCAATTCCAAAATCTCGAGGCATTTCTGACGCAGGAGCATCGGCTCCAGTAGTCTGCCGATCAACAATATATTTTCCAATGGGTGCGAGGTCTGCGAGACCGCCAGCTAGCCCTTCCGCACTTTCGTAGATTGAGACCGTAGACAGAGTCCGTAACAATCTCCGGCCACCGACTTCACCACCGCCCGCTATCGAACCAGTTCGGGAGCGGGCAGGAACGACGTAAGCTTCACCGCGAGAAGGGAATGTCACAGAGCTTTCGCTGTATGAGGCTACATGCTGCGAGGAGGGAAACGGGGTGCTAAACGTCGATCCTTGTCTTATTGGCTGCATGATGCTCGACCTCCTCGCATACGATACTACAGGATCTGCCGATGTTACTGGAACGTTGTTCGAAGATGGAGGGGCAGTGAAGATATCTTTATCTTCGTGTTTGGCAGGATCTAGCTCTATCTCGGCGGGTTCTTCGGTCAGTGTCCTCGACTGAGAAGAGACAGTCTCATCAGCGATGGCACCTGCATCTAAAGGATGGTCCCAAGCACCAGTCGCCCGCTCCTCAATGTCTGAGCCTCGACTACCGCTGACCTTTCGGATTGGCATTCCAGATAAATCATGGACCCCACGAACTTCTCGACGATAGTCTTGAATTTCGTTCCATAAGGCGCTACGGAAATCATCGATTGTATCCAAAGCCTCGATTTTCCGCCATTTGTCGAACGGCTTCGTACACTCTGGTTCATCTGCGATATCATGGTATGAGGCCAACCATGGGTGTTCGAGAGCTTCGGGTATTGTTATACGTTCATCAGGATCAAAGCTGAGCATCCGTTTTAATAGATCGAGGGCTGCAGGGTTTGGCTGAGTCAAATGGATAGAACAGCGCGTTATAGCGTACCTTGAACATCGGCTTGAGGAATGACTCTAATCAATGGCACTGTCTTCTTCAAAGGAAGGGATTTGACGTAGGCCTGTGCCTTTTAATCGATGTTACCTAGGTTCTTGAGATCGAACGGAACGTCATACCTTATCGCTACCAATTTTTCGAATGACTGGGTCATCGGGGGTACCTGCGGTGGTGCTAGTGAGTATTCGAAATGGCCGTAGAGCATCGACAGCCTACCAAGTACGTTGAGGATCTTGTTAAGCTGGTCAACTAAAATCAACAAAGATCAGAGATTTTACTCGATAGTCTCGAATCCCGCTAACCATAGCTGGGTCGGAGATGATTAGAAAAATGATACCGTCTATGAACAGACTGGGCTTACTCCTTTCCCTTGAACAGCGGTTTACCCATCAGCAGCTCGGCAAAGATACACCCTATTGACCAAACATCGACTGTTCGGGAAAGGTCAGATCTCCGATCATCCTCAGTACTATCATTACATTGACGTACTGGCGGTGTTATATCGTCTAGTCATGTTTATCAGCCTATGATCTGAACAAGGGTGTGTTACGAACTGACTTGAAAGCGAGCATAATCTCTAAAGTGAATTAATTAGGAAAGACGGGACTACAGGGAAGTTTTCACGGACGGACCTGGAGCACGATACCATCTTGTGGCAACATATTCAGTGAGATGGCTGGCATTTTCGTCCGGTACGGCGTCGAATCCTCTGCTTAGGCCGAAGTCACATATTTTGAGTTCACAGTCTGCGTTAACCAACAGATTCCCGGGCTTCAAATCGCGATGAATGATGTGAGCAGAATGTACATATTTCATGCCTATAAACAGTCGACATCTGCGTAGCATGGAGAAGCTAACTAGCCGTACCTCGTAGAATTTGGTATAGAAAGTACTGAACATGCTCACTAGTCAAATGCTGGCCCGACTTGATTATTTGATGAAGGTCAGCTATAACAAGAGAACAAGCGTTCAGAGTTTACAGTTGGCATCGCCACGCCCTTAAAATTCACACCTTCCATGGGCTATACGTAAAACATGTCGGTAAGACACGTCAGTTGATTGAGTTTTGTGAAGGGAAGAACAGGCCTGCAAACCTCCATAAAAATGTATCTGTTACAAAAGATGGATGCTAAGATTCAGAAGAGTGCAAGGACAGACGCACACTTCATCGAAATCTGGAGAGATTGCATCGACGTCAATGAGACCTGTAATATTTTCGTGGTTCGCGAGATGTCTGAGCAAAACAATTTCCCGCAACGCTCGTTTGGCGAGCTGAGCCTTTTCAAACACTCTTGTTACGAGCTAAAGAGCGAAAAAGAGTGTCAACCTGTAGTACAAGAGTTATCAAGGCTGCAGGGAGTTACTTTGATAGCTACAGTCTCTCCAGAAATCTCGTCCGCCGCAGAGCTGGTCGAGAGAAAAAAGCCAGGTCACAATCATGAACATAATAGAGAGCCTGGAGAACGACGCACATAACAACACCTAGGTCACTCATAAGTTATGCTGGCGTGAGTCTGCCTTCAGGAGACAAGAGCAATACCATAAGCACCAGAGCCCATCTCTCTGACCAGCTTCCATCTCTTTTCAACGTGAAATATTTTTCCAAAAGACGACTGAAGGGTGTGGTAACCTCTGTTGTTTCTCCCGGTCAGCAACAACCAAATGAAACTTGTAAGCACGCACCTCCGCTTCAAGCTCTGGTCCATAAGAGAGTTAGATGGTCTTCGCCTTGATCTGCCTCTGTCTACTGCCCATGAGGGAGAATGAGATGGCGAGGATGACTCGTTATCGCCACGGTCCTTGGAATGATCGCGATTCACGCGACGCTCTGGACTCGATTTTTGTGATTGACTCTCAGGCATGAGGCCTCAAGAGCTTATGGAACGGAACAGAGTCGCACAGCGGTCAATGGGCGACGCGTGACGGTGTCGAGCCAGAATGACAATGGAAGAGGAAGAACAGCGCAAAGCAGGCTGCGCCCCCTCGGTCATTTATGGGGTCATTTAATATGAATTGCTTCCGTATCTCCGTAAACGATCTCCGTTATCATAAAAAAAAATTATATCGACCCGTCTATAATATCACAGTAATGTCTACGACCCAGTAACCGGCGCCGGCTGCTCCTCGACGGTATTTACCCCGCCTCCTACGCTGCCACCCTCTGTAGCCTCGGCGAATATATCCAAAAAGCCCGATACTTTTGCTTTATTCGGCGCTCTTTTCGTGAGTAATTCTCTCAACCCAGCCTTCAAACTCGGTTGCTTATCGACCAGTTCCCGAAGTTGATCTTTCGGTAGCTGCAGCAGCGCCGCGAAACTCGCAGGCGCAATAACTTTGGCGCAGTGAATGAACCCTTCCCACAGCAACGGGTTCGTCCATATCTTTTTCGTTATTAGTCTCGATAATAGGGTGGTGGAAACAAACTTGACAAGAGTTTTGTATGTCGTAACAGCCTGGATTACCTGCAAAAGAACCTTAGACGTATGGGTCAAGAAAGCTAATATAAGACAAACTTACGGTACGCAGGAAAAGCACCGGGAGCACAGGTTCATCCATGATCTGTTGCATCACAGCAGCAAGGATTTCTGACCGGAACACGTCCGTCATGGAGAAACATATTCCAATCGCTGTAAGAATGCATCCTGTCAGCTTGAGGCGCCAATTACACACACCAAAGGCTGTACCTACCTTCTTTGGCACTCTTGATCCCAATCTCCTTCTCCGAGTCATGCAATAGTATCATCAGCTCCGCAGGCGTCAAAAGCTCACTTTGCCGGATTCGAGGCATATTCGATGTGACACTTCCAAAGGTTTGCGGCGGCGTAGCAACTATTGAGCCAAATACAGAGCGCACCAGGTTCTTGTTCTCCGGTTGGCTATTTAGTATTGACACGATACGAGGTAAGTGGCGTATGATGTCGGGCTGTAAATCTCATTGAGTTTAACTGTGGCAAGCGTTCATCCGCGAAATGTTCTATACCTTGTCCATTTCGGCAATTATGGGAATCAGGAAGCGAGCATCGAGATCTCGTTCATTGATCAATCCTTTGACAAGAGCGACTAATTGAGGGCTAGGTCTTCCATGTTCAGTGAATATGGTGAGGATACGTAGAGCCAGTGATTCGGCTCCAGGCGGGCACGTTCGCATCAAAGTCAAGAGCTTTCCATGACTCGACCCCAATGATCGAACAAGAGCCGTGATAAGCTCTTGAATAGCTTCCTGTACTGTAATATCCATCTGATCGTATGCAGCGAATAAGCTGTTCAAAGAATTCAAATAATTCAAAACAAGTCACACTTCGCCCAGATAATACTCAACACTCACTCGTCTAAAAGGTCGGGAACCTTTACCGAAAGAGCAAACAAGAGTTCAACGTGTTGCAAAACATGACTCTTATCTGCCGGAAGCTCGATCCTCTCCGGAAGATACAGTGTTTGAATGAGATCTTCAACGGGTAATTGGCCATCCTCCATGTTCTCCATGCGTTCACCTTCTTCCTCATCTGCCAAAGGAGGTTTCTCTCCCTCATCATCAGCCCCCTTGTCCTCTTCGGCAACTTTCATGCGAGTCTCCCTTTCCCCATCCACGTTCACATCACCATTCGTCAGAATTACATCACCATCAGGCTCGGGCGCCTCCGGCCGCTTTACAGAAACTTTCTGCAGTTTACGCAAGATCTGTAAAGCAAACTCCCGAATCATGCTGTACATTGGTTGGTGATTCGGAACCCATAGCTTGACGGTATTAATGGCCGCTCCCCGAACTTTCTTTTCAGGATGTGTCGTGAGCTCCAGAAGCACATTGAGAGCCTCCGCGCGCATCAGAGGACGTTGTATGACGAAGCCTCGAAGTGTAGAAAAGCCAATCTGCATTTTATCCGGGCTAAAATAAAAGGAACATCGGTTTTTTTACACGTCGCAAAGAAAAGTATGTATCACCTATTATTTTCCACGCATAGCTCGCGCAAAAGCGACAGGACATCGGCAGGAACAGAAGGTAGATCGAGGAGAAAGCGAGTGAACGTTCGATCCTTTCCGTCTAAATGTGTTTGGTAGGCTGCAACGATCTGGCCGAGCCATACGTCGTAATTTGGCCGCTGTGGTCCGAAAAATTAAAATAAGATAAAATAAGCGCAGAACTTTGAAGGTTCGGTTACAGTCATTCATACCCATTTCATATTGCGCTCCTGCCGTACTTGATCATTGTACCACTCTTCGTTCATCCAAGTAGTAGCTAACCGGATTCTAACAAAAAATCATTATCAGAAACAGTTATCAGTCGGAGGAGAATATCAAGGACTCACCGACCAGAAAAGTCAGACATGATATAGGCGCATAGAGTTTTCCGTAACCTGTCTTGCCTCTCATAGAAAAGTGTAATATTCCTTTCTTCATCCTCCATCGCATTACCTTCCTCGCTCGGGGACTCATCCAGTTCCTTCGGAGGTTCTGCCACCCGTGTAATCATCCTAACCACCAGCAACATCCACATATCCAGAGGTCCCCCGATCGTCGTGTCGACTGTGACAGTGGCGCCCGTGCTGGTTCGCAATTCCACCGCATCATCGTATATCCGGGCAATAGATTTCGATATTAGGTCAATTCGGTCATCGGTTGAACCCAATGCCTTCGGTGAGGGTAGCTTGAAATCAGAAAGCGAGATGATGGATTTCTCATCAAACCCTCGAGCATTATCCGGCTCCGGGATGACTTCTTCTGAAATGGCAGCTGGAACAGAGAGCTATAGTTGAAAGAGAGAGATCAGTTTTGAGTGAGAAGTTGAGAGTGCAATAAATAATTTACTTCTTCGTTGAGTCGATCGGGCTCATATTCCAAATCATCTTGATCAATATCCATTTGAAGAGGATCAACTGGTTCCTCTTTAACCGGTGGTGGAGGGGTATGGGGTCGGGGTATAGGTTCAATTATATTCCTTCGACTGTCGGCCGTAGGAGCAGGTACAGGTGCAGGTTCTGGCGCTGGCGCCAGTGGCGGAGGAAGTACAGCAGCTGAAGTCGAAGCAGTGGCGAGGCCCATTCTCTGTCTATAAGCTTGTACGAGCGCAATCAAAGCTGGCTCCGTGAATGCTTCGAGATTTGCGACAATCAGATCTGTAATGAGTGTCGCAGGAAGAGTAGAAAAGTCGAATGAAGCCAATAATGATAATGAAGGATCTGGAGGAGGCGGCGGAGGAGGCGGAGCATCTGCGACACCATTCTCTAATTTGACGCGTTTATTGTCGCTACGATCCGTCTCGGTTGAGGATCGTTTTTTGGGTTCTGTGACCCCAGCAGCAATAGCAGCTCTTCGTTTCTTCTCTTCTGCTGCAGCGGCTTCCATCCTAGAAGCTTGTACTGCTAAAGCTTCGTTAATTTGAGGCACGTATTGGCCGGCATTTGGGATGCTGCATCTGCGTTTCAGTATGTAAACAGAGGTCGAGGATGGAGACAAGTACCGCGATATATGTACGAGAACGATACGAACAGCCTTTTCTGCACTCTTTATTGTTGTTGCTGAGAGACCGTGTAAGGCAGCAGGCGTCCATTGCTTCAATGACGTGACTACGAGAGGTATCATGTTGGGTCGCATCTTAACGAGAGTCACCCAGCTGTTGAGTAGCGCGGTCAATATATCGACACTCCTTATATGAAATAGTCAGTTAATGTATTGCAAAATAAGCATGAAGCTCACTGATTTGAATACAAAATCTCGATGACTTTTTTGAGAAGGCCTTGACCCTCTGCTTCCAGCTGGGGCAAGGAAATGAAGGGATGGTTGGCGGGACAAAAGGAAAGATTTGGGTCATTCTTGTTCTGGAGCTGCGTACACGGGAGATAATCAGACGGGGATGGCTTCCGGCATGACGGGCAAAACTTACTCTTGGATCGGAGATTCCTTGCGGCACTTGGACAAGAATGACCCGTTGAATGAACTTGAGCCCAGATATGCGGAGACCAGTATGAATGCCAGGCAAAGTAACAAAGGCTATTGCTTTGGATTTGCAATTGCTCAAGGTGGTCCACATTGGGGGGTTGTTGCGAGTAGAGCATCTATTTTTTTGGTGAGACAGCGCGTGCGCAAGACCAGTTGCAGAAGGATCTTACAGTAGTCGGAAAAGGAGCGGATATACGGCGGTCAGACATTGAATCGTAACTTTGACAATTGAGGGGTTTGGGTCGTCGAGGAGCTGGAGGAGAGTCTCGAGAGTCTGAGAGGACACTAAAGCAACAGATTTTATTAACTGAATTGGAAGAAACAGATATTGTATACGAACGTTGCGTCTTAGCATCCAAGCTCAGCGAGGACCGGCAGAGACCAAAATGAAAAAGGTCTATAACCCAGGATTTCAAGAGCGAGTCGCCGGCATTGACGACTTTGGAGATGAGAATGGGGACCAGGACTCGGATGGGCGCCGGCTGAGCCTCGAGTGACTCTCGCAGCGAGCCTAGCAGGTCAGCTTGCTCCTTAGAATTTTGTTCAGTACTGAGAGCAGCCTGCAGAGTTTGTAGAGGGTCGACTGGATTGCTCGCCATCGTCAAAGTTCCCGACAAACACCAATCGAGGTCACGTTGTCTGACGCTCGTTCTCTTACCGACACCCAACATGGTATTTGCTTTCAATTATCTCTGGAATTTATCGTTCAGCACACACACAGTCTGCTCAGCAATCTCAAGGTATTCAAACTCTTCTCGAAGCCGAGAAAGCCGCTGCGAAAATTGTGCAAGAGGCTCGTCAATGTCTGTGCTCGGTTTGCTGGGCTCAGGAGGGATGTGCAGTCTGACGGTCAACAGATCGTGTTCAGAAACTAAAGGATGCTCGTACAGAGGCAGCGAAAGAGATCGAAGAATACAAGAAGGCCAGAGAGGGCGAGTTCAAGAAGTTTGAAGCATCGGTGCGTCCTGACCGGCGATTATCATCGTACATCGACTTAGGTCCCGCCCACTCTAGCATGCTGGTTCAACATCTGAGGCCGAAACGGCCATCGACAAGGAGACGGAGGTCAAGCTGAAGGTCATCACAGAATCCTACAACAAAGGCAGCGACGAGGTCGTACAGAAGTTGTTGGCCAGAGTCACCCAAGTCAAGCCAGAACTTCATAGGAATCTGAGAAAGGCTCAGTCTTGAAGCTTGAAGTACCATATTCTCCACTACACATCGCGAACTCGTTATCCATTAATCAACACTTGTAATACCCTCTGAGATGGATCATGTCAGTATTTATCCGATATAGACCTGCTCGTCAACCGCCAACCTTATGGCGGGCATTTGGCACAGTGGTAGCGCGCACGCTTCGCATGGTGCCTGCGTGAGGTCTAGGGTTCGACTCCCTAAATGTCCAATTTTTTTACTACCAGATCGAGATCGGCATCCAGATCTTGCCCATCAATTTTCCTTATGCTTTTTTTTTCAGGTTCCTTAAAGTAGTTGGTCCATATGTCAAGGAGCCCTCCTTGAGCCCGTACCACCACCATCTACTGCCATGTCGGACGAAGATTCCAAGCACTCCGACTCGCCTCCTCTCTACAATGCCCCTGCTCTTGAAGCTCAACCCGTCGATACCGCTTCAAAAAGGCCCCCTATCCGATATTCTTCCCCCGCGGCCTTTTTCACCAGCGTCAAGGAGCGTATCAGAAGTGTCTTGACCAGGAGGTTTTTGTTTTCATTGCTCGCTGGCCAGGTCGTGTCAGTGTGTATTACATGCACTAATGTTACCACCACCGAGCTAGTGATCAGGAACTGGGCTCTGCCAACCACCCAGACCGTCTTCTTGTAAGCTTTTTTTTTATGAAAAAAATTCCACCTCAATGCCTCGTTGCAGATATTTTTCTCTGTTTATCATCTACGTGCCTTACACAATATACAAATGTTCGTACTCGCTTCGTTGTCCTAGAACAAACACTATCTAAAAGATATTTTTCATAGACGGTTTCAAAGGTTGGGCCGAGATGCTTTTGCGCGATGGATGGAAATGTGCGTCATTTCCCTTCATCACTCGGTTAACTGTCAATCCTTATGGAATAATACATCAGACATCATCTTGGCCGCATGTGATGTTGAGGGGAACTTTATGGTCGTCAAAGCTTATGAATACACCGACTTGCTATCCTGCATGCTTCTTGACGCGTATGTAGTCTCATGATTAATACTTTGAATCGTGCACCATTCTCATCCCCATTATCTTCTCTTCTCCCGCAGCTGGGCCATTCCCGTCTGTCTTTTCGTTTCCTGGATTTACTTCCGTACGAAATACCATTGGACACAACTTTTGGTATGTTTGACGGGTTGTTGGCCTCGAAGTATCTCATTCTGACATTCATTTTTGATTCCAGGGTGTTTTCATATGTGTTCTCGGTCTCGGTCTTCTTGTATGCTCAGATGAACTGACGGACAAGGACTACCAAGCACTCGCCAGAGGTAAAGGCGATGGGTTGATGATTGCAGGGGCAACACTAGTATGGTATCTACGCTCTATTCACTTCTTTATCTGACTTAGCTTCATCTTAGTACGGAATCAGTAAGTAAAATTCAACGCCCAGCCCAACCAGCGGTCTAATTTTTCTTTAGCCAACGCCACGGAGGAACTCTTTGTCCGTAAGAGACCCTTGTACGAGGCATGTTTATCCCCTCTGCCACTTCAGCATTGTCATTGACATCCTCGATAGGTCGTCGGCTCACTGGGCATGTTTGGTTTCATTATCTGCATGTCCCAGGCTGCGGGACTAGAACACAATGACTGGTTTGCAGCCACATGGAACGGTGCCAATGGTGCGATAATCTTACTGACAGATGTGTTTCAAACTTTCAACATTCGCTAACCTATTTTTCACAAGTCGGCCTCATTCTCGCATATACAGCTGCCATGTTCATATTGTACACCGTGGCGCCTATCCTGTACCGCATGGCGTCTTCAGGCTATTACAACTTGAGTCTCCTTTCAAGTGACTTTTATGGATTGATCTTTGGATTGGGCCTCTACGTATGGCATCATTTGTACTCTTTTTTAAAATCTCAACTAATCGTTCTTCCTTTGATCTAGCACTATAAACCGTACTGGCTGTATTTTGTAGCCTATGTGATTGTTCTTATCGGCCTAATAACGTACTTTTGGTATTCAGCTCGTGGGTGGTCTTCTTGTCTGGCTCTCGAATGAGCGCTAAGGGTCATTGACGCTTTTGCTAACCTCCTCTTCTCTTTAGCCGAAGACCAAGCCACTCTGGCTCCAGAAGCCCCTTCGTATGTTCAGGAACGAAGAAAGGAATTGCAGGGTCCTCAAAGGATAGCAGGGAACGTGTAGAACTAGATAGCTCCCCGCTTGAGCATTATCGAGCATAGTGGGGAAATGTTCATCTATATCATGATTTCTTGGGGTTTTTCCTTATATGTTCTCCTGGTTCTACGTGCTTAGTACATACTTACTTTGGGAAAATCAGCTTACGCCTCCAGGGTCGTTAAAGGTACCAGTAGTGGTAGTAGTGTTCATGTTTAGCCTTCAAACCGTTCCAAAAGAGTTAAGATCATAGTATGAGCTATATTGGATGAAGTCTCGTTGCACTACATAGTAGGCTTAGCAGTCACACATTGAGCTATCTCTCCCCTAAGTAAGGTCGTGAACGCGTGAACCCTTACGATGTCTCGCGAAATTGCTTGGAAGGTATACTAAAGTACATAGCATGTCCTGACAATGGACATGGGACACATGCACGCTCAACGTCAACTCATTCTATGTGCGGCACCGCACGCACAGCAATCCAACATATGAATATATCCCAGCAGTCTTTTAAATACTTTTTACATCGGCCAAAAGGTTCCCCTTCCGACCTCCAGTGCACGACTAAGAATACCTCCAAATCCTGACAGTCAAGATTTATCTAGTCTCCCCTAGTATGAGCTCATTTTCAATCAAAATTCCAGACCGTACAATGATTGGTGCGATGGCGCGGTTGTCAGTTATTTGGTCGTTTGGCATGAAAGGATCTGGAGCGCTCCTCCTTCTTCACCTTACCTTACCTCCACGGCGCAGCAGTCATATAGGTCTTCCCCGCCTCCTCCATTTCTAACTTTCTCTCTGTTATGCATGAACGACGCAATGACTTTGACTTTGCTATGCGTGGTCGTCTTCTCTATATTGGCATCCACCGATGCATTGTTTGAATGGTGTGCCGACAGTGCTACTGAGAGATTACTACTGCTACTGAGATAAAAGCTATAACAATTGTCTCAGCAAGGTATGCACTTCCAAGAACATTTTGTACTTTTAGGAGTCGTATAACTGAAAGTCAACTTCTTTTTTCTAACTTTTTTGTACATAAGCTGCTTCGTCTTTTTCAGTATTCCATTTCACATCAAGTTTTTCTCATTCCTTTATGCAAAGGGAGAGTGATTTGGGTATATAAAAAGGGAGTTACTGCGAGATACGGGTTGTCCTTTGTCATATCAATAAAAATGATAAAAGTGGGGTAGCAAGGAAAGGGTTAGAATTACGATGACGCTGATTGATTTATCATGGAGAGAAAAAAAGAACAATAAACTACATTTTTTTTCAGATAAAAGCATGAAGAAAAACAAAAAAAAGAACGGAAAGGAACGGAAACATCTCGGCAAGATATGTGGCACGGAAAAAAGTGGTAAAAAATGAAACGATGCAAGATGTAATGAGGTTCAAAGCAAGGAACGCGAGTGCGACGAGACTGAAAGAAATCAATGAGACGCAAGATGTAGTGTGAATCATCCAGTCCGCTGACGAGGTGGGGCATACCCATTCAAGTTGGGTGTATAGTTACCAGAGACTGGATTAGGAGTAAGTTCGCCGCTGGGTCGAGGTTGGATATATGATGAAGGGCGCGACGGGGTGGAAGGTCCAATTGGATATATCGGCCGAGGAGATGCCCATTCTTCGGGCTGCGTTGTTGTTCGGGGACTACTGACGGGCATATTGCCAACATGTCCGTGCTGCGAGGAGGAGGAGGGATAGGAAGGTATTGGCTGTGACAATCCATACGGCCGATGAGCAGCACTAGGAGGTGGCGGCCGTTCGGGAACAGCTGTTGAAGGACCAGGCGTGCCGGTGATCCGTGGTGTACTGCCATTGGGTACATTATACAGCCCAGGGGTTGGCAGTCTTCCATTGCCGGCTTTCACCTTCTGGTATGTGTCGCACTTTTTCATGAAATCCTTCGCTGGAAGTTCGAGAGAATTGACAAAGTAATCCTGATCATGAAGAATAGAGAGGAACTCCTCTGGAACCGCGAAGTACTCGTCTTGGTTCTCCAGCAGGATTGTCACTACGCCGATAGCTTTGAAACTCTCGTCGCGAACAGGGCCATGCGCTTTTGGGTAGAGGATACTAGGGCATATCACCATCGCAAGATTTCCAAGGTCCATCTTACTACCCGTAACTTCGTCCATGTGCGCAAACGAAGCCACCCACTTCAAAAACACGAATATGATCTCCATGGTGTCTCGATGAGCCTTTGGCATGATGATACATATCATGTGTAGTAATCGTTTGCGTTCTTCGTCGTTCTTAAGCGCTGTGCATAGGCAAATAATCAGGATGTGTGACTGTGATTAGTGAAACTTTACTAACCATACGCTGCTACCCAGAGCTTGTACAACTTGGACGTCATGAGTGGTTCCGGTAATTCCCGCAAGAATTTTTTCAGCAATGCTGCAAGCTGGACAGCATTATCCTGGCTGAGATCAACAGAAAGAGGATCCCTATCGATGCCCTCGGCGAGCTGACCCAGACGTCGGATGTTGCCATTCTTCCGGAAAATGCCCTCCACCGACATATCTCATCACCGCAGTATTAGCGAAACAGAAATTTCATAGAAAAAAGGGAATATAATAAGATAACTCACCCATCTGCCTCATCGCGGATATCACATCGTCCACAAAACTCGGTACTCTCAGAGTAGCTCTGGAAGCACCAAGTAGTGAATCAACACCTTCCTGTGATACCAGCAGTTCCAATGGGACCCCGAACGTGCCTAAACAAAGAAAATGAAAATTTTCATTTTTGAGAAAGACAGGAGTCTCGAGGGTATATAGGGCAAGCGAATAACGCACCAGTCTTCTTCTTCTGATTCTTCTTATCTCCCCTCCCAAGAAGTGTCTTCCAAAACCCACTTTTCTTTGCCTCCACCATCTCCAGTAATTCCTCGAGATCAATCTGGTCCTTCAGCGGTGATCGAATAAGGACCAACACAGCAGAATATTTGACGATGACCAACTCTAAAGCACTCAGCTCAGCGATATACGGAATGGAATTCAATCGCGGTAAAGAACGCTGCTGTTCTCGAGCTTGTGCGGCTTCGATAAGGGGACCGATATCCGCCAATGTGATGCTCTCGTCAGCAGGTGGCATATGGAGCATCCCCTGTGGGTCTTCATGTCCGACCGCAGGTGAACTCGGTTGACTCTGATCCTCAACAATCATCACCCCTGTATTATTCCGAGCAAACGCAGGTCTAATCATATGACTCTGACCGCTGCCATGAACATCCAAGCTCATATTCAATGGAGCAGGTCTTTGCTGCTGAACAAAGGACGGCGTCTGAGGAGGAACATTTGGTGACTTGGTTTGGTGCCCGGGCGTGACTGGTTGATCGTCGTGATGGTGGGTGTGTTGATGGTGTAATTGGGATTGGGACTGAGAGGTCGTCTCTTGAGATTTCTGGGACTGCAAAACGTTATGTGGATGAACAGAGCGTCCCGCAGGACTCTCAACGATCGTAGAACGTTTCGGTAGTCTGGCAGTCGCCGAAAGTTTCCGATCTAGGTGAACCTGCTTCATTCGCATGATGTCGGCAGAATTTCGATACGGGTCACTTTCGGAGGTCTGGGTGAGCGAGGATGATGGAGCTGTTGGCTCTGCAGAAAGATAAGTATGAGAAACTCGGGCCCCCAACCACAAGGGAACAAAAACAAAACAAAAAAGACTCGCCAGGTGATAGAGGAACGACACCCTGCCTTCTCAGCAGCAGATATAACCTCCGCAAGGCAACATTCAATAGGAACGCATATTGCTCTAATCTCTGCACGGCTTTGAACCCTCCTCGACATCCTGCATGCGCATGGTCTGTGCACAATATAACGGTCGGAACAGAACCAAAGGATGCCGTCTCCTTCAGCGTGTCTACTTCGTACACGAACAAACCAACATTAGCTGGCGGTCGCCGGGCCGTAGTCACCTTTGGCGTTGGTTGGACTGACGAAGGGCCATCTCCCGAGGCTTCCCTCTCCTTATCCTTAATCGCCGTTGGTGGAAGAGGCACCTCTGCAATCTTCCCGCAGACCTTGCAAGAAACACATTTAGAATGCCACCGTTGGTACGTTCCGAGCCGGACACAATCTTCCTCAACAGTCAACCCACACTTGACACACAGGTCGCTCGGTGGGTGGCTAGAAGAAATCTGACCGGCTCCATCTACTCCGACGCCCAGATTGAATGGCGACTCCCCTGCATTCTCTGGAGCAAGGCTCCGAAATCCATATGTGACCCCTTGCGTGCCAATGTTTCCACTAGGATTCAACGCAACCTCTCCATTCTGACCTTTAATCATCCGGCGAGCCGACGGGTTCCCACCCTGGACTGCCAGCAGGTGAAGTTTATCGAGAAATCCAGCCATGGCCTCGCCCTGCCGCAGCGTCGCATTGCCATTACCAGCATGCCCCGGAGTTTCCCGTTCAAGCTTGAGGGCCCCTGTAAGTGCGATTCGAATAAGGATCTTCAAGTAGTGGGCCAAGCCGGTAACCAGAGCGAGGAGTTCCTGTGTCATCCCCATCCTACGGGACCCAGTTTCTTGCGTATGTGAGAGCAAGGTGAAGAGTTCGACCGTCTTCCGACAAAGCATCCGAGCTTCCCGAACGTGGGACATACCTGCAACAATGTGGGTCTCATCAATTAAGTCCCTCCCCAGATCGTATACAAAACGCCACTCACCCTTCATGCTTAGTCTGGCAAAGTAGAACTCGAGATCGTCGAGCGAGGCAAACAGCACTTCAACGTGGAGGATAAACTTTTCTGCCATCCGTATTGCATCGAGGTACTGGCCATTACTGACTTGCCGCAGCATGTCCGAGATGCAAGCCGCGCTGGATTCCTCAAAGGCTGATAATACGCTGATTTTTTAAAATATTAGGACGGCAGCCCCCGCAAAGAGAAAAAGGGAGAGAAGTGGTTCGACGCACGTCCATATCCTATACACGAGCTGCTCCATACGAATCTGTTTCTCCTTCAACGACGCCGGAGTCTCCCGACGCTCCTCCTCCAGATATCCCGGCTCCTCTGGCTCACCCTCGATACTCGTGGGTCGCCTCGAGACCACCTTGACATTCCAAAATTTATTTATCATGTAGCATTCAGGATGCCAACACTCGTCTCGCATGTTCCTATTTATCTCTACAAATTGCTTGAGGATGGCGGTATCGCAGCCAGCACACTTGGTGGCGAATCGGGAGGAGTAGTGGAAATGGCAATAGACATCTCCATCATGCTCGTAGTAAGAATCTTGGGGACCAAAAAGAGTTGGGCAGAGCGAGCAGGTGAAATGATCAACGTGATATTTCTTGTCTGGGTTTATGTGTTAGCAAGCTGCCATCATCGAGTCGAGGATAAAACTCACTGCAGGCCGTGATATAACTCCCTCGAAGAGCCATCCCGCATTTTGCGCAAATGAGGTTGAGACGTCGAAAGTAATCGCGCTCGCAAAGTGGTTGCTGCTTGCCATCTGGTCCGTCGATGGGGAAGAACTTGGATGCCACAACATCTCCACAGTCCTGCGAAGTAGTTGAGTAGGAAAAAGAATGGATATGTGAGGTGAGAACGTACCAAACATTTAAAGCAATTAAGATGAAAGACTGTCCCCAAAGCTCGTACAAATGGTCCCTGCATTGCCTTCCCGCATGATGAGCAAGAGCTGTGGCAAGAGTTTGTAAATTAGGTGTATAAATATAGAACCCGATATATCTTACGCAGAAACCAGACTGGTCGAAGTTGAAGTAGTTGTCGGAGGAGGTCTACCAGCAGACGAAGAATCTGAAGAGGAAGAATTGAGAGAAGCCGTGCTGCGTCGCTTGTCGGAATCGGAGGAAAGGTTGACGGGGGAAGTGGAAGATCTCGAATTGAAGAAATAAGGTGGCTGAGGAAGAGGCGAGGGCATTCCGTGGTTGAGATCTTCGCTTCGAACCAAAGGCATGCCGTAGGAACCGGTTGGAGGGCTTACGTCCCGGTCAACAGAGCCCGTCGTTGCTGCTCTGTTCAGCTGGTTCGGTGACGACTCCGGCAGATGATGGGCCGAGTTGGACGACGACGGAGAGGTCGCAGGAGAATACCTTTGAAAACGGTGGGCGTCGTCGAGGGCGGCGATGTGGGAGGATGTTCCATTTGAAGATGCATATGGCGGCGATGGCCGTGTCGGAGATGACCCAGGATTGTTCATCGTCAAAGATCAAGTCGGCCAGCGTACTCGGCCAGTTCACAAACGACGTCGAGTACGAAGAAATAGGGTGGTGACCAAATCCACTGTCACAACATGTCACTCAATTACCCTCGGCGCTTACATATCCACTGCATTGTATTACACGTCCACGCATAAAAACTAGCTATGCTCTTCATACATTTCAATCTCATATTCTGAAATATTACCATTCCACGCGCTACCCTTCCTATATATCAATGCCGCCGTGATCCCAGCTGCACAAAAAATTAGCTCTAGTAAGGACACTGACAATCGACTCACCAAGCAAACTCATCGAGAACGACAACCCCGTAAGCGTTCCGTCAAAGGCACACCATGTGGACGCAAGTCCATCAGAGTCTCGCGTGAAATCGCACTCATACTTAAGTTCAGAAGCAAACATGATGCCGAAAGCCAACCAGACCACCCCAAAAGCAACGACGGAAAAAAAATGCACAGAGATTCTCGTCAAGATGTGCGAGCTATTCGGGCATTCGTTGAATGTCAATCTAAGGGCCAGAGTTCGTAAGACGTAAGGAGTAAAAGTTTATGCACGTACAAGACACACGACCAGACCCAAGTGAAGAGCGCAAAAGCCGTGGCTACGGAAGAAAATTGCACTATGGAAGATTTAGAGAAAGTAGTGCAATCACCGCAGAATCAACTTACACATGAAATGCCTTTGGCTGTTCAGAGGGATATTCAAAGGTCCTACAATGTCGAGTCCGATTCCGAGCGTGAGGAGCAAGCCTAACAGAGAATGGAATTGAGTAATGGCATCGTTTAGCAGTTGCCCGCGAACTCACTGTAACAGGCGATCCTGCAATCAAGGGCGGAAGAACGTCTTTTGTGCGCGATAGTTCCAACATCGTCAGCTTGAGAAGCTAGCTGTGCCTCGAAAACTCCTCCGTAGGGCCTGGAGGAGTAGTATACGGAAATTGCCGCGAGGGCAGCTGCAACAAAGATTTACTACGAGAAAACATAGCAACACAAGTAAGGACTGACAAAGGGCAGAAAGAATCAGTCCAAGGCCGCCAGTAGTAATAGTTAATCCACAAGAGGAAGAGTTGTATCCCTGATCATCGAACCGGTATTGACACACAAATGGAATTTCGGAAAGGACCATGATTCCTACGGCTATCATAGAGCTAACGAATGGATTGATTTAAACGCTCTGCAAAAGACTTACCCAGCCAGAGTGCAGCGAAGACAACAAAGGAGATAAAATGGGCTCTCGCTTGGGTTAGAGCGTGAAGAAGGTGAGGTTGGTTGTTGTACGATAACCTATGCGAGAGGTTTATACGATGATACCTGAGTCTGTCTGGGGAATAATCTTACAGAACAGCACTCCAGACCCAAGTGATAGCTGCGAAGGCGGATGCCAGGTATAAGAAGATACCTAGGACCCGTTCTAGCTGGGTGAGTTTGGATAGTTCATTGACAACTCACGGTCATAATGGGTCGTGTGTGTGTCGTTAAAGATGATGAAAGGAGCACTGAATGCAGCGATAATGCATTGGCAGAATCAGGCCTAAGCTTAACCGAGGAAGTTACCCAGTGCCAGCTGACAAGCTCCGACCTGCTCACCGTAGAGGAGTCGACGAGTGAAGATGGGGCGCATGGTGGTAGGCGAAGAAGGAAGACTTGGCGCATCGGCCCTAGTCGTCCGCCAAGGACGATAGAACCTGGTGATAGCTATGTGAGCAAGTGAGCAGGCAGTGATATTCAATATTCAATGCTTATGTACGCACCGCCTCTTTTCTTTTAACCAATGGCTTCGCGACGTCTAGCCTCGCTATGTACTCTCCTACTTTGTTCTGCGCTGGCTGCGAACGCCCTTCACTTTTACTTGGACGCCAACGAGAAAAGATGTTTTATTGAGGAACTGCCAACAAATACCGTGGTCGAAGGTGCGTTGTCCGCGAACGTCTTCTTCGAACCCACATTCATATGAGCACCGAAAAAAAGGTCATTACAAGGCTCTGGAGTGGAGAGAACAGACACAGTCATACATGCTGGACGATAATCTCGGTGTACACGTCGAAGTGGAGGTTCGTTCGTGCGGTCCACACGTGGTTCATTCTATAAACCTTTTATTCTTGCAGGAAGGAGAGTCCGGTCATTCAGTCGTTAAAACCAAGGGACCTTCAGAAGGAAAATTCACATTTACTTCGCATGATGCGGGTGACCACACCATCTGTCTTTCTACCAATTACACCTCCTGGTTTTCCACGACTCATATCCGTCTCTACCTCGATATTATCGTCGGAACTACCAGGGCAGATACGGAACATGACAGGACACACGTCTCCGAGGTCGCCTCCAAAGTACGCGACTTGAACCAGAAATTAGAGGATATTCGTAGGGAGCAGCAGTATCAGAGAGAGAGAGAATCAGACTATAGGGATCTGAGCGAAGCTACCAATACGAAGGCTGTATGGTACAGTCTTGCCCAGATTGTCGTGTTGATTGTTACATGTGCTTGGCAATTGAGGCATCTCAAGGTGTGTTCACTACTGTGCTGTAAAATTATCTTATTAACCATGATTCCCCTCTTTAGAACTTTTTCGAGGATAGAAAATCGAGGTAGCGCGATGTTTATTATTTATATCATGCTATATGTATATCCGAGTGAGATGCAAGATACGGGCCCTCCGCGTCAATTCCACTCGAGCGCGACCAGGTCACGAACCTCTTTCCAGCATATCCTTCGTGATTCCGACTCATGAAATGCCTTCGAATCTGGTCATGATTTTACTATAATCGAGCAAATATACTGGCCTAAATGCCGAATTGGCTTCGAGGTCAATCAAAGAAGGTATGGAAAAAGCTGTTCAATTTTCTGAAAAACTTGTAAGAGATGCGACCATGGTCCGTCCGATGGGGCTCATTCTTTTGGTGTTTCCCTTCTATAAACACCTCCTTGCTTACTACGTTATCTTTCAAAAATGCGGAGCTTCCAAAAGGTGCGTTCGTGCGTTCATTTGAGTGCAATCTAAAGCAGCAGTTCAAGCACTCGGCGTACGCCAGCCTTGAAGGTATACCGTAGCTACTCCCAGCCCGAGCTCAGAAAATCAAAGTGAGCTAGCTGCCTGTGTACTTCTATTGGGCCGAGCGTTCAGTACATCTTTTTTAGACTAATTAGTAAGCCAAAATGTTCCTCAATGCTTTGAGGATATCATTACTGACTATAACGTTGGACAATAACATTCGTGTATAGCACCGAAAAGAGGGCCTGGGATGGGTATATCTAACAAGAATAAAGAAGATGACACTTTTCTCATTGTGCAGAAGGAATGAGGGGAGACGAACGTTGATGGTATAAATTTCGTGTCTTCATGTCAAGACATTCAGCAGCACGCCTCCAATCAATGGAAAGAGCGCGTTGTCACGCGCGCTATGCTCCCGGTGCCTCGTAGCGTCGTTGCCAATACTTATAGCACTCGGAGTAAAAGTCGGAGGAGGGATTATATCGGTCGAGGTCACGGTAATGAAAACACCAGAAGTCGGCTGAGAGCTGCGAGCAGAGGGGGAGACGAGAGTTGTTGCAATGGCCGTACTGACAGTGGTGATCGTGTGTATAAGCGTGGTAGAAGGGGATTGCGCAGAAAGAGTAGTGGTTGAGATGATTGTGGTTCCGGAGAGTGTAACTGGTACCGAGGTTGTCGTTCGATTCTGGGAGTCGGATGTATTCAAAGTATCGGTCGTGCCGAACGATGCCTGCGTCGAGCTTGAGAGAGAGGAAGGGACTGATGTTACCGGGGAGGTCGCCCTGGTTTGAAGAATGAAGTCGTTGAGGTACAGAATGGAGGGGAAACTCAAAACCGAAAACGTACTCTGAGCCTATGTTTCCAAAACTACTTGCCTGAGAGGAGGAAGTCGACTCCGAGTTTTGGGCAGCCGTTGCGCAAATCAACGTCCACAGTATTAGGGCGAGGCTGGCAAACATCCCAGTAGACGCCCCGTTGGCTTCCGGTGTTGAGGGGGGAGCAGAGAAATTTCACCAGGACGTTGCAGCGCGGTTTGGATACATCTCCTATAACGACGGTATATGTATGTACATAACGCATATATATTTGGTAACCATCAGGTGGCAAAATACTGTAAAGGAAGTTTGCGCACAACTTTTGCGCTTGAAGCTCCTTCGACACAACCTGAGGATTTCTTGAGGTTTGCCTCGGGGATTCGCCACATAAAATCCTCGCCAATGCTGCTCTGCTCCTCAACGTGACCTGCCTATGTCATTACAATTAGCCTCATGCCATACACAGGGCCTCGCTTAGCTTCATGTCTTCACATCGTTCTACAGGTGAGTTACTTTGGGCCACCTTGAGATTGTCAGGATTTATGGCAACCAGAAAAGCCAGCCATCATTATCGATGTCCAGCCCGATCCGGCTGTTGGAAATGACATGGATCACGCCTCCCTGCAATCAGTCAAGGATTCTGCATCTTCACAGCATAACCTTGCGGAAGCTAATGAAGCTTACTTGGTGTCGCGTAAGTTCTTTCAAAGTTTTTGGTGTTTGTATTGGCACGTCTCATCACGTTAGCGCTTAAAGCGGGGGTATCATTCTCGGTGCCCAGGTGAGTTTGTTGCAGACCACGGTTGGATACAAAGACCAGAATATTGCTGTTCAAATATCTACCGCTTTCGGGATTATAGGCGTAGTATTCAATACCATAGGGACTGCGGGTAGTCTCCTGACGGCACGTTGGTTTCGACTGCTCGAGAGAAAATATCTACACCAGCGCTGGGATGCATGGATGCGCAGGACTCGCGGTGACAAAAACGCGACCGAGCCCGCGTTGCCGGGCTGCAGTGAACCTCGTCAGAAGCGTGAAAGTATCGTGGCCCTGACGTTGTTAATACCTATATTTTGGGTTATTGGCGGTGAGATTTGCTTCAAAGTGCTCGAAGAGTCACTGAACGAATATTATTGGTATGATTTCCAGGATCCGCAAGCTTTCTGACAAGCTTGCTTGTATTCACGTTTGCCACTCAACCGCATGCATCGGCGATTCTTGCCCTCATTGTGCTAACTCTGACGGTGACATTCCTCCCATTCTATTTTGTGGGCCACAGCACTGCGCGAGTATGCGGAAAGCTTTATATCAAACGCAATCAGCTTTGAGTTGATTAGGACCATAATTGTACTTTCTGCACACTTGCTAAGTTTACATGTAGCCATAAAAACGAATTTACGAATATAATTTATCACTACAGGGATCTGAGCTCGAACTCACCAGAATTCTAGATTTTGGATCTTTCAGTCTTCGTCCATAGTAGAATGAGGATGTCTTGTAGATCAGTGTAAGTAGTTGTCGACACCAGATCGTAACGCCGCAAGACGCGTCTTTCGAGAAGCACGTGACTCGAAGCTCGTCAGCACGCGGGCGGTGCTCCCCGTCCTTTCCGCTTACTACGACTGACGACTAACGATGCCCTCAACGCCTGGAACGCCTAGCGGAAAAGCAGCTCCAGTCGCCTCCCTCAGCGAAACACAGACTGTGGTTCAGGAAGAACCGGACACGATATTTTTGGCAGCACAGCGCGGAGACTTGCAGCTACTACAATCATTACTTGCTCAAGGAAGTCATGCTACCGACAGAGATTCTCAGAATATAACAGCGCTACACTGGGCGGCGATTAATGCGCACCTTCATATTTGTCGGGAACTCTTGGACAGGGGCGCAGAAGTAGATGCTCGTGGGGGAGACTTGGATGCAACTCCGATGCAGTGGGCGGCTCGGAATGGATATCTCTATGTCGTCAAACTCCTGCTTGAATGGGGAGCAGATCCGACTCTCGCAGATGGCCAGGGATACAACGCCCTTCATCTGATAACTCATTCCTCGGCTGTAATGCCTCTACTATATCTCCTTCAGCAGCAGAAAGTTTCTGTCGATTCCACCGATTCACAAGGTCATACGGCTCTAATGTGGGCGGCATATCAAGGGGATGCGGTTTCTGTTGACGTTTTACTGAAGCATGGAGCGGATGTCCATGCAAAGGATGAGGGTGGGTTAACGCCCTTGCATTGGGCAGTTGTCAGGGGCAACAAGGTAGTCATCAAGAAGCTGTTGGAAAGCGGGGCAGATGTTTCCGCGAAGGATTCAGGCAGCAGGACTCCCAGGGATATGGCAGTTGAGCTCAAAAGTATTGGTCCTTGGAAACGCGCCATGGAGGAAGGCGGGTGGGACGAGTATGGTGTCCCGAGAAAACCACTGTTCAGCGACCCAAAATATACCTCCTTTGCCATCTTTATTTTACCAACCCCTCTCATTGCGCTCGTATTCAACACTATCGCCGTTTCCTGGCTTCCATGGTACACCTCCCTGATTCTTGCGGCGGCCGAATGCTTCGCCGCAGGCCATATCCTCACTCGCGTTCTTCTTGGTCGAAAACCTCAGGCTGAGAGTCCATTTTTCGCTGGAATCATTTTTGCATCTCTGGTCACTGTAGTTTGGTGTTGGGCCACTATTCTCACTAATGTTCACGAACACCCTACCGCTCATCTCATCTTTATCGTATCCGCTTCCTTGTGTCTATACAACTTTTGGCGCGCTGTCTGTTTGGATCCAGGATTTGCTCCCAACCGACTCACAAACGAGGTCGAGGGACTTGCAGGTGAAGGCAGGTTGAATGGTCAGACTTTTTGTGTCAATTGTATGGTGGGTCATCTGATGCTTATTCGTGACGTTGTCCGCTAACCTTTTCCAGGCCCGCAAGCCTTTGCGTTCCAAGCATTGTCGTATCTGCAATAGATGCACTGCGAGACATGACCATCATTGCCCTTGGATATGGAATTGCGGTATATCGTCTTGTGTATTCCCAATCGCACGTCCTCATTGCATTTCAGTTGGCTCCAATAATCACCGTCAATTTGTCTTGTTCCTGCTCAACCTCGTTATTGGGATCATTACCTTCGTTTACCTTACTTATCAATGTAAGCTGTTTTTTTCTTTTCGATTAAGGCTACCAATTTGAACTTCGCCATCAGACTTTGCTGCCGCACCAGAAATGGAACCTTTACACACCTGTCCTCTTCCCGACCCTGCATGTCGCCTGCTGGGAACCAAGTCTAACATATTCCTCCTAACGACCGCCCTCTGGTCCGCTCTCCAGCTTACCTGGACGTTCATCCTCCTCGGGGCCCAGTTATGGCAAATAGCTCGCCAAATGACATCATACGAAGTTAGCAACGTCGGGCGCTACGGCTTCATGGGCGGCCGTGGGGTCATCGGCGTTGGGCAAATGGGGGCGCAACATTCCCATGGATCTCCTCTTTCCGCCGCAGAATCCTTGGAGGCAGTACCTGGCGGCACCTCTCATTCACTTTCGCATCCACATTCACACAACCACCCGCATAGTCTACGTGGTGCAGGTGGATTGCTTACTCTTCCCTGTAAAATATGTTCGCTGTGCGCTTCTTGCCCCGGTGCATCGTTCCTGCTTCGGATAACAGGCCTTGAACGGTTTACTGCTCGCGGCGGTGCAGCTCGAGGATTAGCTTCTTCTACTGCACCGCAGAATCCATTCGATCTCGGGCCATATCTGAACTGTATGGACTTTTGGGGGATGGGCAAAGAAATGGGCGTCAGATGGGAGACGTGCTATGATATCCCGCCCGAAGGGTTCAAGAAAGCGAGGGAAGCCAGGTTACTGGATGAAAGAGAGCGTGGAGAGCGAGCTGAAGTGGAGCCCAACGGTGGTCGGAAAGGAAGAAGGTTCTGGCCTGGAATGAAGAGGGTGTTTTCGATGCGGATGGGGAGACATTCATCTTACGAATACGAGCCTCTGGCGCAAGTGTAAAAAAAAACATAATTGCGGCCTTGGGCGAACGAATTTTTCTATCATGAATCTCGATGATGCATATTTCTCAAGGCCAAAATGTTTTGTTTGTAAAAAAAATCGCTTTGTTAATTTGATAGTAATTTAATGGATCACGTATTCGGAGAGATTTAATTGAAAAGACCAAACACAATGCCATCGTCCTCATCTTCGGATCCACTCTGCGAACGCCCATATCAGCATAGAACAGCAAACGCAAGCAGAACGAAACAATTTGCATCAACATCTGTCTTGTCGTTGTTCTGTGCTTGAACGTTGAACTGTTTCCTTTCCTGGATCCCCGCCGCCGCGGTCACCATCACCATCCAGATCCGCAAGTACAGCTATTCCGGTGGAGACCGAAGCCAACTTTGTTGAACCTTCATTGATGAGCTGATTGACATTCTTATCCTTCAGTGCGGAAAAGAGGTGTGACAAACGTTCGTTGTCTGCCTCGATGCCGACGACTGACAGGAGCTTCTTCATATCAGAGGCTAAAGGGGACCCGCGATTTGACTTGCCAAATTTCAGCGCAAAGCGTCGGGAGCGAGATACATCAACGCATCACTTCGCGAGCAGATTGATTCGCGCAGTTCAGGATGACAATTTTCCCCTCGACTAGAGTGAAAAGCGGCACCGAATTTAAAACTATACGAGGTGTTTTGCGGGGGCAGCAGTGTAATATAAAATGCAACTGATACAACGTCAAATACCCGTTTAGTCGAAGAGACCAAAGCCCATATCGTCGTCGGATTCGTCCTGCGAATTCGGGCATCTATGTGAGCACACAGCGAAGAGAGATCATGGAAAGACGGAAAATACCTTCTCCTCCTCCTTCTTTTCCTCTTCCTTGACGACCTCGGTGGCGCCACCTGAAGCGGCCGCAGGAGCAGCTCCTCCAGCAGCGGCGGCTCCTCCACCAGAAGGAACAGAGCTCAATTTGCTGGAACCCTCGGCGATCAACTGGTTGATATCTTTGCTTTCAAGCTCGGATAGTAGCTTATCAAGACGTTCGTCGTCGGATTCGATGCCGACAGCGGAGAGCACCTTTTTGATGTCCTTTTTGGAGGGGGAAGAGTTACCTCCGGTTTGAAGTAAAAGGTAGGCGGCAAGATAACGCATTCTTTAGAGAATATAGATCCATAAGCAATCGGGAAAATCTGAACCTGATAAAACGTACTTCGTGGATTATTGTAGATATGAAGAGACAGCCAAAGATCACTGTAAGATAACTGGTCAAAGATGCAAAAAATAGCTGAAAGTGGACTATGAACCTTTAATCCCTAGGGAAGACCGGTGGACTCTGTCACTGGATTGTTGAAGAAACTGAAGCGCAACGGGCGCGCGCTCTTTCCAAAATTTATCCACGTGGAGTGTGAGAAACATAGACAGTTCATATCACGTGATCTCGAAGCAAGCCTGAGAAAGTTTTCGCTACTAATCGTATTGCTGTCGCCGTCGAAAACAGCCTCAAGGCCCCCAAAACTCTACGAGCAAGACTCATTTACCGCCAAATACAAGATGGTGTGTAATTACACAAGCTTTACTTTGGCCAATTCTAATCTACAATCCAGGCCGACGTTACAGATCCCGCTGTCGCTGCCGAGATGAAGAAGAGGAGAACCTTCAGGACGTTCTCGTACCGTGGTGTAGAGCTCGACAAGCTCCTGGATATGAACAACGAAGATGTGTGTCCCGAAAATCTGCATTTTTCCTGCTGAAATTCCTCACGATCGTTCTGTAGTTCGTTAGCCTCGTCCATGCTCGTGCTCGCAGAAGGTTCCAGCGTGGTCTCAAACGCCGTCCTATGGGTCTCATCAAGAAACTCCGAAAGGCAAAGAAGGAAGCCCCTCCGAATGAGAAGCCTCCTGTCGTCAAGACTCATCTGCGTGACATGATTATCGTCCCAGAGATGATCGGTAGCGTAGTCGGAATCTACAATGGAAAGGTTAGTATGGATTGTAGCACAATGCTTGATTTTGTTCTTACACGTCTATGCGCTCCCACCAGGTCTTCAACTCGGTCGAAATCAAACCTGAGATGACAGGCCACTACCTTGGCGAGTTCTCGGTCTCATACAGACCGGTTAAGCACGGTAGACCCGGTATTGGTGCCACACACTGTGAGTTGAAGTCGCATTTGTTCGGTGCTATTCTGGTATTGATGACAATCCGTAAAGCCTCTCGATTCATTCCTCTCAAGTAAAAAAGCGAGTTATTGGATAGTGGAGGGGATTACCCGTTTATCTATGTACGCCGCATACGCCAACGCTTACTACCAAAATGCCATGTATTCCTCCATGCCCGAAATGCATTTCTTTTTGCTGTCCGTACTTAGAAGCGAGGAAAGTCTACCAAAATCTATACCATAACCACAACAGTGGAAGTACAAATTTTACAGCGCCTTTACAAGTCGTAGGTCATTAACAATCCCACTCGTCGACCAGATTATCCCATTCTACTTTGACGGATTGATAAGCACACCATCACTGATCACCCCAATGCAAATGTTCTTTGGTCCGCAGACTTTATTTGGCGAGTCTGGTATCTGGACCAGGAACGCGATACGCTTCCCCTCCTTATCCTTGTACACAATCTTACTCTGAGTCAACTTAACACTCTCGGGAGAAACCTTCAGTTTATCTTGGGCAATCCCTTCCATAAATGACTGGACATTGCTTTGCGTTTGCTTCCCCATTTCCACGGGCACGAATGGGTTGTTTTGCTTGAAGTGGCCCTTGATTCCGTTCAAACTTGTGGTAGGCAAGAAGAACGAAACTTTGGTTTGGCTATCTCTGCCAAAAGAGCGATTGTTCAGCTGGCGGTTCAGCTCGGTGTGATTATAGGTATCGCGGAATTGCTGAAGACGATAAGGATGCTTGATCTTTGGAGAAAATTTTAGTACTTACATTGGGAGGAGTGGGTCTGGCAACCAAGGTAGAGGCAAAGGCGAGGACAGTGACAATCGACCAGCGCATAATGTCAGCCAGAAAGAAAAACTCGACCAGCGAGGTGGGGGGAAAGAGAAAAATAAAATCGTAGCCTGATACAGTAGATAAAGTACGCCGGCGCGCCTTCCGGCTGATTTCGGGTGGGAAGCATGTGACTCTTTCTCTCGCTCGTCGCTACCACCAACAATGTCCTAGTCCGTTGTCTTTCACGTCCAACTTGCTGCTCTCAGCTTGACTCATCTGTTTATCACCAGCCAAATCCTCGGCCGAACCATCAAAAACGAGTATATTGCTCTCTCCATCCTTGGCAGTCTTTTCGGAGGTGCCTACCTTGCCACCAGAGGCGGAAGCTCAGCAAAAGAAATACACAAGGCTGCTACACCATCGGTCATTGAGAAAGTAAAAGAAGCTATTCCTATAAATGCAGGTTCAAGGTAATGTCTCCCCATGAATTTCTTGCATATACTCTCTAATGATTTTCCCCGTTTCCAGTGAGGAAGAGCAATTGTACGTCCCATACGTTTTTATCGTTTTACCGCCAACTCCTTTGTGCCAACTAACTTCAAAGGATGGACAGTATCCGCAAGTATATTGCAGAGGCAGAGAAGGAAGCAGGAAGTTCAGCGCAACACTGAGCTTGTGTACATTGGGGCTACCATACCGACAGCATAGAATATTCCCTCCGAGCCCTCGAATAGACACAAGTACGGAATCTATTAACAGAGTGAACTATCTCAGCCGCTGTTTTCAGCGTTTACGCGTTCCTCGTTTCGAGAGTCAAACAAATTGTCCAATTTCCAAGATGTGTATGTGAGGAACTCGTTTAACTATGAGTGTAGGGTAAAGTATGTGTGAACGAGAGTGTACATGTGTAGGATGTGCAATGATGCGAAGAAGAACAACATGCAAACAAACAAAGGAATGTGCAATATGTGCATTCGACCAAGAGAATGAGAACGAGGTCACAACGCAAGACGTAAAAGTATGACAACGAAAATGGCCGGAAAAAAGAAATGGTGAGAATAAGTTCTACGAACATTTAAAGGAAGTAGAGTGGGATCGAAAGCGTTTACCAGGATCTCCGTGTTCCCTGAATCACCAATTCCAATCCTCGTCGTCGTCGTCGTTGACTGTCTGGCTCCGAGTTGGGCTTGCAACACCCTTCATGGGAGCCTTGGGCTGAGGTTCCAACGTGGAAGGCGTCGATAATGCCCTTGTCGGCGAAAGAACAGCAGGCTGTAATAACGGAGTCAAGGTTCTTCCAGTCTCCCCAAGAGGGACATCTTCGTCTAATAGTGAAGTCGATGACAGACGGTTAGCCCTCATCGGAGGCGCCAGCTCGGACGAAGTCAACGGAGGTGATACTAGAGCTTGAATAATTGATTGAGGCTTCAAAGACTGCGTAATGGACTGCGAGACGTCCGAAAGAAGGATGGAAGCTCGCTTTTGATTCTTCGATATCCTGCAAGGAAAACATTATTAGAAACCATGCATAGGGAGGGAGTCAAGACGATGAACTGACGTGTCTTCCCATCTTTTTCCAACCATACTTCCTACCCAAGACATATTTCCATCCGGACCTGCGCCTGTACCATTCTTCGGTCGTAAAGAGCTCCCATAGAGATTGTTTCCTCCGCTTCCATTGCCACAGTCAGGTCTAGGGCTGTTCGTGGACGAGGCAGCGTCCACTCCCCAATCTGCAAGTGACGTCGAGAGAGATTCTGAGGTACTTGTATCCGACTCGACATATTCAGCGGATTCTTCATCGGAGAATGTGCGAGACTTGCGTCGGGAGCGGATATTTGCTCCAGTTTCACTTCGACTACTTCCACTGACACTTTTGAGGGGTGTAGCCGTAGGTAGGGAATTCTCAAAGGCGAAATCTCTAGTTGGAGACACGAGAGGTGTCGCACCAGTGTCAGACACGATCTCAATATTGCTCGGTCTATTTCTCCTCGTCTTCTTCGGTGCCTGCTCTTCAGCTTCCTCCTCTGAGATGGATTCTCCAAAAGAACTTTGTGAAGATTGGGAGAGCCGTGTACTGGATGTTGTCGTAAAAGTAGAAGACGATGATGTACTGGGAGAAGACGGAGCGTGCGTAAGAGGCCTCCGATGTCCGGTCTCGTTTGTACCAGCAACAGCTCCCAGAAATCTCCCAACGCCTTGCTGCACACTTTCACGAATGCCCTTCATGCCCCCTAGAGCTTCGAGCATGGCTGCACCACCTGCGCCCTGCGCTTGGGTGCTGAGACTGTCGAGATAGGAAAGAGACGCGGCGGAGTATATAGAAGCGGAGGGAGGATGTGTCGAAATATCCGAAGGAGAATCGGATACGAAGGCAGACAAGGGGGTAGTGGACCCAGACTGAGCCAGAGATCTTTCAAAGCCCCGAGCCACGATACGTTCCCATTTCTTCTTCACTGTGTGCGTGTGTGTGTGTGCAATGTGCCAGGTCAACTACTGCCTCTAAGGCCGCGAAAACAAATCACATACTTACATTGTAACAATTCGGCTTCATGTGCGGTCAGCTGTGTCCTCAGTTCCAAACATTTGGATTCCTTTTGAGCAATGAAATGCAAGAGCTCTGCGTGTCTATATACATAGATTGTTAATTGCATTCTTTTTGATACGAACGTTAAACGAATGAAACGTACTTCTCGACCAACGTGAGCGGCGGACGGTCCTTTTGTTCTGTTAGAAGCGATCCTGTGCTATTCCTGTTTCCCTTCCATCCAGGCGTTGTCGGAGTGGAAGGGCCTGCCTTGATGGCATGATGACCTATACCATTTTGAAAGTCGATGCTCTTGGACACTCTAGAGCCTACGGAAGCACTGCGACTTAAATTTGTCTGCAAACTTGAACCAGGGTTGGGTGAATTCGGTGCTAATATTGGTGAGACGGTAGACCGTGGGCTAAGTAGATTAGGCGACAGGGGGTTATCTCTGGCAGGTGGATTGTATGAAATGGACGACTGGCGCCGCGGATTGGACTGGAAACTTGAGTTTCTTTTGGGACCTGCTGAGTTTGGCGTCAAGGGAGAAGAGGAAACGACGGTAGGTGATTCTGCGGACGATGCTAGTCGTAAAGGTCGTGGACCTGAAGTTGTCATGGACGTTGTCAGAAAGTTATGATCGCGTAAATTATACATTTCCCCAATTTGGTAGTCGGCGGCTGGAGCAAATTGTAATTTGTATCCAGTAAGACCGTACGATAGCTTGAGATACATCAAGATAGAATAAGAGTACAAAAAGAACAGTAAATATTAACTAGCGAGAGTAGTGCAAGAAAAAGCTAGTCGAGGAATCTACTGTCTAATGTGGTTCATAAATGTCTGCCATGATTCTGCCATCACCATGGGCATAACGACATCCCCGGATGCATCATAGGTTGACTGGTAGTCCACTTCTTGCTGCATCTGCTGCTGGAAGTACCCGGCTTCCTGATAATCATGGTATTGGTACCCAGACATGGGATTATACGCCATATCCGGGTGCTCATAGAACGGATCACTGTATTGGTTCGGTAACGCGCTCTGGGGTGTTTGTGGACCTGCACTGGTTGGCGTGAAAACCGTAGAGTACTGGTCGACGGCATATGATGAGGGGTGCGTGTTGTAGGTTGATAGTTGTGGGTAGGAAATCGTCGGCGAGTATTGATGTTGCGAGGAGGGGGAAGTAGGGGAAGTGGTTAGCAGCGGAACGTTATTGCGCGCACCTCCTCCCCAAGAAGATTGCTGGCGATCTCGTATGGGAGACGTGCTATTGCTGCGAACATCAGTTTTCGTCGGTTTTGGTCTTGACAGCTTCTGTGCGTTCGTCAAGATATTGTGCTTGACATTCAACGCTTGTCTCGCTTGATCGCGTAGTTTGCCAATTTCGGCCTGTTCATAAGATATAAGGACGAAGAAGACCTTCACATGGTACGAGGAGGCTTACCAAAATCTTAGGACTTCGCGGATGATCATGAGCTTCCAAAAGATCGTACGCCAACTCGAGATTAGTGAGCGCAGTCAATGCCAGCGGGATCTGCGGCTTTGACGCGATGGCGCCAAGCACAAACTGCAGATCGCGTGAAAAACAGTGATAACAATGATAGAGGATACAACGAACCGAACAAGAAAATATATGATCGAAAAAGTAAGAGAAGCGCTGCATGATTTTGGCTTGGTGTCTGTATAGACTCCTCATCAAACCTACACAAATACACGCGCTATCGAAAATCGTTTGCACAGATTCTCCGTATCGATGGTGTTCAATAGGATTATCCGGGTTTTCGTTCATAGCAGTAGCGAAGAAGCCCCTGCAAATGGCCGTGAGCATTACGCCAAAATATTTGTGCTGTTCGACAAACCTGTGCATGTAGAATGACGCTGGAAAGGAATGCGTAGGTAAGCGAGAAAGATAAGTGAACAATTGAGTGGCACAAACGTACTTATTTCCTTCAACGCGACCAAAAAATGTCGAGCCATGGTCAATTCAGCGCTAGGAGGATGGACATCCTGGTTCAGCTTTGCACCACCGAAACCAGGCACTCGGAGACTGGGGGGAACATAATACGCTCGCATCTCCTGATCCAAACGCTTAAGTTCCTCATAGTTCAAAGGATGCGCTCCAAACGCCTTGTTCCAAATTATCCCAAGGCATTCGCTGAAGAACTTGTGTTTCCACGCAGCATCTGAACGAGAATAACAATTGTTACACTCCTAAATTCTAACCCCCCAGGTAATGAAAAAGAACCTTACATGTCATTTCCATATCTCCGTTCACGTCTCTTGTCGTCTCAAAGGGATGCTTTGTGTCGATATGGACTAGAGCCATGTGAGGTGGTCTACCGTAAGTCAAGCTCTATGAACGATATCAGAGCTGCAGAAACGAGAGAGAGAGGGTAACTGCCTCACCTGAAGCAGATCATATGAATATATCTCCCAGAACAGGCAACGGCGACGATGTGTTTCTTCCGGAGACAAATTCCAGTGAGTACCATCAATGTCTGCCATATAGTTAGAAAACACTGTATTGTACATGAGTACCCAAAAACCACTTACGAAGCCCGGCCTACAAAAGTCAATCAGTACATTGTCAATCAGTGCATTTCGCAGACCCGCATGAGAACAAGCTTACTGTTTGGCTGAGTTTAGTCGTTAGCCCCATCATGGACCACCTCGGATCATGTATGTCATCTAAAAGCATATAGTACGACAACAGAATCTGTTGTGGATATGCGCCCCCTTTAGCAGGAATCAAAAGTCTAACGAAAGCAAGAAACGCACTAATGCTTGGATTGTACTCATCGCAGGGCTATCTAGGACAGACTCCAACGAAAGTGCTGCTCTACCCAACTGATAATACCACTTTGCCTCAGGAGAATGAGCCTGACCATCGAAATCAAGTAACGCTCCCAGAGCAAATATGAGGAATAGGATGGCCAATTTATGCGAGCTTAGCGGATCCTCGAACGAATGATCATCGGCATGAGGTTCATAGATCGGTTGAAAAATTGTTTGGCGAAAATCGATTTCCGATATTGCATCGTACCTATAGACGGGGAGGCTGAGGATTGAAGAATCCAAAACTTTTCTGCTTTAGACTCACTGCCAAGTAGCATAACGGAAATAATTCTGATAGTGTCGGCGTGCCACTGCAGGCTTGGGAAGGTGTTCGACCAAGCGCTGACGAGTTGAATGGTCCGCCCGGGGTGCAAATGGGAAAGAATAAGCTAGCCAAGGTAAATCAGTCGGTATCGGCCTTTCGATTGGCTGCTTTTGTGGCCTTTCTTGATCTATTCCATTCTCATTCTATAGATTGGCTCAGCACAACCACGAAGGGGTATAACTCTCTAGACGGACGTACAAGTAGAAAGTGCTAAAACCGAATTAGATTAGATTTATCATGGCTGAGTGGGCAAAACTTACCCAAGAGGTAGCACTGCGGCCATAAAAAGTGCTTCGTTCCCCGATGTATCTAGCCGAGCGGTTAGTACGATCGAGAGGTAGGAAACCTCTGGAAACAAAGGGACTCACAAAGACCCTACACAGGAGTTATGCGTAGTCAAAGCCTCATCCGCCCTTTCTTCTTCGTTTTCTTCCTTGATAGTGGCGGTAGTTATGGAAAGACTGGGTTCAGGAGATTCTTCCTTAATAGACCTTTTGATCTGTAGCAGGTCGTCGCTCAAGAGTGGATGAGGCTGAGGCGACACCAGGGAATGAGATTTGGTCAGGGCATCTTCGAGTACTTGAGCACGGGCAGTGAGCTCTTCAATCTTCCCCTGCAGTTCGTCAGTGTTTGCGAGTACAAACCTAGATACAGGGCGGGGCATCTTTTTAGTCACAATCCCCGGAAAGGACGCTGGCTTACCGATTCCCTTTCCCAGTTGTCAAAGATCCTAGAGAGTAATTCAGTGTTTGAGCAGCGACATAGTCGGTCTAAAATTGGAAGCAATCTCACGTACCATCTGGACATATCGCGGCACAACCTAACCGAGAATGAACGACAAACATTATCAATGGCCCAAAAAGTAGATACAAATGGCACTATCCCATACCTTTCTTGACGCAGCCCGTGCATGGAAATGTTCGACTGCACCTAAAATATATAGTATCAAGAAAAAGTACAGGCTATAAACTCGGGTAAACGCGGTACTTTAATTTCAATCTATGTGTTGCCGTGTAAATTCAAGATTTTTCAAAAAGCAGAAAAGAACAACGTTACCGTCTACACTCTGCACATGATAATGCAGCCACACCACCTCTTCTCTTCTTTGCTCCAGGTTGACTTGGAGGCTTGGATACATTCCCACCTGACAAGGCCTTTGCAGCGGACAGCGGGACTCTCGCAGCGGTACCGTGAACCACATCGTGTTTTTGCTGCATATGGGCTTACGGAGGCTATATGTCAAACGGAAGAGAAGACTGAACGGTGGAAAACAGCAACTTACTGATGAGAAGGGCTTGCTGTTGAAATTGCTCACCGCAGTTCTGGACGGGGCAAGTGAATATAACGAGGACGCGGGCAGTGACGGCTTCATCAGGCAGAATGGACAATGATTTCCTAGGAGCAGGGTCATCGACAGGATCGCAATAAATTGTGCCTATAAAGTGAAACAAAACAGTTCAAGTAGGGCAACTGAAAGTGCTGGAAAGAGTTGGTAACATGCCATTGTCGACAACAAATTTTGACTTTGCACAAATTCTTCGTATGAGTTCTTCCTCTGAAGGTAATTTGGGATTGCTCTGTAAACAAGAGATTGTTAAATTGTACTAATCTGAGGATCTCTACAGAATAACGAACCTCGTCCCAGACAGCACGCCAATCGTCGTCATGAGAAATTGCAAAAGATGGGCCGCTTCCTACAGTACCGGGTGTCGCGGAGAGGAGCTCGAGCATGAAGGCATTCACTGTGTCACAAGGATGATAAGGCTGAGAAGAGCCAACGGGTTAAGTAAGGCAATAAAGTTGCTGGCAGAAATAAAAACACACCGGAGGATAACCAGGGATATATTCGACTTCCACGTTCTCTCCTCCATTTTGTTTGGGATCCAAAGGCCCACCCGGAAAGTTGTTCCTGCCTGCGTTGGATGTGGAGGCAATGGGCTCTACTCGAACACTGGATTCTTTTCCTTTGGCACGTTGCCGCCTGTTTATCTTGAAACCTCGCAGGAAGACGTCTTGATTTACAGGTCTCTCGGCCGCAAGAGGATCGCCGGGTACAAACCTGGGACCTGTACGCGAATCAGCGTAGTGATGTCTCGACCATGCGTACGAGTGGGACTGATTATCGATATTAAACCTGAGCCTGAACTCCTGGTCTTGCATGTTCAAAAAGGAAGCGACCCCAAAGGAGGAAGACCTGTCGGAGCCAGTGATTATGTAAAGTGACAAGTCTTCACTTTCTCGCCCCCGAGCTTCCTCGACGTAGGTGAACCAGCGATGGGCATTTCTTGTAGCGTACTGACGGAATATCCTTTTATTCTCGAGGTCAATACGGGTGCTGCCGTCGGGGAGCATCAAGATTGCTCCTTCGGGATTTTCGGAGGCAAATTCGTAAGCTCTTGACATGCCAAGACTACAAGTGAGAGTGAGAGAGAGAAAGAAAAGAGTTGAGTTTGAAAAGGAGTGAATAAGGACCGAAAACGCACTGAGAGTAATTTAAACCGTCGGAATGAACGAGTGTTTTGGAGATGTGTAGATTCGGACTGGCGATGTGTGCATCCGGGTCGAGAAATGGATCGATTTCCGACACGTCAGTTTGACTAAACTCGACAGGCTTGAAATCCTCTGGAACGCCTCCAACATTTACCGGGTTGTCTTTTGGAAAGCAGATATTGAAGAGATAATCAAAGAAACCGTCGGGTCGAATGATTCCAACGGAACCAATTGGTAGACCGGTTCTCCGGTACTGCTCCGGTAGACGACGATTTGGTTCTGGCCTCCAGAGCGGATAACCTTGTTTGGCGGCCAGTAGAAGGAGGGAGTACCGAGCGTTATGTGGCAAAGAGGGATCTGTGGGAGAGGGAAGGGGATGGGGTTGATAGCGCCATTGAGAGCCGATTGGACGGCTGTCGAGGGCTGATTCGATACGGATAGCTTTGAGATAGAGAGATGAGAGAGGGTACAGGGTGTAAAAAGAGTAAAGAAAAACGCACTGAACGGAGATGGTGGAGCATAGTTGTGGTGATGGTTTATGTTCTGGTCTCCCGCCACCGAACTAAAAGTGAAGCCGTGAGCATTGGCTAGGGTTGACATGGTGTGTGCTGGTCGTTGATTACAGGCTGTGTCGCATTGCCGTCGTCGTCGTCGTCGTCTGCGGTGAAACTTGGTCACTTCAAGATGAGAGGTCGGATCTGTTGTAAGCAAAAAGAAGATTTGATGGACATTATGCATGTGGCTCGTGATTACACCAGCACACTATTTACTACAATCTTTTTTTTTCTCAGATATTCCTTGCGCACAATATGCTGCTCATTGCCCCCCTCAGCCCGCAGCAGTGTCCTGAACAACGAAGGCGTACACTGCAGACCGTGCGCGTGAGAATCCGGAGTCGAACCCGACAGACAATGACTCACCTCGGTGTATCGAACACACTCCCCGCTCCATCTATAGTACGAACCAGCAGGCACGGTCATCACATCCCCCGCTTCAAGCTGGATACGTGCCCATTTTTCTCCTTCGTCTATATACCATATAAGTATGCATCCGTTTTTTCTTGAATGTTTCTGACCTCGTATATCAAAAAAGCAGGTCCCAGAAACAACGTAATACATGCATTCGTGAGTATGCGTTATTCTGCAAAAAAACGATAAGCAGGTCTTGACAATTGACATGGAGAATCCAGTTCTTACTCTTTTCCAGAATCCCCATCTTTAATCTGTGGGTCAAGTACTAGTCAATCATCTTTGTCGCGTCAGACGGGGCTCCATCTTACCTGTTGCCCTGGTTGTTCTGGATAGCTCAATGTCCGAGCAATGAGCTGCATCTGGTACTTGTAATCCTTCGCTGGATAAACCAATTTTCGTATCTGAAACCCTAGAATGCTCAACTTATCCTTGTCACCAAGCAAGGACTCGTCATCCGGCAGGCTCATCACAGAACCGTCGGACTCGCGGTCATCTCGTGGGTAGTGGGAGTATGATTTTGTCATCTCCTTGGAGAGTCGAGGATCAAAACTTTTGGTGGTAGGCGATACCTCTTGCTCACTCTTTATACCCCGAGCTCCGAAGAACAATCCAGTTTCGGGCCTTTCCCGTCTTGCAATTAATAAACTGTCTGTGACCCACGTCAACCAGTCTTTCTCTCTTTCTCTCTGTCTCTCTGCCGCTTGAGCCCTCCCCATCAGCGAGGAGGATCATTCTGCGACAGTAGCGGTAGCTTCATTGGCACTTGCCTTCGTTGGACGCAATGTCAAAATCCTCTACTTAATCTGTCCTGGATAGGATAGAAAATCACCCCTACCGAAGAGCGTTACTCGATGCTCCAGCTCCACTCGCCCCGACCGAAAAACACGGTAAAAAAATCCCGCGCAATGATGCACCGCTGCACCTCTGAACCTTGATGGATACGGCAATTAGTGACAGCTTCCTTTGCGGCGAATTTGTACAAAAGATTATTATTTATATTATTTCTTTTTTAGTCAGTTCCACGATGGAAATGCAACTACCGAGGAGCCATACTATCTCCAGCGGATGTGCGGCACTTTTGACACGGCCGCTGGGCCGGCCAAAGCAAGGTTTATCAAAGCCGAATATGGAAATTTTTCTCGATCGGATCTCCCGGCCCGTGGTCAGACGTATCCATGGCACGCTCGGACCGCAGTTCGGTTTCAGAGAATCAAGACAGTGGATGACTTCCCGCAGGGTTTATTTCCCAAAAATTGAGGAAATAAACATTACGTGAAGCCCTAACCGAGCCCGCCCTGAGGTTTCCACATGGTTTTCGGATTTCAGAGCCCTTTCTAAACGCAATGCTTTAGAAGGGGGTCCCGACCCCTTTCTAAAGCGTTTTGAGTGGAATTTTCGTCGGCTATCACATTTTCCACATGCTCGCAACCGCTTTTGGACATACCTCCGCCCTCCCCTTCCGCTCAACCAGTATAGTAATTTTGTGCGCTCGAGCTTGATTGAACAAGCTATTTACACTGGTAGCACCATACAATATTAAAATCAGTTCAGGATTACGACGGCGAGCATGTTCGGATTGGGAATCAGCTATGCCAGCAGCAAGAACGCCAAGGATAGCCAGGTTTCGATGAGTCCTCTCATCCTCTTCCTCCTCCAACTGTTGTTGAAAAAGAAGCGAGAGGAATTCACTCTGCATTTCCGGCTTCAACAGCAGAACAGAGGATGAGCAGAAGAGATGGTGGGCGGGAACAAAAAGGCGGCATCCTCACGGCACACGATGTGCCATGCGGTACTTGGTCCGGGAATTAACCGGCTACGGGTATGGTTTGGGAAATAATCTCGGGAAAAAACACTTTTTGATTTTTTATCAGGGTAGGCGTTTAGAAAAGGTAGGGAATTAATTTCTACGGGAAGTCATCCAGTAATATCGGAAATGGTTCGACTGAATCCGTCCTAGATACGCTGTCAACCGTACTTACTCGTCGGAGACCCGGATGCTGGTAATCCACACGCAGTCAAATATACTGCCGGGTACTTTCCATTACGATACGCGGCAAAGGCTCCATGACTCGGAGGGGGGAGCTCTGTGGTGGGAGCTATGGTCGGAACTTGTTTGTCGCTGATATATTTTCTCCGTAATTTAACATTTAACATTTAGCATACCGGTTATATATCATTTCAATGAATTCCCGAACGATTCGGATGCCATCCTTAGTTTTGAACAAAGAGGGACTGGCCCGATATCATCCCGAGTAATAACATTTGTCCCGCATTAGGGTGATTGGTACAGTCGCATCCATCAACTCGACGTCGGACGAGCCATGCCATCGAAACGCCCGCCTTACACCATAACGGGCAGCATTTTCTGGCAGCGGCTTTAAGTTTGGCAAGGATTTAATCATAGAGTACATAGCTATCGGAAAAGGTTCGAAAACGGAAACCGTCCCCGGTGTTTTTTGAATATGCATGGAGCTGTTGGATTGGTAGAGAGAGATGGGCCCCTGCATGCATCAAGATGCGGGAGGCAAGCCAAGCAAAGATTTAGTACACAGCATGGTCCAGCTTGAAGAAAGTGAACGATGAACGATGGTTTCCAGAGATGTACTATATTATCTCAGGGTGGACAGACACACCATTGCCTCTGGGGAAAGATTTGTGACGAGATGAATGAAGATTTGTAGCCAAGGGCCTCAGAACAATTGACCGTCGCGACTCGCGGCTGAAGAGGATCACGTGCCTTGCGTGACTCGCGATGCATCAATATACAACTGGTGTTGAAGCTCATCATACCATAATTCTCTTTTAGCTCGCTACCTTATGGTGTCTTCAAGGAGCTGTACTCTAAACCATGCTGGCTGCAGGTACGCCTCCAAGCAACTATCAGGATCAGGCAAAGCCGAGTGCTTGTCGCTCTGCGGCCGATGCCGTCCAACTCTCTATTCATCGCCTCCCTTCCCCTTCACGGTACACTCAATCCTGGTCGCCGCTAATGCGACTGTGGGCGACACGCTGTTGCTACTACCAAGGCCCAAGTGGAAGTTCATGGTTTCGTGTTTAGAATTAAGCAAAAACTCGACCTCAGACGACCTTTTGGGAATCTTGTCCTCACTTCAGCTATCCACTCTTTACTGCACCTTTGACATAACCCTTGCATCCCATTCTTACCTCCCTCGTCGAGGCGCGACAAACCGGTTTGCCGCAGTCCTTTTGGAAAGCTCTCGGCCCGGTGTACGGTGCCTAGACTTTCGGATTCAAGTTAGGGTGCTCTCACTGGGGCGGCTGGGCCATCCGAGAAGACCGACCGATCTTTTGGACCACTGCAGACCACTGCAGACCACTGCATGCTGGCATTTGCGACATTTCAAAAAGGCAGAGATAGATATATCTGTTAATCATCTGGAGAGATCGATTTTGTGGCGCTTACGATTGCACAACAAGGATACCGACTTCTTTGACTTTTTGAAACCTTCGTCACCTAGATTTCTGAGCCTTTCGAGTAGCTCATCTTCTCCGTAGCTCTGGAAGGCTATAGCCATTGGTTCTTGCATGAGTAGAGCGGAAGTGAATACAGACGATCGTCGATTTATATCAACTCGGTTCTCATCAAAAGAGAGGGCCCAGAGTGCCCAGAGTGCCGGAACAACCTGGAGTGACGGCGGCCCCTTCCTTGCTTACTCCTTACTCCGGGGGCGCGGAATTTACAACATGTGCGTCCTCTATTTTTCTGTACCTGAAATAGCTTACAATCATAGGGATAAGGTGTATTCGGCGTATCTGCCAGAAAGTGGATGACGAGCTCGAAACACCAAGCACCGCCCAAATGCTCAGCCAAGTTCTCCCGTGTATCGTGAGTTTCGAATCTCACCCATCAATCCCATCAAATCGCTTACCAGCGCTTACCATGGCCTAGTTACCGCTCCTTCCGTTTAGGTTCTGCGACTTTCGGAGAATATTTAAGGCAGCCACCCTGGTTGACGTTGAAACATTATTTCTTTCTCTGGCTTGGACCTTCTTGCCCTTTCATCTTCTCGTCCAATCCTTCAGTCTTTCATACTTTGGTCTTTCGTTTTTTATTTTTACGAATTTCCTTCAGCTCTTTTCTGTTGAATTTATCTTTCGCCATGTCTCGCAAAGCTGCTAGCAAACCGCTTCCCAAATTTGAAATTGGCAAGTCATTGCGCTCTCTTCTCTAGTGCTTGGTCTTACAAGGGATGTTTTAGGCGAAGACTACACACTCCTTTACGCGCTTGGTGAAGGAGCCTACGGCTCTGTCGTTGCTGCGGTTCATAAACCGACCGGACGGCGTGTTGCCGTAAAGAAAGTCTTGCCCTTCGATCACATACTCTTCGCTCTCCGCACCCTCAGAGAGTTGAAGTTGCTGAAATATTTTTCGGAGGAGTGCTCAAATGAAAACGTTAGTGCAGTTCGTTTATTCCTCATGGGATGCGATATTCATTGGTTTATAGATCGTGTCTGTGCTCGATATTATCAAACCAGTCGATTTCGAATCCTTTAACGAAATTTACTGTACGTTTTTTACAACGTACCCTATCCAGTCGTATCAGTCGTACTCACGTCAGACTCAGTTGTTCAAGAATTCATGCAGACCGATCTTCACCGCGTTATCCGAACGCAGCCTCTCACAGACGATCATTGCCAATACTTTATCTATCAAACCCTCCGAGCCCTCAAGACCATTCACAGTGCTGATATCGTTCATCGGGATTTGAAGCCTGCAAACCTTCTTCTAAACGCCAACTGTGACCTCAAAGTCTGTGACTTCGGTCTTGCTCGCAGTTTGAAGGCTGGTCTGGAAAGAGAAAAGCCTGGTGAAAATGGGGCAATGACTGAATACGTCGCTACCAGATGGTACAGGTAAGCAGCTGAGGAATTTTCTCGCTGTATGCAGATTGTAGACGATGCACTTTTGCAGGGCGCCGGAGATCATGTTAAGTTTCAAGGTTAGTACTACACTCTTAATGAAGAAGAAGAAGAAGGATGAAGACTGACGGTCAACCTCCAGATGTATACCAAGGCAATCGACATGTGGGCGATAGGCTGCATCGTCGCTGAGTTGATTTCAGGACGGCCCTTGTTCCCTGGTCGGGATTACTCTCATCAACTCGACCTGATTTTGGACATTATTGGTAATCATTTTGCACAACAACCAAAGGAGAACTGAAGCCTGAACTGTTACAGGTACCCCCACCTTGGACGAGTTTCACGCAATCACCTCTCGGAGATCGAGGGAATATATCCGTTCCTTGCCTATCAAAAAAGCAAAGAGCTTTTCGTCACTCTTTCCCCATGCGTCTTCGGATGCGATTGACTTTTTGAACAGGACTCTTGTGCGTTCCTTTGTTTTCCTCTTCCCTCAAGTAATTTTCTAACCGTCGTGTTTTGTCAGACTTTTGATCCGAAGAAGCGAATGACTGTAGAAGAAGCACTCGCTCACCCTTACGTCGCTGCCTACCATGACGCCGAGGACGAGCCCGCCGCTCCTTCACTCGATCCAATGTACTTCCAGTTTGAAGGTAAAAGCACTTTCTGTGTGGTTGACCAGTGTTATTGAACTGACGGCCTTCCAGAACACAAGGAGAAGCTATCTAAGGAGCAACTTAAGGAGTTACTATATGAAGAAATACTGTCTTTCAAATCCGTCATTAACGACTGTCCCAAGACCGTTTCCCTTCCTGTCGAGTCTTCGTAATCCGCTTGAGAACATTATGCCTTATGAATAAACCTTTCTCCGACTGTGCATCGCATCCCCATTTAAATATGTTATTATTGCAATTTTTCTTAATTTATTTCGTATTCCCTTTACAGTAACTTCCCCTCATTACCGTACGTTATTCTCTTGCAATCATGAGCATGGAGCATGCACCCCGGTGTTTTGTTTTCTGATGTTGTGACTTACAGTAAGCTCATAGCGGGTCCCGCAGCAGATGAATATTGTACCCGCCCATCCCGGTGAAACACAGTCTCGGGAATGCACAGTAATATCAACCAAGGCAGTATTGTATGAGTTCTTGCGGCCGCGTTCGCTGTCGAATATCTCCTGTTTGACACATTTGCTCAATTCTGTCTGGGATGAGCAGTTGTGTCATTCCGATCCCAACCCGAGATGCTGTGAGGCACCACAGGAAGACCTAATCATCTTCCCGAGAATTTCATTGACGTCCGTTTCGAATAATTATGCATAAGTACTGGTACAAATTTACAACAGATTATAAGTTTTCTTGGGCTACATGAGATGGGGAAAAGGTGAAATATTGCGAGTCTCTCGGAGGGGGGAAAAACACTCTGGGGCAATCAGATCCGTCAAACTGAAAGCTAACGTTAACCTTGCCCATTAATAATCCGGGAGGCGGGGGAGAAAAGACCCTGCAAGAGCTATCATCCTCTTTTGGTCTCAAATCGGAAAGCTCTTGTTCCGTATCTCGAATACATTCTTGTTCCGGTTCGTCATATCTGTAGACCGGTTTCCAACCCTCGGCTTGCAGTCGCTCCCTCGCACAACTGATACAATTGTTCGGGCAGTGGGAAGAGGGGGCGGGAGTTTCAGAGTCGTCATCCTCGTCGGTATCATCTGTGTAGAGGATATATGACTGAGGGTCGCTAAAGACCATGGCATTAAAAAGGTCAAAACCGGGCGCATAGTCTTGCATGTCGGAGAGCTCTGTAGAAGCGCTTGATCAGCTCTCGAACGGAAGATCATAACGATGAAGACATACCGTCATCCAGATAGTCGTCGGAATCAGCCGCTATACTTTGTATAGGCACTTGGCAGACAGGGGAGCGTGCACTAGCAGGCGAGTGGCCAACAGAGCCGCAAGCAAAATGCCTCGGTGGAGTGGACATGGATTTCTCCTCATCGGGGAACACATATCTGAAGAGCTGGAATGGTGCTGCGTCCGCAGGTTCGTCCTAGGATAAGAAGAGGGCTTAGCAAGTACAGCAACGGGGAGTCATCTGAAAGACATTCACCTCTGGATCATCCCCGCATTCGCGTTCATCATCTGCTCCGTAATCCTCATCATCAAATTCCGACATTTCAAGAGAAAAAGCGTATGAATAGCCAGTGGGAGGAGCACTAGCATTCATACAATCGAAAGCGCACACGGCAGACATGTTAGAGATGATGTGGGCGATGTAGATTGCAGTGATGATGGTTAGGGTTGTAAGGGAGTGGTTGCTTTTAACTCCCTCAGAGGCCCATTTCCCAGCGTTAAAATCGCTTATTGTTCCTTCACGCGGGCGTGATGGTATCAAGACTTTTTTGTTTTGATAACGTGATCGCGAGGTATCCCGTCAAAAAAACCCATTGTTCTCCATTTCTGGCTGTTGCGTTGTAACCATGTCATTTGCATGGGTTCTGTCTTATACTGACCATCTGGACGATACGTATATAGTTGATACTTACTTGCTGCTACTCGATGTGGTGAGCATTGGCATTGGCTAAAGATGAGAACTTACGTGAAGTGTTGTGCGTCTCGTATTCCCTGCTTTGACCGTGCTTTCCAGAACATTCACACATTGGCCATAACCAAGACTAGACTCCTCCGGGCTTGTGGGGGTGTAATTTGGCTTGTAAAGTATAGATACCTTGGATTTATACGTTTATCTTACCGTCAAGGAAGCGTATTCGAATGTGGCTGGATAATACATGGCTAAACAGCCGTATCATTGCTTGGCAACGTTTGGCTTTTAGAGAATCTGAGCATGTGGAATCTGCCGCCGGGAGGTGTTCCGCTGGCCGAGTGGATCATGGTTTGATGCCGCCGGAATGATCTATAGTCTATCCTTCCCACATCCTTCATTTCTGTACATTCATGTCCGACCTACTCAAATCTACTCTTCTCTTTACCATTCAACTGTGATTGGTATAGGAACAGTTTCTCATTGCCAGCGCACAGATAAAGCGGTTTAAAATCCCTCTACTTTCTCCCTCGGCCTCCTTCTCAAGTGCTAGAAGATTATTCGAGGTTTGGCTTTGTGCTCGTTCGTGCTGGACGGGCGTTAAGACTATCGGTGCTTAAACGCTACGGGCCTCCTTCTTGGATACCGGGGTACAAGATCTTGACGTCGAATATCATAATCTCCGGTTCTCGCCTCGACTTTCACGCTAGCAGTCGATTGGACCAGCCGGTGTGCTGTATTGTGCTCAGATTCTCAGAGTCTGAAGATGTCACGAAATTTGGACAACAGATACGAGAGCTCGCATCGCGCAGCTTCGTATCATCCACATGCGCAAGCCCACATAGCACCTGCGGCTTCGTCCTCATCTTCATCTACGTCAATAACATATTCTCAGAATATGAGCTCTGTATCCCAAACCACCCATCCTTTACCTATTCAGCTTGTTCCTCCCCCGCTTCCAGATCGTCCAAAGCGCAAGCGCCTCGCGAAAGCGTGTGACGCGTGCCATAAATCCAAGAGGAGATGCGATGGAACTGCACCTTGTAGCAACTGCTACTTTGCCAGCAAACCGTGTACCTATACCGATGCTAGTGGCAGGGCTGTGCCAGCTCCCAGAGTCGCTGCCATGAGTCCTGCAAACGCTCCACAGCAGGTAGAATTTGTCAATAGTGGGCCCCACTCTACCGCTCAAGACATACATCCGAACACGGAGGCGAGATCCTCGCGTGTACCTCCGCAGAGCTCATACGGACACGCAGGTCCACCTTACTATCTTCCACCTCCGTCTCTTCCACCTCTACATTCTCCCTCTCAGCTTCAGCACCGATATTCACAGCATCCACTGCCCTCCAAGCTCACCGATCATGTTGCTTCCAGGCGTGAGTGGGATGGGATGGGTTTGCCCTTTACAGCACCGCAAAATCAAGAATCCCAATCCAGAAAACGTCCTCGGATGGATGGCCCAGAAAAAACTCGCCAAATTCCCGGTAAAGACAAGGAAAATGACGACGAAAAAGAAGACTTTTCAAACCCTAATAGTCCGTCAATTCGATCGAATCTGGTCGGCGGATATGCTGCTCGGCCTCCCATTGAACTAGACCCAGCCCTTACAAGGGAGTTAACCAACTGTACGTCATGTTCTGCTCGTATTTTTTTCTTTTGCTCTCCCTCCCCGCTTTTTCCATATCTGCAATTGTTTCCAGAAACACATGCCCGGCCAGCTGTTTAGGGTGATTGTGCGTTCGCCGTTGTTTCGTTTTCCAATTTATTCAAGCCCTGTAGCATGACTTGGGGCAACATTCAATTTTCTACACGACAAGTATGTGCACTGTCGCATCTACTAGCCAGAACCCAGGCACTGCGTTTAGATCTGCACCCTCTTGGGTGTTCTTCTAGGGTAATTGAACATGTGGCCACTGGTGACTGGTCTTCCTTTGGCGTTCCCTTTCTCATAATTGAATCGTTTTCATATTTTCTTTTGTTCGAATCACTGACCTTTTGACCCAGTGTTTTTTACGCATTCGCATCCCATGGTCATGATCATCCACAAACCGTCGTTCACCAACGCAGTGACCATGAACCAGGTTCCTATGTACTTACTTTATGTAAGTGCGGGATCATACTCTCAGTCTATCACTCCCGTTTCTATCGGCGATGCCGATCATTCTACACCTCCACTCTAATTCAAGGATTTACGTGTGGCAGCATGCTCCCGCTACTGGTTATCCGTTTTATTTGTGCTCATTCTCACATGGTTTTTTTTTTCACACAGGCTGTATGTGCTCTCGCATCGCGACATTCTAAACAACCTTCCCTCGCTGCATCTCCTCGGCGCCATTCAGGGCGACAGTTTGTGGAAGAAGCAGTTCGATTGATGTTTTCCTCCCGAAAGCGTTCCTCGGTCATGGGATGGCCTGGAAATGTCACAACTGACGGTGGCGGGAGCTCAGTGGCAGGAAACGGTGTTCAGGACGCAAACTATGCTTCGTCGATCAATGACCTTTACAATGGTGATCTCGTTCTGCCGGCTTCATTGTATACGGCTCAGGCGCTATGTCTTCTCGCGATGTACGAGATTCTTGCCACTGAACCGAACTCCAGGCCAGGCCATCGCGATTCCAAGCGCTCGGGAGGCTCTGACTTCGATCCCGAAGTGGACCCCATCGCGCTGTCTCCACGTGGAGAACGTTTTCGCGAACTCTCATTGCAGATGCTCCAAGATCTTGGGGTCCATAAGCCTCAGTTTCCTCTACTGACCCCGGTGCCCAGCCAGAATTTGATTGAAGACAGTATAGAAAAAGAATGTATTAGGTGCGTGTCTGCCAGCGGTGGTTTCATTCATATTGATTTACTATTGCACAATATGTAGGAGGATCTTTTGGCTCATCTTCATCGTAGATTGTTTGCGCGGAATATACTACGAAGGAGAGGATACACTACTGGGAGGGAGTGGAAGAGGACATCAGCCGAGACACCACTCTCGACCCGGAACATCACATCACGGCATCGTCGGCCATGGGAACACGATCATTCAGAATCCTCATTTTCTTCAAGAGTCATCCCCTCCATCGACTCCTCCCAGGGGAAGTTCTTCCAATCGCCACTCTACCGTTTCTTTTTCCCCACCCATTCGTGCCTTTTCAGATGGTTTCATAGGCTTCACTGAAGCCGAATTGAAGGTCCGCCTTCCGGTGGACGAAACCAGCTTCGAAATGGGGTCCGTATACGAGTGTATGCCAGGTGGGTTCCGAATTCCTCGTTGATCTTCCTTCAAATGTCTCACACCACTTTAGAGTACCTCTATCTTCCTTCTCCACCTGCTCCGTCAACAGATCTGCCAGTTTACAAAACATCCGCGTCGGGATCGGAAATCGCGCAAACGATTAGGATCTTATCTATCTATCATAAACTCGAGCGAACTTTGGATGAAATATACCGTGTTCGTACTACCCCGCAATCTGTGGAAGACCGGCCTCTACTAAGTTCGGCGGTAGAAGAAAACCGGAAGCTCTTTATGGTTTGGGATCAAGGCGTCCATCCTCATCTGCGTTGGGACGAAGACGAAAACGTCGTGGTTCAAAAAAGTATGCTCGAAACGAATTCGAATACTGGTGCATGGTTCTTTTTTTTGATGACGATCTTGGAAGCGAGCTGTGTCATGGGATTAGGCGTGGGAAGTCGAGCACTGCACTACAACAACACCGTTGCCCGCACGAGTAAGGAGTCGAAGGAAGCTTTACAAGATACGCTCAAAGATCTGAATCTTGCGGAATCTGATTGGTGGAAAGGCACTCACAGGAAAGCGCGAACGGGTGAGACAGACCTAGAATGGGGCGTGAGGAGGTTGGACAGTGTGCTTGACGTGGTAGGCGAGCGCGCTGGAAGCAGTGTCATCAGTGAGTTGTAATAATCTGCTAGGATCACTTCATTGCTCATTGTTCTTTAGTGGGCGCTTGGCTTTGGCCTCTCATCAGATATTTGAATCGCGATGACGAGAAAATCCAGAAGGGACTGGATGCTTTTGAGGATTTCTGCGGAGTCAGGATGGATTTCTTGGACACACTCACCAGAAATCAATGGGATCTTGGACTAGAATCAACGAGTTCAACTCACGCAACAAATAACCAGTCGGTCTCCAGATTGATTCTGGATGATCATTCCCGAATGCTGGATACAGAAATGGACGATGCCTCAGGCGAGGTTCAGCACGAAATGTCAGATACCCTAGCCTCCGGCTCATCCGCATCCTCAACGTCGACGCAGGGCCACGGGACGGACAGTCAACTACCCATGCTTCAGACTCAAACTTCGCTTCCCTCGCTAAAATCAAGCGGGTTACTGGGTTGGTCTAATCGCCCATCTCCCTCTCATCCGATCTCTGCCACAATGCATCACCCCCACCCTCATTCTCACGGACCTTCCCATCTGAATACTTTTGTGGCAGGTTCAATCGACAGCCCGATTGATACTTCGGCATCGACCCAAGCTACTGCTTCTACCTCTGGGTCTCCTGAAGTGGCTAGCTCTCCACTTTCGGCTATTCTGTCTTCTGCGGGGGGTTCAAATACACAGCCAGGCCGATCTGGCCTGAGTTGGATGATGAATGAGTGAAAATCTTTGTTCCAGCTGGATTATCTTACAAGCTCAATAATATTCGGACGTGGCTTTCTTTCTATTTCTCATTGATGATCGCTATTATTTTGCATTGAATATCCTACAGCTCAATACTGCATCCTTGTTTTATTGTAGTTTCCACATGCATTTGTTTTACTTCATGTCGGGTATTCTCATCCTGTATCGATAGATCTCAGCACAACAAGCAAGGTGAAGCCACCGCGGACTTACCCCGCTCTATTACCTCAAACGGGATATCGTACCATAACTCCTTTCACCTTCTCAGTTCCTGTCAGGATTCTTCCAAAGCCGCTTAAATACGACCTCTTCGCTTGCCCTCCCTCACCGATCACAATGCTCACCGCCGCTGATAAGAGAGCGAGATTTGAAGATGCCTGGAATGTTATCCGCGATGAGCTTTTGACTCATTTCAAGTCTTACGGAATGCCAGCAGAGGCATTCAATTGGTACGCCAGAGTAAGCAGACTGATGGGCGTATATTTGCGTTGGGGCTGACTTTGTTCTCTTGCAGAACCTCGACCACAACGTCCCAGGAGGAAAGCTCAATCGTGGAATTTCTGTGGTCGATACCGCAGAAATTCTGAAGGGACAAGCACTGACGGATGAAGAGTATTTCCGAGCAGCTGTACTTGGATGGGGAGTTGAGCTGGTATGCTACGGACTGATCTTTGGATAAATACTGTCAGACTGACATTACAATCCAGCTCCAAGCATTCTTCTTGGTCACTGACGATCTAATGGACTCCTCTATAACTCGCCGAGGCCAACCATGCTGGTACCGCGTACCAAAGGTCGGCTTGATCGCTGTCAACGATGCGACGATGCTTGAAAGCGCGATCTACCATTTGCTCAAAGTATACTTTCGGAAAGAATTGTACTACGTCGATCTGCTTGAACTGTTCCATTCTGTCGCCTATCAAACCGAAATCGGGCAGTTGCTTGACTTGATCACTGCACCACCGAATGAGGTCGATCTGGACAAGTTTTCGCTGAAGAGGTGAGCTGATTCTTCGCAGCTCGTGTTTGGACTATAATGGACACCCTTTCAGGCATTCGTTAATCGTCGTCTACAAAACAGCCTTCTACTCTTTCTACCTTCCTGTAGCCCTTGCTATGCGCCTTTGCGGTGTCCCCGACTCCTATGTTCTTGCTAGCTCTTCTGAATCGGTGGCGCCCTATGAATTGGCCAAGGAGATCCTTATCCCCCTCGGAGAGTATTTCCAGGTCCAAGACGACTTCTTGGATTTCTCTGGTACTCCCGCTCAAATAGGCAAAGTTGGCACGGATATCGTCGATAACAAGTGTTCCTGGTGCATTAATACTGCACTGGCTCGGGCTAGTCCGGAACAGAGGAAGATTTTGGATGAAAACTATGGCGTCGAACCAACACCAGAGGAACAGGAATTAGCCAAGAAGGTCTCTGACGGAAAGAGTGGGGAAGAGCAGGGTTATCTCGGGGAAGCTGAAAAGCGTGTCAAAGCTGTTTTCGAGGAGATAGGCCTTCGCAGGATATATGCGGAATATGAAGAGGCTGTGTATAAGAAAATATCAGCGCTGATCGACAATGTAGACGAAGGAGGTGCACGAGGGCAGGAGGTGGTTTTGAAGAAGGAGATATTTCGAACCTTTATGGACAAGATCTATCGCAGGCAAAAGTGACCGAGGGAGCCCGATCCGATAGCAGTTGTAGAAAACAGACCGAAAATTTTAGACAATACTTATAGATACTGAAGGAATGTAATAGAGGCGTCGAATCTCAACCTCTCGAAGATGGCATTTTCCGCATCTGTTGTTCAAGTCGACGGGTCACATCAGGTGACATCACGGGTCGAGTTGTAACAGGGCTGAGCGAATCGCCAGGCTGTCCGACACTCTATCGAAATGCATATGCGTCGATAGTCCTCTTTTCCCTTCGGTCGAAGTCGGGGATGAAAAAATGACAGGGATTTGAGTATACGGTGGATTGAAGTGCAACCTAACATAGCTGGTACATATGTACAAAAAAGACATTCGCACATCAAAAAAACGTAGTAAGATAGAATGTACCTTCGTCCTGCGAACACACAGCAACTTGTGTGTGTAATTTGAGGGTTGACGGCGGAATATATGTCGATCGAAATAGGGTTTATTTCGATTGTTTTGTCTGAAGACGGAGTCTGGCAGGTAGCTCTGCGAGTGGGTGGACATAAAGATTCGGCGTCGCGAAGAAAGTTTCACATTAGAATCGTCGAAGCTCGTCTCAACGCCAGGAATTCCTGACGAACGACCCATGGCCATGTTTCAGCATCTCTTTATATCGTGAAATGGCAGGTGGAGGTTAGAAGACGCTGAATCCAGCGTCCTGAACTATGGCGTCAAGTGGCTCTGGTGCAGAGCGTTGAGCTGAATAGTCATCGTGATAGTTTCTTGTTCTGGAGTGCTTTTTCCAGTATGTTTTCAATCGTTCGGCGCCATTGATGGTCAGATATGTCCAAGAAGGATAAGAGCCAGGTATGGACTGGTGTAATGACCCGACGAGCTCTCGAGCCTGGACCAACGTTAGAGGCTACAAACGAGGGCGATGAGGGAAAAACGAGCGGACGTACATCGTCTTTGGACTTGTGCGATGCATTAGGTTAACAGTAGTATTTGTGTTTGTAAGATACAACTACTACCTAATATGACTGTGAGTGCCGTTTTGTGCAGTGTGTTGGGACAAGGCCTTGGTGGGGGCCTTCGGGTCCCAGCTCGGATGCCTCCTGTGTGCATGGTGAGCTGCGATTGGGTGGGAGGGCCCATTCGCAGAATAGAGGACTCACGAGCTCGGACTGCGGGCTGTGGCTGCTGTTCCAGCGTGAGGATCTCAAGCTTATGCTTTGCTTCTGCGCTATACTGAATGGGTGGGTGGGAGTGGAAGAAAACAAGTGACCTGAGGCTGGCTGCGAGTCTTCGTTGGATGCGGTACGTGAAGAGTGATGAGTACCGCATCACATGATCGTCCGAAGACTCGAGTTTGCCCGCCTCGCTACTCTCGACTATCAAACCAACATCTTTGGACTTGTGCGATGCATTAGGTTAACAGTAGTATTTGTGTTTGTAAGATACAACTACTACCTAATATGACTGTGAGTGCCGTTTTGTGCAGTGTGTTGGGACAAGGCCTTGGTGGGGGCCTTCGGGTCCCAGCTCGGATGCCTCCTGTGTGCATGGTGAGCTGCGATTCCCAATGAAGTAGGAGGGCACGACGCATCCAGCGAACCTGGATACCCCTGGCAGTAGGAGAGCACTCACATCGGACTGGCGGCATTGTATAGCGGATTATGTTGTGATGTAGCTCGGGTTGCATGTATGGAGCCATGATTACTGCGTGTTTCCGCAGATACAGCAGGAACGCGTCACTCTGCCAACGACCCATTGCCCTTACTACGTCAAAAGGTACTCCACGGAGAAGGTATTCGAGGGTGGCGCCAATTCGAATCCCATGACCCTGTAATGCTGGTAAACCTTTGTTTTTTGCAGCTTTGTGTATGCGTTGGATGAAAGCGTGTTTTGTCAGCGGCCTCCGAGTGGAGCCTCGTTGTGAGTATGCATACAGGTGCTCGGTTGTTGCCGGTTTATTGGTAGTGAGTTGGTGCTTGAGCCATTCATCCGGGTCTGTGGTTCCGAGTTGTTTTGAGAAATATATGTCCTCACCCTGGGTTTGGCTAGCCTTCGTGCACGGGACATGTATTACTGTTGTCCTGAAACCGCTCCGATCAGTATCTTCCCTGATAGACTGGGTGGTGACATGCTTGTTTGGGGAGAAATCCTTCAGCGTCGGAACTGTTAGCTCGCCCAGTCTTGCTACACAGTAGAATGCTGTAGTGAGGCATGCTCCGCAGGCTATGTCAAACGGATTGGTCCGATCCAGGTCCGTAAGAATTTGCGTGATGTAGTCGACTGTGTACGGTTGTCGCTTCTTGAGGCGTGATTGCGCCGGCCGCAGTCGTTCAGCTCCGTGGATCATGGTGTCGAAAGTGGCTTGGTCTAGCTCCCATTCTATTCCATGAACGATGTGCCAGGCTCGAACGCCATGGACATAGTTCTTGATGGACGTCCCTGCGTATGAGCCTGCCATTGTAGCCATCCATGCGTTGAGCAAATCCTTGCCGCAGGGTGCTCGTTGGTCTTCGGGAATATTCTGGGTGTCGCAAAAGACATGGAACGCTAGCAGACCTGAAGCGTACGTCTCCCTCGTGCTTTCTGCGTATCCTGTTTCCAGCAACATTTGTATCCGCTCAAGATACTCTTCCGGAAGCACTAGAGGGTGTCCAGCTGCATCCTTGAGCGATCGTTTGGCGGCTGGTTTCCATGCTATGAGTCGATCACGAGCTGGACAGTGTGGTCGTAGAGGAGAAGGTAAAGGATTTAAATTCTGTGGATAGCGAAGGGTATTTGCGGTAGTTACATGTTGAGTATTAGCTAAAGGGAGCGTGGTAGGATAACTGGAAGTGGGGCTACGCGTACCAGGAATCCTGGAAAGCGGCCAGGATTCTGCCTTCCTCTTCAGACTGCCACTGACTATAGGACCGCCTCCCAACTGCGGATCTATATTTAACTTTGTAAGCAATGTCTTGAGGAGAGCTGTATGTACTGAGTTCTGTTGTGGAATAAGGGGTGTCGTAGTCGACAATGAATTCGGAGAGGTGGGAAGGGATGGGGATACGGGGGAGGAGCAAGTTGTGGGGGCCGTGTTGCCCACGGGAAAAGGGATCTGCAGGGTTGTGTGCGCTGGGAACGTAGCGAGTGTGCACTCCGAAGTCGTTTGTTGTAGTGATTTCATGAATGTACCGAAATATGTTGTTTGTGTCTCGGTTTCTGCTGCGTCCGTTCCACCATCCTTCCACCACTCCTTCGTTGTCTCCCCAGATCTTGTATTGGTGCCCTCTTGTTGCTTGTCCCCTGATGGTTTGGACGAGGAGGTAGAATCCAACAGCCTCTGCCCATCCAATGTCGCGTTCATTGTGATTTCCTCTCCATCCTGGTAAGAGTCGATAAGCTCGCCAGTAACCGCGGATATATAAGCCGATGCCATAGCCGCTGCTGGCGTCGGAGTAGGCGTGTACATCGATGAGATTGGTAGGGCCGGGTATGCGAGATGAAATGGGAGCGGCCAGAATGTCTTTCCACCACGCCAGGTCAGCAGGCCAATGACGTGGCACATGGTGTCTCACATGTGATGCCACGTGACTAAAATTAGCGATGAATTTCTCGAGCTCGGTAAGGTATGCCTTTCCGCGTCGAAGGACTAGGCTGACGTGTAATAATTTTCCATGTAAACTAGTTGCCTCGTCGAGATCATGGGTGGGTTGTTTCTCCCATCTATTGATGTGTTCTGAGTACTTGGCTCTCTTTTCGGCGGGAATTGATACTGTTCGCGTCTCGAGGTGCCATTGGAAACCAAAGTATGTGGGACTTTCACAAAAGGGGATATCTTTTTCTAGGGCCCAAGTATATCCAAGCGGGAGGGTGACTTGATCGATGTCACAAAAGGCGTATGTGAACTTTGAATCTTCAATGGAGCGGGATGAGGCGCCAGACATATCAATTAGCGGGAACATAAAATCGTCGTCAAACTCCTCCTGTTGTCCGCTTGGCAGGGTATGCCCTCGGTAAAGCAGCCTTCCTTTGTTGTGGATTACCCCGCCGGACTGTCTGACTCTTTCCTGCAATTCTTTCCGCAACTTGTTGTATTCGTCTAGGTGCGCCCTCAGAATCCTCAGCCACAGGTGATCATCTACCCATTTTGTAACAGGGCCAAGGCCCTTTCCCCTGGCGATTTCCATTCCCGCGTCGGCTAAATGTCCAAATGTCCCTCCCGATGCCGAGAGACCAAACATGAGCCGAGTATCTATGCAAAATTCTTGGTTTGAGACGCGAATTACGGCTCCCGCCTTCTGGGAAGTATGAAGCGGAATGAGGCGATAGGCCTCTGAGATGTCCCTGACCGCTCCCTGTGAGCCCGGAGGGAGCGTCCATATCAACCTGCATGTGTTGGCGAATGTCCCCCAGAGACACGGATATAATGTGGAGTCGATGTTGGAATTAATGGAAGATATTGTAGCAGAAATGGATTGAATGAAAGATGGTTGGCGCGGATATGATAGGTTTTGTAAAAGACGGAATTTTCCTGGTTTCCCAGATTTAGGAATCATTGATATGGGGGACGTCTGGAACGGACCCAGCACGCTTTCTATTTCCTGAGCTGAGTATGGACCTAACCACCTTCCCATACGAAGCTCATTGGTCATAACCTCAATGAACGCTCGTTGAGATTCGGGGGATTGAAGATTATTAGCGGGTGAATATGTATGTTGTATTATAGGAATACCGACGTTGAAGCCGTTATAGATAGAGTGTGGTAATGTGGGGTATTTCGGAGTGAGGTTGAGTTCGTCTAGTGCTGCTTTCCATGCTTCCGCTCGCAACGTAGAATCCAGTGGTATTCTATTGCCCTTCCGGACATCTATCTGCTCCATGTTGCGCGCTAGCACATCCGGAGCATCGGTGTTTCTCGGTATGGCTGTGGCTAGTACATCCGTTTGGCCTCTGCCATTCCGCGCAAAGTTCCTGTCCGGCATGATTCCCGGACTTGATCTCAAGGTATCCATTACTGTTCCATTCGCTAATGACGTTCCGTTTCTCGTTCCAGAGCTTGGTTCGGCTGCATCGACGGATATCATGCCTGTCACGTCCAAGGCATTTGTGACATCTGGATAGGGTTGATTGATCTGCCTCTCGAAAGGACTGCTGAAAACCGACGCCTTCAGTGGTCTTGGCGGTGCTAGCCTTACGCGGTGACATGGACGGATAGGGAGTATGTCGGACCTTGTTGTGACGTGTGGTACCCTGAGGAGGGAAAGACTGAGACATACGCCTAGGGGTGCTAGGGATGGCAGTCTGCGGCGCATTCTGCGCCCAACTGTGTGCCCTCGCTGTCATCCTCTGTAGCTCTACATTAGCAGGTGCGTGTCCCAAAATTTGTTTATTAGCGTGCAAGCATAATTTTTTAGCATTAGCGTCCGAAATTAGTGTTGGCATTAGCATCCGGAGTTAGCATGATCATTAGCGTCCGGGGTTAGCATTAGCATATCGTGTTTTTATTGACGTTGTGATTGGGCACGATGTAACGAAGACACAGGAAGTAGAAGGGCGACACGAAAACAGTCAGCTTTCTGTCAAACAACATACATATATAATGAACCCACCTTGTACAGCTTTCTGGTGTTCTGCTTTCCGAACGGCTCTCCTACTCTCTTCCATCACCTCCGTTGAGATAATGGCGAGGTCAAATGGCTTCGTCCTTTCATTTGCGTCGTACCATGCAGAGCGCATTTCGGCGTGGTAGTGTGCCATCACCACCTCGCCATTTACCTCTCTCAGCTCCGGATGCATGTCCATGCTGGTGTAGAAACCTGCGAACATCTCGATAAATTCGGTTGGGTACGATCCCATTGGGAGAGACGAGAGGAAGGTGCTCTTTGCGCGCATGACTTGAGTCCATGTCAGACGAGAGTCTGGGATGGCGTTGGGAGATGCACGCGTAGTTTGTGTGCTAACGAGGGTGAGGCCTTGACTCGATGATGCGTCGTCGTCGTTCTCGTCCTTGGCAATTTGGAAGCGATTGGTGTCCAACGCGTCTCGTCCTTTCTCTTTGGCTTCGGCTGATGCCTCCGGTAAGAAGTACCACAGAGGCACGTATTTCCGTGCCATGATCATCTTCTTCGCATACGGATGGAGCTGCGGTGGGATCGCGGTGATTCCTTGTCCTTTCCGAAAGACATACAGTGGGGTACGCCTCTTCTCCGCCTCCTTTGCCAACTCTGACTCTTTCGCCCTTATTTCCTGTTCCTTAAGCAGCTCTGCATCTGCTTTCTCCTGCCTCCTTGTCTCCATCAGCTGCTGTTCCTCTAATACCTGAGCTCGGTACCTGTCCTTCAAGACTTGGTTGCTTATTTCCCATTGCTCTTGTAGATATTGAATTGCGCTTTCGTCGTCGATGGCTGGTGAATCCGCGTCACCTATTAGCGCATTCCGTATGATACCATATACGTCGCTTGCAAAATCCGGGCGTTGATTCTTTTCTGGATCATATTCTAGTCGCTCGACCATTCTATTGAAATATAGGGTGCTATGATTTGATACAAATAATATGGCCAGAAAACAAGTGACCTGAGGCTGGCTGCGAGTCTTCGTTGGATGCGGTACGTGAAGAGTGATGAGTACCGCATCACATGATCGTCCGAAGACTCGAGTTTGCCCGCCTCGCTACTCTCGACTATCAAACCAACAACTTGGACCAAAAGCCTGAGTGTCCGAGAAATCCCAGTGCAGAAAATACGGCTGCACCGCATAGAAATCGCCGACCTGGACAGCCTTCCAGACCGAGTCGTTTCCGTGTTTCGTTTCGAAAATGCGGGCAGCATGTTCATCAGTCCCTGGCTATGAGGGAAGGCCGGGTTTCCATACCAAGGGCTCACCGAAGTCGGGATATCCGCTTATCATTCAATTGCAAATGCTTCGGCGCCCGGCCTTTTTTGCTCTCTGTCTTTCTTTCCTTCTTTTCTCCAACCTGCTGAAACCAGGATGTCCTGAATGTTTGGAAACCAGACCAGCTCTACTGAATATTCAAGGAGTGCGAGGGGAGGTTACAGAGATGGACATACGCGCTACCGGCAAATGCGGTGAATGATCATTATCGGATTTAGATCCTTACCGCATAGCCTCTGGTATATAAGGACCCAAACTCTGGCAAGTATTTTCCCCAGTCTTGCACTCACCTCATAATTTTTTTCACCAGGCTGGTCCAGGGTGTATATTCCTATACGTATCATATACAACATGTCTTCACGCAAGTCTTCAAAGCCTCTTCCCAAGTTTGACATTGGTTTGTCTTTTTCTTCTCTACCACGATAACCATTCGCTCATCTTGTTATATGCAGGCGAGGACTATCAGTTGCTGTATGCCCTAGGTCAGGGAGCGTATGGAACGGTTGCTGCTGGTATCCACAAACCCACTGGGCGTCAGGTCGCTATCAAGAAGATTCTTCCATTCGATGCAAGTACTGTTCTTCTTGTATGCGGTCGTTGCTCACAGTCGACTCTTAGCATACCTTATGCTGTTTACGAACATTACGTGAATTGAAGCTGTTGAAATTCTTTTCAGAGTCATGCATCAATGAGAACGTCCGTATAACTTCATATAAGTTCTCGCACCATTTTTCTTTTTTAAATCCCTCATTCCAGATTATAACGGTCTTGGACATAGTAAAGCCCTCCTCTTTGGATGCTTTCAAGGAAATCTATTGTATGTTTTCATTATACACATCCGCTCACAGTCTTGTCCTCATCTCTCTCTCTTGTTTTCAGTCGTGCAGGAGCTCATGCAGACAGACCTTCACCGGGTCATCAGGACGCAGCACTTGACTGACGACCATTGCCAATACTTTGTCTATCAGACTCTCCGCGCTCTCAAGACAATCCACAGTGCAGGCGTGGTTCATCGTGACCTCAAACCGGCCAACCTACTTCTGAATGCCAACTGTGACCTCAAGGTCTGCGATTTCGGTTTGGCGAGGAGTATAAAGACAACCGCCCCGACTGGCAAGGGACCCGGCGGTATGACCGAATACGTGGCAACCAGATGGTACCGTGCCCCAGAAATCATGTACGTCTTGCTTCATTTCTATAATCTTTTCGGTTGTACTGACCTCCTTGAAGGTTAAGCTTCAAGTTAGTTGTATCAAATTGCGAGCTTTTGAGGCTATACTTACTTGACTTGACTACAGGATGTACACCAAAGCCGTCGATCTGTGGGCTGTGGGCTGCATTCTGGCAGAACTTATTTCCGGGCGGCCGCTCTTCCCTGGACGTGACTACAGCCACCAGCTTGACCTCGTGCTTGATGTTATTGGCACTCCGACTCTAGATGAATTTTATGCGATCACCTCTCGGCGCTCTCGTGAATATATTCGGTCCTTGCCTATCCGTCGCAAGAGGAGCTTTGCTTCTCTGTTCCCTCACGCTTCGGCGGACGCGATCGATTTCTTGAACAAGACATTGGTGGGTACCAACCAGCTTCAATCGGAGCACTCTAAAGTACTCATGAAAAAAAAAAACCAGACGTTCGACCCCAAGAAACGTATGACAGTCGAAGAGGCGCTCGAGCACCCTTACGTCGCGGCCTACCACGATGTGGATGACGAGCCCACGGCCAACTCCATCAGCACCGAATACTTCCAGTTTGATCGTAAGTCCATTCGCGGTGACTCTCCTCCGTCAAGCAACTCATGCTGTTTGTGACGCAGTTGAGAAAGAACAGCTGTCTAAGGATGACTTGAAGAAGTTGCTTTATGACGAGGTCATGTCCTTCCAGCCCGTCATCAATAGTACTCCTGCTTGAGCATCTCTTGCTTTCCATCAACACTGGGCACTTTGAGAGATCAGTACGCCAGGGTCACGAATGTTCTCAACCTGCCGCGGCAATCTAATGTTTATGACTTCCCCTCCCTCGGTAACTATGCTATATTGTCCTGGCACCGACTAGAGAAGCAGAGATCTGGCGGATATCTTGTTTGTAGACGAACTCGATATATGATACGATTATAGGAAATATCATTGAATTTTGAAATGAAAAGAAACCTCACTCTAATTCACAGTGGCTTCAACTATGAACTGTCCAAGAGTGTGCTTATCATGTTGTGTTTCGCCAGGGCAGTTATTATCTGCAGACCACTTCCCTTTTTATGAGTCTTTTGCAAGAGGTTCAATGGTACATGAGTTCGGGTAAGATTAATATTGTTGGCTTGACATACTTCGCACTCAATGTGCCTTTTCTCTGACCGAGGTCGCGTTTCCATACTACAGAGCCACTATGAGCCCAGAAGAGATGGAAAGCAATAAAATTCTTGAATGGTATATGTACAATGATGATGGTATCCTAGTAAATGAGATATACACGAAGAAAAATGCATGTTGAAAGCGTGAAAATGCTAGAGAACAACTGTGTTGAGCAGTCATCTCGGAATATAGAGTAGGATTATTTAAGAGAAAACTTGCACGCCTTCAACTGAATAGAACATAAAATACTAATGTCAATGCCACGATACTCAATACCCTACCCATCATACCACCGGCTAGTCCCGCGACATCGGAATCGATGATGCTACGTTGGAACGAACGCAATTGTAGAGGAGATTCAGGAGTATCAGATTCCGACATCGTGGATACGGAGGTGTCGCGTTCGCGAGAGCTCTCGTCCGACGAGTCAGATTCTCGTCGACTCTGTTGACGCAGAGAGCTTACGGTAGAGGAGACTGGGGCGAAGGAATAGTCAGAAGAACAGGACGGGCACCGTTTGGACGTGTTATCGAGTCGCTGGTAGCAATGAGTCATACAATTACGCGTCAAAAGGCTATTGACAACCTACTTGACGGATATGTTCCTCGCAAAAAATGTTTTGGCAGCAAGTTGTTCGAGCCGGTCGAACAGCTTGTTTAGAACTAGCGCCGATGGAAGTGAGAACAGTTATTATGACAGGTTGAAAGGGAGACATACCAGAGGGCGCACAGCGCACGAGGTGACGGTGACAGCAATGAACGGGACTTCCTTGGTTTCAGTGATTTTGGGGGTAAAAAGGTGGTCGGGAAATACGAGCTATCCAAAGGCTCTGGTGGAGGAGTGGGAGCCATTGATTCTGCACCGAGATTGAGAGGAGAGTCATCTGCCGAAGAAAGACAAGAGAATATGTTGGCCAGAATTCTCAACAGCTTGGCCTAAAGACTGACCGTATTCGTCGTCAGATTCAACGCTGAATTTGTCCGGGTACAAGTCTTGAATGGACACGGATAATGAAGGAGTTTTGCTTGATTTCATGACGCGAAAAAGAAAGGCTTGACACGGTCAAATGAGAGAAAAGGAAAGGACGCGAAGGCCCAAGCAAAAGTTTATATTGTTGCGTAAGCAAAACGATAAGCGCCAAGCTCCAATTACGTGTTATGTCTCAGTCAGATGCTACGGCAGTCCCCGACTAAGAAGTTGCCTTCCACCACCTTTGGAAGCAGGGCTAGTGGTGAGGATGGCAGAGGCAGACGGACAGAGTCGAACATGGAAAATTATATGGATACAGACAGGAATACAATACAGAAGCAGAGGAAAAATGTAGAAGTAAAGCACCGCACACAGGGCGTTCAATCTCATCCTGTATTCCTAAACAATTTTTAGCAGGGTCAGGCGCAGACCGTCTGAACAAAATAACAGAGCCTTGTGAAGGAATATGAGTGTACATTGGACATGTATTGCGAGGTAAATAGCATTGATATAGAAAGTAGGACCTTTGGGAATCACGGAGTTGAATGGGGTCATGGAAGAAGGACGACCAAGAACGAGGATCATCATTAGACGGCAAGTGGATGGAAAGTTGTGGGAAAACGTACTGCAACGTCTCATTCACTCTGCATGCAAGGCACCCACAAACAAAATTGTCATCGGGCAGCTCAGTACTGAAAATCTCTTTAAAGACTGTACAGTTTGAACAGCTTTGTTCAAGAGAGTTGCGGAAATTGAGTGACAGAAGCGAAACATGGTCATAGTACCTGATATGCAATGATGTTTGGGCTTCACATAGGATATCTTCAGGTGTACCTTCAAATATCTCTGTGTCAATTTCCCCAAGTTTAATTCATCGGTGATGGGGTGCTGTATCCGAACCTCGTCTCTGGTGTGCAAAGAAAACGTGTGCCAACGGGGAATCGGGGACCATAAGACAACCACAGTCAACGTTTCCTGAAACATTGCCTCTGCCTCTTCCCACTAAACCGCAATCACGACGTATAGTAGAACCTGGCAAATATGCAAGTGCTCGAGACAAGTTGTTCAGCGAGTCTTCACACAGCCACGAAGGTTCGACGCGGAATTGGGATTACGAACCCTCAATATAAAGCTTCTATACAGTATTGTATTTTGAATGCGACAGGTCCCTCTTGGAGTCGGGGATCGTCGGATTCAGTGTTGAGTGACACGATTCAAGTCATGGCGCGAAAGAGAACGATTCGACACGGTCAAGGAGAGAGGAGGAAAGGACATAAAGGCTCAATATTGTTGCGTAAGCAAAGTTGAATAAACCGGGTGGGGGTGGACAGATCACCGAGAAGCTTTGTAGTTGGCGAAAAGCAAGTCCAAAGTACGGATATAGGAAACTACCAGAGAATATAAAAATATCAACATGCAACCAAGATAAGGAGGAGGGATTTTTTACAAAAGTGGAAAATAGAATTGGACCCCACGGTAGCGAGCCATGAATGAAGAAAGGTAAAAACTATCGAAAAAGAGACCCGAGCGAAAAAAACTTATGATTTCCGGTCAACGTCCATATGGCGGGGCAATGAAGTGCCGTTTGTAGTGGATGTACTGTCCACGTTTTTTGCGGCTGTAGGTACAGATGTCGAAGATAAGATCGAATTAAAACCAAGCCCACCACCTTGGCTTGGGGGCAATTTTGATGTAGCAGGAGAGTGAGGTTTGGCTATTGCTTCAGATCCAGAAACTATGTATCCTGTTGAGATGGAGGCTGACGTTGATGTGGTAGGTGTTGAAACCGGAACAGTCGCCGGCTTACTGTTTGGTGGTAAAGAAGCTGTTGACAAACTTAGGGGTTTGGCACCATGGAAGATGGATTTAGTTTGTGGCGGCGGAGGGGAACGATGTCGTGGCGGAGATCGCATCCTCGAAGGACGTAAGAGACTTGAGGAACTAGTATTTGTTGAGACGGCAGGGCTGTTGGGACGCGGGGGAAGATTCTTGATACGCGTCATAGATGAAGACGTCCCAGAAGCAGCGGAGGGTAGAGAAGATGATACACGTGAATGATTCGGACTCGTTCGATGCATAGAATCTATGTGAAGGACTAAGACCCAAGAACAGGCCGAAGGTGGTAGATAGAAGTTACGAACCGGGTCGATAAGGATTATCACGATCTACCGCGTTCCACGAGGATGGCTGAGACGAAGACGTAGAGGATATCCCGGCGCCATTAGACGTCAGTTGAACAGATGGACCTGCTCCTGACGAATGTGACATTCTGTCTCTATTCTCTCTTTCTCTCTCACGCTCTCGTTCATCCAGAATCATTGCCCGCGGAGCAGAGGGAGGCAGGCGCACTCCGAGATCAGACCCGTTTCCACCACTCGTCCTTCTTGTATCCCTGCCGGATACGGATGGACTCAGCGGTAGATGTACTTTCGGTTTCATGACGATTGGAGAGGTTGAGTTGGACGAGGAATTAGGATTAATAACGTCCGCAGAAGGATGACGATGAGCAGCAGGCGCACGAGGAGGATTGCTGTTTCCACTTGTACCGCCATTTTCATTCTCCCGGAACTCTCTTTCCCGTTCTCTTTCCGTAATATTTTGTTCTCCTCTCGTCATCTTTGGGCTCAACGAGTGGCCACGAACAGCGGTCGGTGACGTACTGGCCGAACGCATCCCTCCAGCTGACCCGACAACAGAACTATGATGGTGGTGAACGATATGATGATGGTGTGGTCGAGCGTGATGATGGTGGTGGGGAGCTTGGTTGGACTGATTGGGGTGTGTAGAATGAGGAAGGGCAGAATGAGCAGGATGGGAAAGCGAATGTGACTGGATATGCGGAGAAGCACCACCAGCAGATTTTGGTCTAGCATGTTGGTGCTGATGCGGGGGTGAATACTGTTGATCTGACCGCACATGCCGATGTTGAATGAGATTGTGCGGTTCTCTATCCCTGTCGCGGTCTCTGTCTCGTTCACTATCTCTAAAATCTCGAGCATCTCTTGAACTTCCCTCCCTGATATCCCTGCCTTCTTTATGCATCCTCTCACGCTCCTCTTCTTCCCAGCCCCCACCAAATCCACCCATACCCATCCCTGTACCCATCCATTGTCCGTTGCCTTTAGCCCCAGTTCCATTTGGTCCAATACCAACACCTGGAGTAACAGTTGTTGTGGGTGATAGGGATCTCCTTCGTGTAACTGGTGGTGGTGCTGCTGATGATGATGATGATGAGGGGACGGCCGATGGGGAGGCTGAGTTAAGGGCTTGAGCTGGACCCATCACACTTTGTTGCGCATGTGCCTGAGCCTGAGCTTGAGCCTGAGCCTGAGCAGCAGCTTCTGCTCTGGGACCAAAATAAGGAGACGCGGAAACTTGCCTTCCATGAGTATTGTGATTTAGACCAGAAGCTGATATTGAAGAGGACAAAGCAGCGGTGGAAGGAGGACGAGGAGGGGGATGCGAAAGACCCAGACCATTCATGACAAAATCCCCGGCCCTCTCTCGATCTGCTCGCTCGTTACGCTCAACACCCATACTCGCAGGGTGCGCATGGATATGGGGAGGGTAGAAAGAGCGAGAACCTCCTGCTCTTTCTCTTTCTCTGTCGGCAATAAGTCCTCCCGAGGATCCAGGCCTAAATCCCATCTCTGAACCTAATCTTGGAGCACTAACACTTCCTGAGCCAGAGCCGGAGCCGGAACCTCCGACGCCCATCATTGGTGGGGGTGGAGGTCCGCCAGGCCCATGCTGTTCATAACTGGATGGCAAGCCAGGTGTCGAAGTGGTTCCAGGACCTCCAGGGCCAGAAATTATTCGTCTCGAAGGTCCACTGTGACCATGAGACCCATGGGAAGCAGGTAATGGATGACTATGCGGATGTATTTGAGATTGAGGGTGAGGTTGTGGCTCCCTAGGTGCGAGCGAGTGAGAGTGGGACGGGAGTCCTGCACCGACCCTGTTTCCAGGTGCGTGCTGAATGTGCTGAACATGTTGTCCATGGGAGCCGATGAGTGCATGCCCCGAGCCTAGAGGCATATTACTGTGCATAAGGTGTTGATCGTAGGGTCCCATTGTTCCTGGCATACCATTGCTTGAGTTCATGCCAATGTTCGCCGACATGCGCTCCATACCCATACTCATTCCACTCGGTATACTGCCGATACGTTCCACATTCATTCCGATTGGGATAAAGGGTCCTTGATTCCCCGCCGTGGCTCTTCTGGTTGTTCCATTCTGCAATCTCTCCATATCACTCTGAACCTCTGCTGAGGAAAGTGTCGACAGCTCGGGATAGACGACAAGAGTACTTTGGAGGCCGAGTCCAAGAGATGAAGACTGGGATAGGACACCATTCGCGCGAGGATTCGTACGACCACTTTTTGCACTTATGCCATTGACAGGATTTCCATCATTGGCCGAATATTGAGTGTTGTGCCCTTTAGCTTTTCCAAGTGTCGACTTATCGTTGTCAAAAGGGAACGGCAACGAATCGACCATTTGACGAAGTGTAGGGGGAGGAGGCAGTGAAAGGGCTAGGTGAGGATCAAGTGGGGGTGGAATGCGGCGCCCTATGTTGCAGTTGGAAAAAGGGAGGAAAGTTAGTCAGATTACAAGCAGACACAAGACCTTTACGTACGAGGTTGAGGCCTATCATTTGCCCTTTTCTCTCGTTCCAATTTCCGCCTTTTCCGATTATTTTCCGCAATCAGGTCTGTTTGAAGTTGGTCCCGTTGAATCTGGGGAGCGATTGAAAATTGGGTCAGTACAACATGCAGAGGAGTAAATGACGGGCCAGAAGAAGAAAATGTCAGAAGCGAAACGTATGGCACTCACCTTCCAAGTTCCCCAAACACTATCCTCATCGATTCTCCGTTTCTTCGTGATGTTGGTTATTTCGTAGTCGCATTTCCGTTTTGCGAGCTCTAGGCGCTTGTTCTTTCTCCGAGAGAGCTCTGTTTGAATAAAAAGCAGTTCAGGATGAGTACCTATGGAGAGGATGAAAAATAATCGACACAAGTGCACCAGCGAGAAGCGTGTACATACCATTCCCTACTAAGCTTTCCTCCCAAGCCAGCTCCTCCATTTTCTCAACATATACCTTTTCTCTCAGAAGCGCAAATTTCATTTCAATTCGGGCAAGAAATTCGAGTGCTTCGACGCGGTGTGCAGGTTGGAGATCGGTGTCCTCCTCTTCCAGATATGCGTCTGGGTCTTCGTCTGGGTCGACGTTAGAGTCCCTATCGGACTTTTCTTCCCCGTCTATGTTCGAATCTTTGTCCTCATCCACGTCAACTGCTCGCTTGCGTTTGGATTTCTCCTCTTCTTCATCATCCTCGTCGTCTTTATCCGAAACATCAACATCGCCTTCTTCCTTGTCGGATCGGTCCTCGTCTACGTCTTCCTTATCAGAAAGGTCTCCGTCTTCTTTATCGGAAGCATCAACGTCGACATCCTCCTTTTCCTCTTTTTCAAGCTCATCTTCTTCCTTATCATCGTCATCCTCGTCTACCTGATCGTCTTCTTTTTCGTCTTCGCCCTCTTTCTCATCATCGTCGCCCTCGTCGACTTCTTCGTCAGAAGCGTCCGAAGGAACATTAGCATGGCTAGTGTTGGGAACTAGCTGTCGTTCATATTCAGAGCGAGACTTGGGCTTCGATATTTGCGCGTCGACGGCTGTATCGGCTGAAGCAGGAGTGAGATTTAATTACAACGACCGAAAGTAAAAACTCACCGAGTGCTAACAACGCGGAAGGAGCATCCAAAGCGGTAGACATGCGTTCGTCTTCTGATTCTACATCTACTGCCTTTCCATCTACATCCATGACATCAGCGTCGTTCACGGCAGTGCTATTCTCAGCATCTTCTCGCGTAGGAGGAAGCTTATTCAAATCAACGCCAGGTTCTTCAATAACTTGAGCCCTTTGATTTCTAGCGCCAGCTCCGCGCCCTCTGCCGCCTCGGCCTCTGCCCCTCCCTCTGCCTCTGCCACCACGGGCGGGCCTGGTTTTTGTGGCAGCCGGGATATGAGAAACTGCTGAGACGGTATTAGCGGAGGTAGATGGGCGAGTCCCTAATGTTGCAGGATAAGAAGAATGCGGTCGCGAGACAAAGGGCGAGGTAGAAGCCGGGGTGCGAGGGGATTTCATGTTCGCAGAGGCAGCTGAAGGTGGGGGGTATTGGGAATGTAAAGGCAACTGAGCGGACGCGTCGATTCGAAGATTTGGCTTCGTCCGAGATTTAGAGACAGGAGCTAGTGGAATGCTTTCATCTTCAGTATTATCATCTTCGTCTTCCGTGGCGGAATCTGAATTTTCTTTGTAAACGATTGCCGTAGACTTGTGTGAGTTCTGGTGTCTCTGCCTCGGCGCTATCGGTCCTGGAGAAGGACGAGAGGAGGCTAGAGAATCGGGCGATGGTACACGTGAAGATGTGAAAGAACCGACTGTGGGCCTTGTAATGTCTCCGTCTCCGCCACGGCTAGCATGGAGTACATCGACAGTCTCAGTCTCTTCGCTATCCGACTTTTGCCTTCCGAGTGCAGCAGAGGTCAAGACATCCAATGGATTCTGCACTTGTTCCTCCGCTTCAGCGCCGCCGCCTGGTCCCTGATCCTCGTCACCCCCGTAGACGGCCCAGCCCCACATAGGCGCAGGAACCAAAGTACCCCGTTTCTTTCTCCCGCGACGTGGTGGAAGACCCCTTCCCCTCCTCGAGGAAGAGGACGAATCGTTCCGAGATGTTGATGTCGATGCTGAATTGGTAGTTTCCGGACTCGCCGTCTTCTTCTGTTTTTGTTTATGTTTGGATTTTGCAGGTTTTTCGGAGTCTTGTTCTTCTTCTGTGAGCTCTGAAAGCTCAGAGTCTGAATTGAGGCCAGTGGAATCGGTCAAACCTGTGGTAGGTGCCTTTTCTGCTTTGGCCATGTCCGGAAACTTTTCTGTAGGAGACAGAGGTCGCGCTGGTTTGGCTGCTGACTGTGTCTTTGTTGCTTCTGAAATTTCTGGCATAGATGTTGAGCCAGAGAGAGAGTTCTGGAGGGTTCGAAATACGGCGATGGAAGGTGCTGCTAGGGTAGGTGGAGGTGAAGAAGATGGAGTAGATAGAGTATCAAAAGAGTCTGACGCTGACCCAGGCATACGAATGGTTGAAAAATTTGTGGAGCCTCGCGGACGAGATGATTGGCAATACAGTGTACCTGGGCGACAGCGAAGAAACAAAGGCAAAACTGGCTCCGACGTTTCTGTACTGGTTCGTGCGCGAGAATTATTCCTCTTATCTTATCTTATCGTTTGCTGCCTTTTCTGGACATCACGGGTTTTCAGCTGCTGGTCGGAACACACGTTCCTTCCAGTCTGATATCATCCCACTGTAAAAGAAACAGACAGAAACATGGCGCTGTGTCTTTGCATCATGGAGCGCTGCTGGTCATATTTTTTTTTCATCTGCCAAAAGGAAACAGTGGCGAATATCGAGCCCAATTAAGGTACCAGGCCTAGTCAGTTATCTCGAAGATTCTGTGCACTTGGAGTCCGTTCCGAGGCCTGAATGAACTGCAAAAGTCAAATGAGTTACGTGAGATCTCGCGCTATGTGCCAGTGATTGTGAACGTTGAGCTTCATGAAACCATTCTAATGGCCAGGGCACTGACGCTCCGCCAAACATGTGCTTGACCACATTGATCTCGGTCGAGTGTATTTACTCACTTGAGGGATACTAGAACCGGACTAATGCATCAGGAGGGATCACAGGCGCTTTTGAAACCAGTTGTAAAAAGTTGGTCAAGGCATAGCCGCATAGAGCTCGTGTAGCTGTTTGAATCCGAGAAGTGGCTCTTCACTGAGATACCGGGTATGGAAGATAATATACATACATAGATCTCCTGGTCTGAAAGATAATACGCAGGGGCCCGGGTCCCAAAAACTGTCCTCAATCATCGACTCGACCCTGGGGGTTCGTCATCGCGCACGGCGCGCCGAGGCACGCCACCCGAGCATACAAGGGAAACCAGGCAACTATCCCATCCTGGAAATTCCCCCCCTTACCAGATTTCAGTCTTAAACAATATCTTTATCGCTGTATTTTGGTATTGAATTTTAAGGAAGATCGGAAAGCCAACACTGCACCGCGTAGCCGCCGAAGCGGGGTATTAACTTTGCTTTGGTTTCCTCACATAAAACGAGAGGGTCGCAGCGGAAGATTATGGAATCCGGAGTCGAGAACACCGCGGTGCACCCTTTACGGTGTCAGAACTCTGAGAAGTTTTAATGGGGTGTTCCGTTTTGGGTATTACGCGCTGAAAGCGGCGGGCGCTAACTTACATTTTCAACTTAAACGTGAACAGCGACACTTCACCCAAGTAACATTCCAGCGTGCTGTGGTGAATAACCAATTTCATTTGAGCCCATTATTTCTAACTATATACGTTTATTTGACCTATTAGATGGCATTTGAGGCAACCTTAATCGTCCGTTTTCCTTCAATCGATACCATTCTACCCCGTCGCAGACCTCGTGCATCGCCCATTCTGATATCCAGAATTCCCAGTCCACATATTCTTTCAAGTCGCATAGAAGGTCCTATATGGCTCTCGAAATCCAATATGGTCTCCATCAAACACCACATACTGGAAGCGGAACATCACTTTTCATCCCTTCAATCACTCATGATGACAATGAACGTTCGTCAAGGTAGCATACTTTACAACGAAGTCATCGATCAAATGGACGAAACGCTCGACGAAATCGCCCATCTGAACAACGTTCTCTCCCCTGTCCGTCGCATTCCTTTGGAGATCCTCACTGAAATCTTCAAAGTCTATTGTCTACTGCCGAGCGATACAAGCGGCTCTGTTATCTCTGCTCCGAATGATGCTCTCTCAAGGATTAACACCCAATTTACTTCGCCATCTGCAAGCTTTTTGCGCCCTCGCTTCATCTTGACCAGCGTCTGTGCGGCCTGGAGGCAGGCTGCCCACGGAACGCCTCTTCTTTGGTCAAAACTGAAGATATTTCAGCTTCCAGACTCTCGCACATCTCCACGTATGATATGCAAATGGCTGAGTCGAAGTGGAATCTGTCCTATCGAGTTGGACCTCACTTTGAGCGAATCAGCTACCGCCATTCTCGCCACAGTAATTTCATTTTCCTTCCGAATACGCTCTCTTCGGTTGTCAGCACCCTTCAAACTCCTTCTCGTAGTATTTCAGAGTCCGGCAACTTCGTTTCCGTCGCTGGAAAAACTCCGAATTGAGGTGCCTGCCATTGACTGGCAGTCCCGATTATTGGCCCGATCTGGGCGTGATGAGCTCGCATCAGAACCCCGCGCATACTTACAGGACAAGTTTCCCAGTGGCATCCGATGCTTCGCCGGATCCAAAAGCCTAGCACACGTAGAGATCGCTGAGCATGGCGAGTTCTCCCTTCTTGAATACCTCGTACTGCCTTTAGAGCTATTGAAGGTATTGGACATTGATGCCAACTCTGCGCTTTCGAACCCTACTGCTTATCTCCATTTCCTCAGCCGAGCGACTAGTCTCGTTCATCTCAAATTTTACTCCTCGGAATTTCTGGGTCGCGACGGTAGACAACTTTTGGATCAGTTCACCGACTCGATATCTCTACCTCTCCTGAACTCACTTGACATCAGCTTCAGGTACAGTTCTTACGTTGCTGTCAAACTTTTTCACTGCCTAGTCGCACCTTCTCTCAAAAGACTGCGACTGTTAACCCTTACCGAGGAACTCGATGTCGATCTAACCATTCAACTACTCAGCTTTCAGAAACGATCAAATATCTCGCTATCCTCGCTCTATCTAGGAGGTATTGAAGGACAAATGGAGTTTTCCAGAATTTTGCATAGACTGAGTAGCGAAATCCTGCCCCAGCTCGACTCGGCCGATTCCTCTGACTCGACCTCAATATACAACGTGCCGGCCGCATTTTCGAGCATCACCTGTTTATGCATTCAAGAGAATGCTCATGATTTGGTTCCATTCTTGCGAGCCTTGACCAAGACCAGTACGCTGATCATCGATGAAAAATCCGACGAGCGTTTACAGACCACCAACTTTCTCCCCAACTTGGAGGAGCTTTGGTTATATCTGGATGCGGAGCGGTGTAAAACGGAATGTTTGAATCTTGTTTTGGATATGCTTCAAGTCCGCTCGACTTATAATCAAAAAGCCCATGGCGGCGGTGGGGCATGTTCGGTTGCGTCAGGGGAGGGACAAATACAAATGCGACGTCTGAAGAAGGCACGAATCCATATTCATGATTATACGACTATCATTCCTTTGGAGACGAAACGCAGGCTCGGTCGAGTGCAGAAGGGCATGGATATCAAGATTTGGACGCATAGTGGAGTCTTGTTTTCTGAACTAGAGAGGGAACAGTTGGAACTCGAAGGGATGGGATGGTGAATTTGATGAGGCCACATTTACTACTTGTCTTGTTGTATTTCTTTTTTCTTTTTTGGATTTGTATAGAGTATGTCTGTGAATTGCAAACACTTTTCTTTGACCGCACGGCGGATCGTATATTAGACCCTTGCGTATCTCGTTTCGCAAGGCACCCTCAATCTGCAGGCGCTCTGCAGCCATTGACTAGTGAGATGGCATCCTTTTTTATGTTGCCCCAAACTAGTACTATTCGTGAAACATGGGTAAGTATCCCGGTCGCAAAGCACACAGATCGCTCAGCTCGTTCAACGGTTTTTGCGTCAATAGCAGTTAAAACGGGCATCTCTCTCTTAAGTACTAGAGCCTCAATCCACTGCCCTCTCGAATGAGTTTTCCTTCCAGTCTAGCTTTAAGCTCCGGCCATCGTACCCAGGCCTATTCAAAAAATGGTCGAAGAGCAGGAAAGTATCAGAGTCCAATAAATAAATCGGATGCACCGGAAAACGGCTCTGGAAAACGGCATCCGGAATTTCTGACCACGACCACGATACAGGGTAGGTAGAGTAGATAAGAGTAGCGCTGGTAGATAACGGGTTTTCCCGAAATTTATGCCGCTACTTCGGCTTGCTCTTTTTTGCACACTAATAACTCTAATTTCCAGAAGAATACACTCTCCTACAGTCATAAAACCCTTCAAAGCTTCAACCTTGGTCAACAGTGCGCTGTAAAGCATTCGGGTCTAGCGTAGCAGTAGGCGCTATTCTTTATCTGAAACGTTTACGGGCGTTTTGGGGTTAGAAATTCGGAAACCGGCTCCAGAGTCCGTTTTCCGGTGCATCCGACAGGGCCTAAAATGCACCGGAAAACGATTTCCGGATTTCTGCATCAATTTCTATAGCACCTAATAGATCAGAAGTAGCGCCGCCAGACCCGAATGCTTTACAGCATGCTCTTGACCAAGATTGAAGCTCTGAAGGGCTTAAAGACTGTATTTTGCTGACAATTAGAGTTGGTACTTACAGTTGGGCCTCATAAATATTTTCAGGAGCTTGTGTGCTCGTTGCGAGCGAGATGCCGAAAAGGGGTGGAATTTTGATCACAATGATGGGATCACCGTGTTAGACACCATTTCTTTGCAGTGAATAAAATTTCTGAAATTTTAAGTTATTATAGCTTCGCCTTCATATTATGAACCTTTCCCTCTGCCCATGCTTTCAATGAATATGCACTGGTGAACCAGTTTTGCCGTATAGGATGCCGGTCTTTGACTGTCTGTACAAAAGACAAGCCGAACCAACGGCATGAACGGGAAAAACTATTTACCAGCGCTACTGAGCGAGCCGTTTTCCGATGGAAAATGCGGGCACCATCAAATGATCCTGGGCTAGTCTCATGGCCTCGGCCTGCGATGAGAACCGGCCCGATAAGTCAGGTCTTTTTTTTTGCCGGGATTGTAGTAGAGGCGACATTAGTCGCGGTCAGCTTACCTTGTTCCTGCCTTGCAACGAGTAAGTATGCAGAGGCGGCAGTCGAGCGGGGGAATATTGGTTTCCAGTGTCTCGGGACGAAAAGGTGTCCGAGTCATCCGGGTGATTGACATTGTTCTGTAATCAGAATTTCGTAAAATTATTCAGCCTCAGACTCTACGCGTCTTCTTTTTGCCCCCCCCCCTCCATCACCGTACCCACTACAACCACCGCCGCCTATATAAAACGGAACCCGGTGAAAATACTGCAACCTTCTCCCTCATGGCTACGCGTTCAGCTCCAGTCCCGGCTCAGGCTCCAGCCCTTCCTCCTCCTGCCAAAGTCTCCGCTTCTCCTGCATCTCACGGGAGTTCGGATGCTGCCAGCAGTTCAGACAGTATTGCACAGGTCAAGCAGGCTCAGAAAGTCCAAAGTACTCCCTCCTCCGTAGAGGTCGATCGTTCCGCTTCGCCTGGCCGCATAACGACAATTCGAAACTCCTTCCGGGTCCTTAAAAACCTTACCCCGAAGCAGATGGACGACTTTATGAAGTCGTACATTATTTACGACCTAGACTGGGCAAACGAGGCGCAGATGATAGATACGCTTGGTCCAGACTACCAAAGCGCTGTTCACGACTGTCTTGTTAGCTATTACAGCGTCTTGAACCACCTTTGCGCCCTGGGAGAAGTCGAGAAGATGTACATACCTCCAGTGATGAGTATTCGAGCTGGAATTCTGGACAATCAACTCTTATACGAAGAATCTGTCGCGCGGGAACTTGGACTCAAATTCGGAGACAAGGTCTTAGATTTGGGATGCGGCCGCGGAAGGGTCGCAGCTCATATGTCGAAATATACTGGAGCTCGCGTCACGGGTCTCAACATCGACGCAGACCAGCTGTCCAGTGCTCGTGCGTTTGCTGCAAAGCGGAATTTGCCTTTGGAGTTCATCCAGCAGGATTTCAACGCGCTTCCCCTTGCACTTGAATCCCAGTCTTTCGACGCGTTCTACCAGATTCAAGCTTTGAGTCTGTGTAAAGACCTTCCTGCCACATTCAAAGAGATTCATCGCGTCCTGAAGCCTGGAGCAAAGATATCCTTGCTCGACTGGGTCAGTTTACCTGCGTACGATCCCGCCAACTCGGAACATGCCGAACTCATGCGTCGAATCAAACCATTGATAGGAGCCGTGGGTACCCCGACCGTAGACAAGCTGCATCAGGCGTTGGAGAAGGCTGGTTTCCGCGTACTTCAAAGCGGCAATGCGAGCGTGGATGCTGATGGCCTACAGGCACCGCTGATTGAGAGGGCAGATGGATATTTCAGGCGATTGCAAGCGCTTGTGATGGCGCTAGTGAAGATTCATGTTCTTCCTGCGCATTTCAAGACGTTAATGAAGAGGTTGACTAAAGACGGCGAAGCCTTTGTAAAAGCAGACAGAATGAGACTCATTACGACGAGCTATCACATCTTGGCGGAAAAGCCTCTGGACGAAAAACCGATGGTTCCGTCATCATGATCTCCGCCGATTTTCATCCTTCTGTTGGAGTCTGATGGGGTGAGTTTCTTGACCCTGAACTTTACCGAGCACCATAACCTAAAAGGATTGACAGACTCAACAATTTTCAATTCCTTGGGTTCAACCCAGGATGCGAACTCGCTTCCCAAGGATTTATTTATTTGACATCTCCATGTATATAGTGGTTCAGGTTGCTTGTTTCCTCTCTGAACGATGCATGAATTACTCTAAAGTCTGCATAATAGTTGACCAACGGGTCCTTCAAAATAATGCTTCCCGTGACATTGTAGCACGTAGATCTTTCGCCCCACTTTTGTCCGTCTTCATGTCAAGAATGTTCTTGCCGTACATAGAGTAGCAGACAGGTATTTATTATATAGTTGGCAAATTCTGATTCATTTACAATATCTACGCTGAGCGATCACTTTACAAAGATGTTTCTTCCAATTTGAGAAGGACTTTCTTGCCAAATTTACCCAAAGATATATCGGCAAATACACCTCGGATTTTCTCAGTAGCTTCCTGATCGGACTCAGTCGCACCAATGGTGACAATTGTATGCTCGGGGGCTTTGATCTATGAATGGCGGGTGTCAAAAAGCGTGGAACGAAAAACGGAACACTCGCCTTGCCTTCCTTCATCATTTCAGCTAGCTTTGATATCAAGTTTTCTTTCTCGCCTCTTGAGTGAGATTTTGTCCAATTTGTTTGCCAGAACCCATGTGAAGTTAGGTTTTTAAATATGTGGAGGGAAGTTGGGAGCGAAAGTGGCTTTTTAGACATGGCTCCGTAGGAAACGAGATGTGCATCTTGACCGAGGAGCTTAGTCATAGATGTGGTAGGCTCTCCGCCTACGCAGTTGAGAGCAAGACGAATATCCTATTACGAGTTTAATGCTGACACTATGGAAAGAGACAGGAGAGTAACATACTTTTCCACCAGTCCACTCCTTCACTTTGCCGCGAAGAGATTTGTCGTTGAGATCGTCATAGGTTAAGATTTTGGTTGCACCAAGACTCTCAAGATGTTCGACCAGAGGTGCCATATCATCTCTAACGTGTCAGCACGTCATTAGCACATTGCCAGTGTAGATGAGAAACGGCCTACCGTGAACGAACAAAGTTGATATTGTTAATTCCTCGCTCTCTAGCCAGTTGTATGACTAGTTGACCGACCTGGACGTGCCAATTATGGAATGATTATCATAAAAACGGCAGGACCAACCGCACTGTTCGCCCCATTTTGAATCATCCAGTCACCCTCTTTGAGATCAACAAAGTCGTGAAGCATGTTGTAAGCAGTGGTGGGATTGACCTGAAGATATTCAGCACAGAGAATATTTCCTAGAGCATGGGATATACCGTCATGGTCGCGCCATGAACTTCCGTTAGACCAGAAGCAGGGAGTTTGATAACATCGTTGAAAGACACGTTGCGACTTGTAGACCACGTTCCTAGTTGTGAATTGTCCATGACTACCCAGTCGCCTTCCTTTATCCCCTCGACGCCTTTTCCGACTTGAGTAACCTGCGCTAGTCCTTCGTTCCCTCCAACAAAGACCGGCTCTTCACAGGAACCCAGACCATTGGATGCAAGATTAGAAGTAGGGCCCGGCTTCGCTGGATATACTCCTTCTATGGTGTTCAAATCTGCGGGATTAATGGATGCCAAAAGAAACTTTAGATTCAGGGTGTTTGGAGACGGCGGATTTAGTTTGGGAAATGTCATAGATCTGAGAACTTTGGTGGGATCGCCATTCTGTGTATAGAAAATACAACGATTTGACACGGCTGCAGAGACGGAAAATGAACGAGCGGTGCGAAGAGCAGAATGAGAGAACATTGGAGCATACTGGAACGGTAATGCGGCTCAATCATTTTGTTGTATCTTGTGACTTCTTGTGACTCATCCTCCACCACCACGGGTGATCCCCCGCGCGATGTCCAGCAGCGACATTGCTGCTCCTATCAAGTTTTTCGAGTATGCGCATACATTATTGCGCCGAGTCTGTCTAATTTTGCTTTCAGATTTGTCCAGCTTGTTAAATCCATCGCAAAGAAGAGTAAACCACGCAGCAACGATCAGCGCAAGGCGAATATTTATCATGGGAAGAGTCATTCTTCTGCTTATGAAGTCTTTCGAGCATTTTCGAGGTCTATCCAGGCGAATCCTATCCCCCGAACACCACAGCAATCATATTTAGATTCTTGTTCCCTGAAGAAGACCACAAGCGCAAGTTTGGATTAACAGACAAGCGATTGATTGATGAGGTTGCAGAAGTCCTTTGCATGAACCAGGATAGAGTAGAGACCATGGAAAAACTTGCTGTATCTCCTGGGGAGAAAGTGCAAGCTTTGCTTGAGGCGACGTCTTCGGTTAGTTTCTTGCAATCAGTCGTAGCTTGTACTGAACATAATATTGAAAGCATGATGTCAATTATCAAGGCGTAATTGGGCTATGCGATGTCGACAAATTGCTGAACAATTTAGCATCTACATCGCCCTGGTCTCACTCAAGCTTTTCAGCAAAGAATCTCAGTCGACATCTCACGAAAGAGAATCGGACAAGAAAAAGCATCTTGAAGACACTGTATCGACAAATGTCGCCATTCGAGGCCGCGGTACTGACTCAAGTCATTTTAAAAGATCTGCGACCTCTACTATATCCTCAGGTGGAATTGGACCCTACAATGGCGTTGAGGGACTACAATACAAAGTCGGTTCAAGTTTTGACCAAAGAAAGCGCGATGAGGGCTTGGGACCTGTCAAACATAATGTCCGGATCCTATCGAGCTCGGTGGGATTTGGACGACGCAGGCAGAGCTTTTGAAAGTGGGATCGAAGTGGGTCCGAAAATTGGCTGTCAAATTGGAGTGAGTTTTTCTGTCTTCTACGCTTCATCTTCATTGTGCCTCATCGCCGTTCGTATCTGATAGATCCCAAGATCTCAGAAAGGCCGCAGTTGCAAGCACGCACTTTCTTTCTTTTCCAATTCTCCTCAGGTCTGGGCGGAAACCAAATATGACGGCGAACGAACGCAGATCCATGTGCGAGTTCAACCGGGACTGAAACCCCTAATCACAATCTTCAGCAAAAGCAAGAGAGAATCAACACACGACCGCAAGGCCGTACACGATGTTATTTTGGGCTGTCTTGGTCTGAATGGTCAACCGGATGTTGAACCGAGGGTAAAGAAAAGTGTCATTCTGGATGCTGAGATGGTTCCATTCGAAGGGACAAAAATACAAGGTAGTTTCAATCGCTCCTGAAACGCTTGCACTCACAAACGCTTGCACTCACACAATCATTTCATTTGAAAGAATTCTGGCGTATACGACGCTTGATTCGCGAGACTGCTGTTGGCGTCAGAGGTCGATGGTCGTCAAAGAAGAACGACGCCGAGCACCTTGGGTGAGTCGAGTCTCGAATTATTGATCCCTGCTAAATTCTAGGTTGATAGGGACTCTGATAGCGGATCGGAATCATCCCTCAAATCGAGTGCCGCGGGCCAACATCTGGGGCTTGTTTTCTTCGACATCATGTATCTTGAAGATGAGTCTCTGGTTCAACAACCTTACTATCGTCGACGCAAAGTTCTCAAAGAACTTATCATCGCGGAACCGGGGAAAGCCATATTGGCCGACCGCTGGCTCATTGATATGGACGATCATTCGCAAGGCTCTCCAAGTGATGCCAACGTTCCCCGTGAGGATCAAGAAACGGATAGCCAAAGTCTAGACGGAGAAAATGAGAGCCCTGCAATGTACGCGTTGTACGAAATCTTGGCTCAACGACTGGCCCTTGGGGAAGAAGGGCTGGTACTCAAGGCTGCAGATTCAGAATATAACGACTTCAGGAAACCTTGGGTAAAGCTGAAGAAGGATTATATTCCCGGTCTCGGCGATACAGTTGATCTAGTGCTTTTGGCTGCCGCATGCGTATTTGACCGTGCGTTGGAGCTCAGAGGTGGGGAATGACCTTCGAAATTTCTTAATTGAGTGGTGCTGATAGAGGAGACTTCTTCTAGTTCCTCTTACTACAATGACGACGTTCTATATTGGTGCTCAAACCAACAAGGCTGACACGATGAATGACGTTGGTTTTCGTGCTTTTCTGTGATCCTCGCTCACTATGATATCCACAGCCGACTGTGAAACCCCATTTTTACATCTACTTTACTGCCGCGTATGGCCTGTCGCGAGCTGAACTGGAAACCCTTAATTTCTTGATTAAAAGTGATGATGCTGTCCAGTGTAATGCTGACAAGAAACGACCAATGGTTTGTCCCTCTGCTTCTTTGCGCGTGCGGTCAGAGGTTGATTTGTGTCTTCGTCCTTCTAGCCTTGGGACGAACTTCAATACACCTACCACATGTACGACGAGCTCGCTCGACCTCAGATCATGCTGCGGGAACCTCTCGCGGTGGAATTATTCGGGGATAGGTAGGATTTCCCTCGCAGTATACGATCGTTAAAAGTTACTCAGCTGCAGATAATAGATTTACTGTGTCCGAGGGCAGCAAGGTTCGTTTGCATTGCTACACACGTTTGACTTTGAAGTAACAACATACTAGCAATACGAACTTCGCTGGCCACGGATTACCAAGTACTTTCGTCGTCACGAACGAGGTTGGAGAGACTGTATGTCATTAGAGGAACTTCACGTCCAGGCGCGGGAGGCAATGGGACGCGTTTCATCTAATGAAGCTATTGAGAACGAGATTGCGACCACGTTTGTACGCACCAATGCTTCAGCGGAAGGAATGCATGACAATATGCATGCACGAGTCGCGCTCTGGACAGCAAAACTCGCTGAGGCAGATAAACATAAACGAGCTCAACATAAAGACCATGCTGGCGGAAAAAAGGCTCTCTTGAAACATGCCACGTCGTATGTACCGAAAAAGCGGAAGTCTTTGGCTGATGGAGCTCCAGGGGGAAGGAAGAGGAGCCGTGGCGTGGATTTTGAAGGAATCCCGAATAGTCTTTCTGGATGGATTGCTCCTCCCTCGAACTTGAATCTCACTGAGCAAGTACCTCACACGGTTCTGAACCAAAGAGTTGTCCGAAACATAGTCGACTCTCCTCAGCAGCGTTTGCATCGGTCGATGGCAGTTGCTCTCCCTTCGACAGGTCGTGCGATTGCGAATCAGGTCTTATCTCCTTCGAGAAACCAACCAACTCATCAACACGACATACCTGAGTCACCTGCTCCTGGTGACTCACGATCAAGTGCTCGATATAAACGCGACGAGAACACCCAGCCTAGTCCGACCAAACCACAATTTCCTCCGATGGATCACCCAAGGCTCAAACATTATCCAAGCCCCTCTACTTCTCCCTCCAGGCTTGGGGGCGGAAACGAACAGACAGCGATTGAAGCGCCACTCGACCCCTTCTTCAAGGAGGCCGCTTTCTGGGTGCCACCTCTGAAAGACAGAGATCCTGCGCTTCCTTCGATAAAGCATATCGTTGAGGCTGGGACTCCTTTGCATGGTTTACATGCCTTTTTCATCGCGTGTAGATGGAATCCAAAGTACAACAGCGCTATCGGTACACCCCCTCCTACGAGAGGGATCATCTTTCTTGATATGGAAGACGGCCACGGTCCAGGATGGTTACAAATGGCGTTGGATGAAGTCAGAAAGTTGGAATCGAAGTGGAGAGTCGGGGATGAACCTAGAAAGAAAATTTGGGTGCTGGATCGTAGAACGTTTGATGCGGGAAAGGATGTGCGGCCTCAGGCCCTGGCAGTCTACGAATAACTTATTCTTATTTATGTACGAACAGGATAACAGTCAAGTACGAACGCAAACCATTAAGGTAGGGACGACCCATCCAACGTCATGTGATGTTACGTGCTTGTGACAAAAGCTTCCTTTTTGGCTCTTTCAAAGCGTTGTAAAAGCCAGAATCACTTTGAGCAAGAATTCTAGACAGTAAAAAACACTCTTGATACCAAGATAAATGTACTGCAGCATTACAGAAATTTTAAATCTACTCTACAATTTTTTGAAAGCAATTACTGTCCCAATTCGTTCAATTTGGCATGGGTTGTGACCTGTGACCGCGTTGACGAAATTTTGAATTTGACAGAGATCCGAGCAGCCTGTGACACCCCGCTAATTTTCGTCACTATTTTTCGACATCTTGCCACCAATATCGATGAAATTTCGGATAGTTATGTATCTTTATGTTTCCGGAGCCACGGCTTACCAAAAAATTGAATAAAATCTGATGGAAAAATGAATTCGACAGACCCAATCTGATATGTGACAGGCAATTTTTTTCGACGCCCTTGTGACGTGTGACTGACGTATTGAACGAATACGCTGTACGCATAAAATTAGGGTATCTAGATCTAGGGATTGCGAAGTTTTCTAAAGTTTTTAAGGATGCTAGACTTGATAAAATCATTCAAATAGTCAGATGGGATACAACGATGTCCCCAGTAACGCTTCAAGGCATATGCATGAATCGAAGGGATCAATTACGAAAACTGTAGGCAAATTGACATGAGAAGAATTCTCTCACTCTTTGGCCTCTGGCATAATTTTTGGAGCCAGCAAGAGACCAACGTGACAGTTTGGACATTGTTAATTGCGGAGTTGCAGAATAGGCTGTATTTACGTTTCAGAGTCTCAAGAATGAGCAGAATATTGTTTTCAAAGTGCTCAGCTTACCTTTTGCACTGTTTCAAACATTTCGCACTACCCGAGCTCAGGCTACAATGGAGGTAACAATGTATAGAGGTCAACAAAGTAGTTTACAAGCTAGCTGCTTCCAAATAACGCTATCACGCTCAGTCCACGTGACGTTTGATGGGTATGAACGGTCCCTACCTTACTTAGAACACCTTACTTAGAACCAGAATTAAAAACCTTTTCAAGGGTCAAAGATTAATGCTCCCTGCAAGGCTCGAACTTGCGACCTCGAGATTGTAGTCCTCAAATGACTTCATGATACTATGAGACTCGCGCTCTACCGACTGAGCTAAGGAAGCAGTGCCTAAGAGACCTGAGAGGGGGACAAGTGCGGATACGATTTCGCCGCCCATGAAAAATCCATGAAAATAGAGGGGGGTATCTACAGTGATAAATGACTACAAGCCCGCTGCATACTGAAGCATTCCTAGCATCTTGATCTGCAAATTGAAGATAAGACTAATATTGTTAGGGAGAGTTACTCATTGTCGAACGCACCTTCTCTTCCTCAGTATCTCCAAACATAGACCACGGTTCCCGCCCGTCTTTGAACTCGATCGCAAAAGAATGTGGAATAGCTCCAAGTTCCTCGAAACCTTCGTTCGGCTCTCTGAGCCCAGCGATCGTTCCACGTAACTCGACCTCTTCAAGAATTTGGTTCATATCCTGACGAACCGCGATTGATATAGGCTTTGCCACAGAGGACAAATCAGTTTCGAAACGCACCTTTGGACTGCGATACAAAACAATCTTGCTGCCGACAAGCTTGATATACCGTCTCCGCCAAACGAGATTCTCGCATGATTGGATGGTAGCCCATGCGGACGCCGAACCGGTCGACCTGACCTCTTTCTTAACCTCCTTCACCATCTCGCCAAGCTTGATCTTCCTCACGGCATCCATTCTCTTTCTAGTTTCCGCCTCCTTCTTCTTCCCAGCCTCTGCTTCCCGAGCGAGCTGCTGTCGCCACTTTTCCGATTTCTCATGTTCCCGTACTCTCCGTTGTCTATCCGCCTCTTTCCTCATCTCAATCTCCTGCTTCATCTGCTCCTCCTCTTCCCTGTCTCTCCTCTCCTTTTCTTTGCGCTGAGCAGAGATTTCACGTAGTTCCTCTTCCAATGCTGCTTTCCGCCACGCTTCCTCCTCCTCTTCCTGCCTCTTCAGCTGGTCCTTTTCCCGTTTTATCCGTTCCTGACGTTCAAGCTCTTGAATCCGAGCTCGTTCTTCCTCAGCGGCACGCTGCTCTTGAGCTAGCTGCCGTCTGCGCGCGCGCTCCTCAGGATCAGGAATATAAGACGTTTGCTGCGACCATTTGGGACCGACAGGGATAGAGAAAAGAGCACCATCTGGTTTGGAGAATCGACTTGTTGGAAGAGTAGGATGTTCCACTAGCACTCCGTCGTTTTCATCTGAAGCAGATGATAATTGGATAGAGTGCGAGATGAAGGCAAAGTCTGCGAAACTGTCTCTGCGCTCTGCGGAGGATAGAGTGAATGCTCTAGGTCGGATAGTATCTGTCACGGTTTGCTTTGGAGGGCTAGTGGTGTCCTTTGGTGGAACTTTGGGTGGAGTAGGAGGAGGAGGAGCTTCGCCGGTGTCCCATGGAGCATCGGTCTTTGCACGGTTGCGGCGGAGGATAGTGGAAATAAGGTTCTGGGATTTCTGTGGGGTGATAGGCGGAGATATGGGAGGTTCAGTTATCGAGCGATTTATAGGAAAGATCATGGGTTGAGCTGAAGGATCAAAGCTGGTGAGCGTTGGCGGGGGAGATGAAGGGAAATTTGGAGTTTGTATGTTGTGGACTGCTTCTGGCTTTAGAACAGCCTGGTGTATCGCAAATGGGGTAAGGTTGGCAAGGTCGTCAATGGTCAAGGTAGCGTATTCAGTCTGAAAAGGGAACAATGGGGGGGGCCTCCATTATTTCGTCATAATAATGATACAACAAGAAACTTGCCTTGAAGAATAGAGCTCCAACACGCCGTGATTGAACAAGAGCCCGAGCTGAGCACCCGGCGAGTGAATGGACGGTCCTGAATTTCGTGTAAGAAACGTACCTCTTCGTACGCCGGAAATGAAGGAAGGAATATAGTTTATGAGTGCAAAACCTGGCCTTGGTTGGGTAAATTCTTCGTGGTAGAAGGCAATGTGAACGACAGAAAGGTCTTCGAATCCCTGCTTGAGCTCGGCCAGGCCTTTGGATCCAGAGGCGTAGAGGAAAAGGTCATCGGTCTGGTAAAAAAAACGTTTAGGCGTGGAATCGTTAACGGCAACGGTTTAACGTTACATTTTCGACACCATATCTGAGCAAAATCCTGTTGTATGTTGAGAGGATATGTAGGGAAGGAAAGAAATGGCCGCACCAGTTACACTCTTGATTTAAAACGGACTCGTAGGCAGCTTGAACGGAATCGACATCGCTGATATTGACAGTAGCCATTGAGTGTGTACAAAATCTCAGGGTGTGCTTCCGCGTATATACAGACAATGGAACTATGGACAGAATGTAATCGTAAACCCAATGTTCCCTGCGACCGAGATAGATCATTAATATCACAGCTTGCTATCATCTCAACTGCCACCAACTTGCCTGCTGTACATGCCCGAACCTTTCAACACACAATCAGCAAAAAAAGCAAAGTACCGAGTCTCAAGGAACACTCACAGGCGAATCATTTACACAACCACTCATGTCCTATTCAGAAATGATACGTTTGTCAGTCGACCCATCCATCCGTCTATCTTTTCAACGTACACCTTCAGGATATGCATTCGCGCACTGGGACAGCATGTCAGCTATTCTATTTGGAGAGAGAGGGGAGAGACAGTGGACGTACCCCACAATTGGCGTCAGTGCAGGTAACTGTGTCACAACCCGCGGCACTTACAGATATCGATTGTGTGTAACCTTGGATATTCGAGATATCATATGCCTAGACCGAGGAATCATGTCTAGTGCTCGGAAAGGTTGAGGAGGAGAGGTACCTGAGGAGTGTACTCGTTCCCGGTGTCTGGATAATAAATAAAACAAGGGTTTCGAGACTCGGGATAAAGAAAAACTCACCTAGATTGAATTCAGCCATCGTACAGTCCTCACCTAATTCGCCGCAAGTGTCTATCTGTGCAAAAACGCGTCCAACCCACTATACAGGCCAATCAGCCATCAACATCTACGCCTTTTTCTTAATTTGGCGCGTACACTAGCAGGGACAGTCACCGCTCTGCTTGCTCCAGCCGCAATTATAGCCGGTTGGGCAGCAATGTACGAAGATGCGTCGGTACATCCTTGCATTTCAGAATTTGAGAAGATATCAGCGAAAAGGCCCTCATAACTTACGCGGAGAATATCCACACTTTGTATCAGCGAAAATCGGAGCAACACTTTCTGGACAGTTGTTTACGAGCGTAAACTGTAAGAAAAGGATTTAGATCAGAAGCACACTCAACTGAGAAAGAATCTCTAGAAACTATGTACCAAATGGTCTCCTGTTCGTCTAACCAACTGAGGCGCAGCCAAAGCGGACGAAACGAACAGGAACACAGCTGAAAAGAGGCTGATCACAGAGGACATTGTGTACTGCGACGTGGATTCCAGGGCGGGATGTACGTATATATTCGCTCAACGAATATAGAGGGAACCAGGACAAGTCCTGAAAGAGGCGAGGGTAAGAGCCCAGCCAGTTATGTATAGATTTTGATAAGCATCCAAGTCCGCGACCTGGAATGAGTTGAACCGGAATAAATGTTTTTTATTTTGGGTCAACATCTGCTTAGCTCGTTACAAGACACGCTCGATTTATTCATAACTATAAAACAACAATGTCCATACACTTTTACACAGAATTCTTTCGCGTTTCTTCAAGAGCAGCAGTACCATCCTTCCCTTCGTCAAAGCGATACATCGGAAAGTTCAGTAACACCGTGTTCTTCAACCACTGCGGCAGGGGCTTGTAAATAGCGGGCGGCACAGGAATCAAGACAGAGGTTTTCCGCAGATAATCCTTGTAGTTCCCCCAGGCGTTCGCATGTTCTGGTTCCGCATCATCTCCGTGGCTCATGAGGAAAAACTTTTTGGCTTGAGGTTTTTCTGCAGTGGGAACACCAGAGCCGAACATGAGAAGACTAATGAAACGAGTAAGCTGCGAATTGAATGTTGCCGGTAGAAACTTACATTAGAGTGAAGAGCGGCGAGACGATTGATCCGTACTGTGCAGACTTTGAAGAAGATGGAAGGGTTCCATTCGTGGTAGGAGAAAGACATAAGATCCAGATTCCCCACCAACACATGATTCTGACCATCACTTGGCACTGAGAAACGGCATGGGAGGAGAAACAGACAACTCACTCTCCAAAGTAGGGCGGATGTCGAGACCATTTCCACAGACCAGTCTGGAAAATGAGTGATATTTAATCTTCGGAATGGCAAGTTCAATGAGGAGACGAACAAGAACAGGTTTGTCTTTCGGCTTATTTTCAGACATTTTGTACTGGAACTGTGGTGGCAGAATGTGAGCGAAAAGGCAGGGTCAATCCAAGCCCAGCAACGAACTTTTTGCAAGTCCGATAAAGTCTCAATTACCCAACCGAGAGTCCAGATAACAATACCTGCGATATCACGGGAGGTTCCAAGGGCAGGATTGGAGCCATTACGGCTGGTATCCGATACAGCAGGGGAGTTGAGAATTGTGAGGGGAAGCGACACAGTCCAGACCTTGACGAAGAATCACTAAGCATTTGAAAAAAAAAATGAAAAAAAAAGTTGAAGGGCGTACCCAAATTATCTGCCCTGGTCATTCATTATATCAGCGATGATTCGGTCATCGAATGGTACTCACCGATCCAAAATCCTGCACAAAGTCTGAGAACACGGGGGTTTAGAATGAGCGGGACATTCGCACCTAGGAATTTGAAGAAGTTGGATCGAATCTCATCGAATCGACTATCACTACCAGTCCTCAGAACACGATACAGAAGGAAGCCAGCGATTCGAACGGCCCACACCATGACCAGCACGCTGGCAATGATGTTTCGAGCATGGAACTCATTGCCAATGAGTAAAGTAAGAAGGGCTGGAATCGTCAAAGTCGAACATTGAGCTGCGAAGTCACGAACCAACCTAAAATGAAGAAATTGGATCCTGAAAATTGGCCCGAGTTGGGTTCAATGACTTTGAGGTGGTAAAAGTTGCTACGCACCTCCAGTGAAATCGGTAATTTTATCAAACTTGAAGCTCCAGGCGATTGCAAAGCCTAACAGTTGATACGCCGTTGTGACAAGGATGGTTATGGCCAGATAATAATGGTCGAGCACATAGACTGCCATGGCGGAAGGGAAAAGAAAGTGGATTTAGGAGCAAAACCAGATGCTCTGCATCGAGGTGGAAGGGATCGTAATGAGACATGACAAATGAGATATGACAAATGACGACGTACAGCACTGCCTTCACACGGTCACGGCCTGATCACGCCCTCCACGCGTCCGTGGCAAATGTATTTCCATCGGAACAATCCCGGGCACTCGAATTTACCTTGGTCAGTAGTGTATCCGAGTCTACTTATTCGTATGCGAGCTTTATGTCCACTGTCAGTCATTTAGAAATATTATTTTAATATTGAACCCATGGCCAACGGCGGCCCTTCTAGTTCCCGCTCAATAAATAAAAAGACAGTCAACAAATACAGCGATACTACCTTAAAACCCCGACATGCACCCCACCACGCAGATTTCACTCTCGGAGAAATTATCCCTTGCTGGTGTCGTTCTCGCAATACGTATGTGCACCTTGGCCCTCTAAAAAGTCTCGGTTTTTTTAGAATTCAAGTTTCTTCCAGCGTTCAGGATCCTGGCTTCAGTCGTCTTATCTCCACTACTGAAGCAGTACAAGAAAAAGCGGTTGAATCGTGTCGCTGTCGAGGCCTTCACGCGGTTCTTCATAAAGCATCTCTCCACACGCCAGCTCCAATGGGCGGGCGGTAAATCCTTGGAAATCTATAAAGCTTGGGCCAAGAGCAAAAATGTGCAGCCCATCGTGGAAGAAGTCGAAGGGAAAGCCAAACTGGTGTGGCTTACAGAAAAGAGAACAGATCGAGTGCTGTTCTACGTTCACGGTAAAATCCATTCGTACGTCTCACCCGCCCCCCTCCCCCGGGGTCACTAATAATAATACCCCCGTAGGCGGAGGGTATATGATCACCATCAATGATAACATGTGCTCGTTCGGTCCTCGTATGCAGCAAGAACTTCTTCGTCGGGATCGTGCCAATAATTTCGGGATCGTTGCGTTGATATATTGTAAGTCAAACGTTCACCTGCCGTGACAGCTCACCCCAAGACCCTGTAAAGCCCTACATCCAGCCAAATTTCCCACCCAGCTAGACGAGCTTTCCCGGGCATTGTCCCATCTTCTGTCTTCCGGTGTCAAGCAGGAGAATCTCATCCTCATCGGGGATTCTGCTGGAGCAAATTTGATTCTCCAGCTCCTGGGTCACACTCTTCATCCCTTTGAAGGTGTTGCACCTTCCCCTTTGCAGCGCGGCGAAAGTTCAAACCGTCTTGGAGGCGTCTGTCTAGTCTCTCCTTGGCTGTCGCTGGACACGCCCACCCAATCGTATACTTTGAACGGGGATTATGATGTGGTTGATCCTCAGACAATGATATCTTGGGGAAAGGCGTACCTGGAGGGAGTTCCTCAATCGCATCTGCCGTGGATCAAGCCTATCTATTCCGGACCCGACTCCTGGTTTACAGGGTTGAATGGATACACTGGACGTGTATTGATCACTGCAGGAGGGAAGGAAAACTTGCTGGATGATTCAACGGGGCTTTACATCGCGCTCAAGGACATTGCTAAATCCAATTGGGATGTTCAGCTGGATGTGGAGGAGGACGGGATACACGAAGATCCTATTTTCGACGCAAATTTCACTCAGAAACGCGGAGGGCAACTTGGCAATGCCACTATGAAAATCGTCAACTGGATTGGTGAAGGACTTCGATTTTAAATTAACATAACTATGTTACCTTCGGAAGAAATTTACCGTAGAGCCGTAAGACACTGGGATTTGTCTATATAGGTATGTATCCGTACATCCAAGACGTATTATTTCCTGGTATAATAATATCCGAAGAATGGAAATTGATAAACCATCGCCATATATCTATGCGCGAGCTCCAAGAGTACCCGAACGGGCCCGATACGTTTCTTAGGTGGTCCTACCCTTACTAATCCAGGAAGGTTATGCCTAACAGGAGAAGGTGGTACGTGGATGGGCGTGGCAGACCCATGCTCGAGGAATATATCTGTTTGTGCACCTATGAACAGTCAGCGGGACAGAAAGCAAAATGGGCTCGGGACACATACCATTCTTAAAGCCACATTTTGCGTTATACGCCGGACTTTTTTGGTCCCCGGCTAAATCCCAGCCTTCAACTTCGATGTTATTCCCTTCGAGTTGATGCCAGTAGAGCATCTGTTTTGCGCCCTTGACACAACGTCCTGGGTCATCCTCACACCAAACGGGAGGCTGAGCGGGCGCTACAGCGGAACCGCCAGTGAGGTTCCCAGTCACTTTACATCGATAGGCTAGGTGGTACATGTTAGGAGTTCCGCAGCTGCAGAGATAGGATCAGTAGGTAAATCTAGTTTTTGACAGACAGAAGATAAGCACCCGTTAGGGATCTTCGAAGGAAACGGCGAGTGATTAGGCGAAAATCATGGAAGAGAATGCGATGCCACCTACCCATCCCCACTAGGCAAAGATTCAGTTTGGAAACGAGTGATATGTATCCTAATGTACGTACAGCACATATGCAGCCTTCTGGAGGACAAGCGGGTAAATTCGGCACCGAATATGTCGCAATACGTTTCCAAGGAGTGCTACCAAGGCTGGTAAGAAGTTGCAAATCGACAGCAATTTCACGAAACTCACTTGTACAGTACAGTGAAGACCACGAGATTTTCGGGAGTGACCAGGCTCAGGTTTGACTATACGAAAGGCATCGAAGATATAGCTCCCAGAAATTGACTAGTTACATACCTGATACGAAATAGCGAATACAGTTCCAGCTGCCATACTTTCATTCTGGGTATGGACTAGCGAAATCTTTAGCGAGAGTGCAGGTATTTTGTACACTGCTTCCAACTCACTATTAATGGCATTGATACAGTCCGTCGCATCTGGACCTTCGCCCATTCCAGGATGATCATCACCGTCACCAAATTCAGCAAGTTCAGAGCCATTGTACGAGAGGGTGGTGAATGCACGGTTGACGGCGAGCTCGACCGTAAAGGTGCCATTTACTGGACTAGTAGAGGGGTTGCGGTTACGACGGGGTCGCGAGTGATGAGTAGAAGATTGTGACGTACAGGTCTAGAAAATCTCCTTCCTCTGGAGGAAATCGGTCACACTGGAGGACCGAGTGACATTCAGAATGAGAAACATCAGAGTGAGGAGTAAATCTAGCGAGCGGACTTTGTTATAATGGTGGAACCACCAGTCTTGTTTGGTCATTTGGTACAAGGGCTGCACGGCATCATTGGTGTTTAGATCTTCATAACCAGATGTTCCATTTAGGCAGTACATTGCTAAAGGATATTCAGAAGAGAAGGATACGGCGGTGTGAGAAGACGCCCACCATAGTGCCAGGCAGCTACGTGAGCCCTGACTGAAGCCAGAAGGCATAATATGAGCCACAACAATGCCAAAATCGGTGCCATCCACAACGGACAGAGGCAAGCATAGTCAAGGGACGCACGTGACGGGTTGGTCATCGTCCTTTTCTTTCCCCTTTGTCGTTCTCCATATTATTACTCTGGACCTTTCGTCGTAGAGGTCAAAGAGCTCACTCTCATCATCAGCCATGGCAGGGCTGGTATCGCCCAAGCCATTATCATTTCAGCAACAGCAGCACAGTGCCCACTATAACGCTTACAATGTCAACAGAAATAACACACTCTCCGTCGGTGCCTCGGTCTATTCGTCTGCTGAAACTCCCCCGTTACCTCTGTCTGGTGGAGGACTAGGGTCATTGGCTCATCCAGCGCCTCATCAATTGCTTGCAGCCCAAGGCCAGTTCATGCCTAGTGTGGCCACCGCTCTGAATGGACTCGGTTCAGGTGCTGCTGCCGGGCATGTACAAGATGATAGCAAGATCTATTCTCTCGTTATCGACCTAATGGATCCGAATACTAGAGAGACGGCCTTGTTGGAACTGAGCAAGAAGAGGGAGCAGTATGACGATTTAGCTCTCATCTTATGGCATTCATTCGGTGAGGCTCCTGGCTTTATCTACCGAAGCGGCAGCTGAGCACAAGCATACGTACAGGTATTATGCCCGCTCTTTTGCAAGAAATAGTCTCCGTCTATCCCTTGCTCTCGCCGCCCAACCTTACTGCTCATGTCTCTAACCGAGTTTGTAATGCTCTGGCCTTGCTGCAGTGCGTTGCGTCACATACGGAGACACGTCAACTTTTCTTGAATGGTGCGTGTTCGCAGCACCTAGATGCTCTCATTATGTTCTAATAACCTCTTCTCAGCTCACATTCCGCTCTTCCTCTATCCCTTCCTCAACACAACATCCAAAACTCGACCGTTCGAATACTTACGCCTTACATCCTTGGGTGTAATCGGAGCTCTCGTCAAAGTGTGTCCCAAGTATCTCTTCCAACTTGTCCCTGCTCACCTCTTGTTTTTTTACTGCAGCAAAATGACAACAATACTGTGATTCATTTTTTGCTTTCTACCGAAATTATACCCCTCTGCCTCCGCATTATGGAAACTGGGTCCGAGCTATCCAAGACTGTAGCTATCTTTATCGTCCAAAAAATTCTCCTCGACGAGACTGGTTTGACGTACATATGTCACACCTACGAACGCTTCTACGCAGTTGGGACTGTTCTCAGTAACATGGTGAACCAGCTCGTCGAGACGCAGGCAGTGAGGTTGTTGAAGCACGTGGTCAGATGTTATCTTAGGTTGAGCGATAATTTGAGGCAAGTGGCCCCACTAACTTGACCTCTTGGTCGATATTGATTTGCTGCAGAGCTAGAGAAGCTTTGCGTGCGTGCCTTCCCGAGCCACTTCGCGACCAGACTTTTAGCGCTTTGTTAAAGGTGGGTACTATCTGTTGTCCAGAATGGTGTGCATCTCACTGCTGATGTCAAGGGCGACATGGTCACCAAACGCTGTCTAACGACCCTACTTAACAACCTGAACGAACCTTGACTGTGGACATTGTAATATCTCTTGGATTTTCATCGTCGATTCCCTCTTGTCTCGTTTCGGCTGCCCGGTTAAACTTGAAGTGTACAAACTAAGATATACTACTTCTTTCTAGTATTATAGCGTTCCTTATCATTGTTACATATATGTGTACCAAAGGAAATAAAGACTTGATTTTCTGTGTCGAGATCTGGATGACTAAGCCCAAGTACCTTTGGAGTTAATTTTTTTCCGCCTATTTATGATCTACCTCCTCGCTCCCCTTCAGCCGACGACGATGACCACCCATCTCAATCAGTCAGCGGGAACGTTCAAGACAGTTTGTTCAACGTACAATTCCCAATCTGTCTGCTTCTCGTCTGCGAAATATCCTTTCTATCACTCACCCAACCCAACCATAATCGAAGGAGTATCAGACCCTATTCTAACCTTAGCCGGTCCAATATTGGCTTACTGGTCTCTATCTCTGTTTTTTCACTACCTGGACCTATCAGAGTGGAAATGGCTCGAAAAATATCGTATACACGACTCCGCTCAAACGCGGTCCAAGAATTTGGTCACAAAATCTCAGGTCGTCTGGGCCGTTATATTCCAGCAGATCGTTCAAACGGTATTGGGGTTATTCTGGTTGACGAATGAGGGCCATGCAGACACTGTTCAAGAAATGCATCGCATTGCCAGGGTTCTTGCGCCGCTGTTGTCGCGAATAGGGGGAGCACAGTGGTTGGCAGAGGTGACTTACACCGTTTATTGGTGGGTTCTACCCACTCTGCAGCTGCTCTTTGCTATGTACGTGGCGTTATAGGCTTTTTCATGTATTGGTTGCCCACTCCCTTTATAGGTTTGCCATCGACACCTGGCAGTACTTTCTTCATCGAATAATGCACGTCAACAAATGGTTGTACAGAAGCTTCCATTCATGGCATCATCGTCTATACGTGCCCTATGCATATGGTGCTTTATATAACCACCCCGTAGAAGGATTCCTATTGGACAGTCTCGGCGCCGTTGTAGCGGAGACTCTCACCCGTATGAATCCGCGTCAAGCACTGCTCCTCTTCGTCATATCGACGTTTAAAACTGTGGATGACCATTGCGGATACCGACTCCCTTTCGACCTGCTTCAGCTGATTACCAGCAATAACGCGGACTATCATGATATTCACCACCAGGTACGTTTTGGACCCGCACTTCGTATATCCGCGTTTGCTCAATACTCTACAGGTCATTGGTATCAAGTCCAACTTCTCTCAGCCGTTCTTCATCCACTGGGACACTATCTTGGGCACTCGGATGACAAGGCTGGAGTTTGAAGCTCGGAAACGAAGATCTTGAGCAGCGGGTGCCCTTTTGTCTATCTTTGTCTATTTACTTTTATTCTTTTGTCATTATCATGTACATTACTTTCTAGTCTAATAGCGCTCGTTTGTAGTCTTGGGAGGGGTATTCAGGATTTGTATTGGATATGTACTTTATTTACGCCCATGTCAATCTTAAATCCTTACCACCACCACCTATAACGATCCATCACCTCAACATGCAACGAGCTGCGCTCCAGAGACTCTGTCGTCGTCCTCGCCTTCCACATCTCCCCATCCAACTCACCCCTCGCTCATTCTCGCAGAACAAACCCCGATTCGAATTTCACTTTGACACCCATCAATTTGTGCAGCGGTTGGTTCGCGAAGGACTCAACCGTGCCCAAGCCGAGGGTATTATGGCTGCTATGGCTGAAGTCATTGACGAGAGCATTAGAAATATGACTAGCAACATGGTCACGAAGGTTGATCAGGAAAAGGTGAGCCATCCCGCTCCCCATCCCAGGAGTTAATCCCCACCGTTCAAAAGCACCGTTATACACAACAAGTCGATTTTGCACAGGCGAAATCAGAGCTTCAGTTAATGGAAAAGAACGATTTAGCAATGATCAAAGCAGAGAACGATCGTCTGGCGAACGATATTGAGAAGCTGAAGCAGCGGCTGAGGGAAGAGATTACCCGTACCCAGGCTGGTGTTCGGTTGGATTTGAATTTGGAAAAGGGAAGGTACAGAGATGAAGTGAATGGGAAAGAACTGAAATTGAAGGAGGTGGAGTACAAGATTGAGCAGGAAATTGCTGGGCTGAGGACCGCCATCCAGTCTTCAAAGGTCGGTTTGTATCTTATCCTTTGCGTTTCTCTAATAACTTGGGCAGGCGACAACATTACAATATCTAGTCGGAATCAGTATGTCTCCTGGCAGGTTAATCAATATACATAGTCTCACATTTCCTTCACAGTCACTGGCTGTTCAGCTCTGCTCATGGCGTACGTGCGTTTTCGGGTCTGAATACTGTAATATACATGTACACTTATTTTGTAGAGTAAATTTATTATCGCTATCTTATGGCCACCCATTATGTAAACGTAATTTTTACCTGTGCAAGGGTTTGTCAACCTCCGCGGCGCCCACCCGTGAGGATACCGCCGATTGACAGTTAGACCAGCCGTTTTTAGGGCCAGAATTCAGCGCGCTTTGCTCTGATCGTATATGGTAGGCATACCCACATCCTGAAACCCAATGTTGCCCCCTCCGGAAAGTGGAGGGTGTGAGAATGGTCGATGAAATTTCCCTTGAACGAGCTAGGATCGATCGACGATTGACCTCAGCAACGGCAATATCTTGTGGAGTTCTCACGGAAGAGAGAAAACGAACTTGGTTAAATGCACTAAGAGCTTCCAATAGTATTCTTCGAGGTATTTTTCTGTGCAGATTTATTATCGTCTCATGCCTCCGAGTTGTCGAAACGCTTCTGCTTACCATTCCAGATACTGTCCTCCCCTTTGACAATGGCCTGCAGACGCCGTCCAAATGACGTGCCGCTAAATACTTGAATGTTGCGTCTCGGCGCACTGTTTATTTAAGGGAAACGGGTTGCGAAAGACGACAGGCTTAGCAGCAACTGGACAGAGCTTTTAGCGTCGTCGCCATCTCTGTGGAAGAAAGAAGCGCTCGTGGAAAGCGTTGAGAACATATGAAGATACCGAGCGTAGATGGGAAAGGCTCGCGACCGTCTGTGGTGGCATCGTTGAGGTCAGGCGCAAAGAACCAAGAACCGACTAGACGATGTTTTCCAACTTCGATCTCGTAGATATTGCCAATAGGATCTTCTTGGAATCCTGAGCCCGGCCTCGATTCGCATTACTAGTCGCTCCTTAGCATAACTGTCAATGCTAGACCAATTCACCTGCAGTACGATTATGGTCTCCCAGAGCTCGCCAATGCTCGCTGATAAGTTGACACACGGGCATCCAGCGAGATAAGCATGTAAGTTATCAATCCCATATTTACCAACTGGAAATATTACCAACTGGAAGGCGGGCCAAGCGAAGTCATCGAAAACTGGATACTGCCACCGGAGGTTTTTATATACAGGTCCTTCACCAACGTCGCCACGTCCTGATCTAAGCATCAGCAAGCCCCGCTGATGAAGGGAGTTTCTGACCACTCACTGCCAATAGGTCATCGCGGACTCGACCTCGATCCATGATCCCCGCACGCCTACCATCAAGCTCGACTACATGTGGCTCGCCGCCAATGACCGCTTCCACGAAACAAGTAAAGTGAAGATCCGTATCGAGATCAGTGGGCACGCTCGATTGTCCCGTAGAAGCAGTTTCCTCGTGGATTTCGGCGAAAAGTGGTGTGCTCTCAAGAAACTGCGCGCGTTCTGAGGGTGTCTTGTCTGTTTGAATGTGAAATGTAGATTAAAAACACGTTTTACTAGCAATTTCGCTTGCAAATGTGGAGTATGCAACGTACCCTTGCACGCCTCAATAAACTGCGCCAATGGACTGTCCGAATTAAATTCAATACCAGTCTATCGAGGAAAAAAAGGTCATGAGCTGTTTTATTTGTGTGATCGTCAGACAAGAAGCGAGAAGGAATCAACCCATCATTGATATCCGCAAACAGAAATAAATGAATTTTTTTTTTCATTGATTGGTATGAAGGAGCATCATCGGCACCGCTCTTTGGGTCTCTGCGAACCGAGGAAAGCATAGAAATTGGATACACACGTTAGTCAGGGCATGTAGTAGTCCGATAGTTCCACAGGCGTTGGAAATCTGAACAACGGTGAAAAAAAAGGATCAAAGTTTACATCGGTCAGGATATGGATAACGCAGTCCTTGCCGTCTGTTTGATCCAGATCACTTCCGTGGGCTTGGGAACCGACTCGTCAACTGCATCTGACTTGATCTTCTCGTCTTCCTCGCGTCGTTTATTTTCAATAATCGGAGTAATTGGAAAAAGAAGCAGAACGGCTCTGACTGGCTGTGGAACCATCCCTAGGACCTGTACACATATATTGGACTCTCGGTTGGCTCCCGATTTGACGTAAACTTGCCTCTTTGTCAAGCCCGTAGATATCACTAAATTGCACCTGCAACTTGTCGAGACCGGCTTTATTCGCCCACTGAAGTACGAATCTGATAAAGATGATTACTGAAAGTGACCGCAAAATGTCCACGGACCGAGTTCAGGACCTGAATTTCTGATTATAAGATGATCCAAGAAGAGCTAGAACAGCGCTACCTCTGGGTTGCTTTCTAGAGGAATCCAACGGGCCATGGCGGTGATGAGCGGAGAAGTTACAAATCACGGGATCGTGGCTTGCTCATCTCCATCTTTTACACTGCCGCCGGTGTACTTTCTTTGGGTAAAATCGACTTTTAGGTTCAAAAAGAAAAAAAAATGCTTGGTTGCCCGCTCTGGCCAGATTTGTGTACACAACCGCATTTTCTCTTACCCGTTGTCGTTCAATTGGAGTCATCAAGTTTGCCGACTCTCCTCGACGGTCTTGACGTCAAACATAGGTAGTCCTCGGCCGGTAGCGCTGTCTGTGATAGCTCCTCGGAACAAAATATCATAACGGCAAACAGGAAATTCAACCAGCCTATTTGCTGCTCGGAGATTGTGTTTAATATCTCCATCTCTCTATTGGCTTTATCTTTAGCCTCGAGTCGTTGACCAATGCAGATGCCAGCTGTCCGCCGCTTATTGCAAATGTTCAATGCTCAAGTTACCGGCGTGCGCTTTTTCAACCCCCATTTTTGTCAGTTTGTATCCGCTTTGACCTTGGACGGCGTTCAGGTCACATCAATCCTCGGGATACAGCATGGCTCGGAGTCGGCACTCTGATGGAACATACAGCTCGTCTCAACGGTGACGACACGTCCTGCGAACGGTCCTCAACCCTTACACTATCCTTACCCGGTGATTTTGGTTCGATCTCCCCCTCTTCGGTGAGCAAAATAAGTTTCTCGAGAAAGAGCCTGGAATTTGAACGTTCTTGAACGCTTACTTGCAACAAATTGTTTCGCTCCCGTTTTTAGGTAGGTAGACCACCGAAACAGTGGCCTGGGTAACCGTCTTCATTTTTACAACTACACGCGCGTTTTCTATTTAGAAAGGTCTTGGGTCCTCGGATTTCTTGTGAGGTGTCTGCATGTCAGCCTGTGATTCGAGTGAATGTCTGCGCCCACAATTCCTGGATGGAATTTGTTGTCCTTCCAGGGACAAAAACTCCTCGGATATGCACGTCACCGCCGGTAAGCTTTATATTCACGATAACTGTTTTTTTTTTTTGCCACCAAGTCGATATTTACCGGTGCTACTCAGGAGGATATGCAAGGCTGGGCTCGAGCCACTCTAGGCTTTCCATAAAATACTGTGGATGAAAAATGCCGGTGTGAATTTTCTCATCCTAATAGTCTGAGGATTTGACACCCCATCATGAATATCTGCAACAACTCGACGAATCGACGCACTTTGACAGGTCAAATCAGGCCTATTCTTCTGCCATGCAGGCTCATGCAGGCAGTTCAGGCAATTTCGAATTGAGTAGCACCAGGACGTTTCTGATGGTTCCGCGATAATTTTGGCCCTGCTGAGTCGCACTGAGCAGCCATTCTTGGCGGTATTCCGTCTTCCTCCGTCGCTCTCCTCATATGTACCTTTTTGCCGTCCGTGCAGGCTATCAGGAACTCACGCTTCAGAGCTGCTCCAGAGTGAGTGTTCGTTGTATTGATGGGGGTTCACTTTGCTGGCGGAACATCTGATACCTGATACCTCCAACTTGTTCGTTCACCATTTTAGATCTAACACTTGAAACAGACAATGGCTCTCACTCGAAAAGCGTCCTTCACTGTGTGCAGTAATATTGATGCTTCACCAATTTGCGAGAAGAAAAAAACTTGACCGTGTAAACGAAAGTCCGAATAATGGCCGCGACAGTTGCATCAAAGATTTCCGTTTACATTGACATGCCCATATGAAAAATGGAGTTTAGAGCCAAGCATCCGATATACATACCATGCTCTAATAAAATCTTCATTTGTCGAAGAGTTCGCAGCGTTGCGGGATATTATACTGACTCCATATGCTCATTCATGACAAGCAATATGCGTGTACACAGATATACACCTCCTCAGGCTGTATATTACATACTTTTTTTTTGACAACTGAACTTGGAGCGACGTTTGAAGGCTTTCTCCGCCGTTTTTCCTCCTACAATCCCAATCGCAGCAGACCGGGAGCCGAACTGCGGCTCCGCCCGTGACGACCTTTGGCACAAGCTTATGGATCCCGGCCGTGCAGAAATATAGCATAGTTGAGAGCGACCGGATTTGTATACGCCTCAGCTTATCCTACATAGAGTCTGAAGCCCGGAAGAAGGTCCGCAAAGAAACTCGAGGGGACGGCGGGAGGAAACAAAATGAATCTGGGTTCTCAAATTGTGTCATAAAGGTTGTGCTCATGCTCTTCAGCCAAAACCCCCTCGATCTGGAGGCTCGGGACAGGTATCAGATTCGGACTCAGAGAGCCCGCTGATACACCGCTACATTTGCTGTGAAGACGGGTCGCATTATCCCTAAAAGTTCTTACTGGAGTAAACCCTGCAGTAGGTGCTTCACAGGAGGCGGCAAAGAATCCGGATTAGATACACGTTGCGGAATGAGACGCACGGATTTCTAGTATCTACAGGGCTTCTGTTCTTACTCTCCAGAACCGTCCGAGCAGGACGCGGTAACCAAAGCCTGCTGCGATTGCTGTAGCAGTAGCATATATTGGGACAGAAAGCTCAAGCTCTAGATGTGTGTGTGTGCCTGCGGCTCGAAGCTTGGTGAGATTACCAAGTGGAGACACTTTGGAACGAGACACTTTGTAGTCTATTACATGGATCCGGGATACGTGCTGTTTCGTAGGGTATAAGCTGTTGATTACTCTATTGGCCGTCACTCACCGCTCGCTATCCTTTTGGTTGACGATTGAGCAAAAATGAAGGATCTGGAAAAGAAAAAAGAAGTACACAACGTCAAAGTTATCGCATTTTGGAGTCCTTTTGTAGAAAAAGACAAAGGTCAGAGTTTACCTCATTAGTGCCTCCGATTAATAACGGAGCCTTCCAAGATGGTCTTTCGGTGTTCTAGTCTCGAGGCGAGATCAGAGCTGAATCTGGGGCCCTAACGTTGACCAGGACCAGGACCGAGACTCCTGTGAATCCTGATCCGAAAGTTATGCCTCACTGCGGAATACAAGCTCAGTGAGCCAACGAGGTCTAGATCTTTGAGCAACTGAGGAAAGGAAACCGGTCAGCAAGGATACCATACTCTTCGGATAGGGCAAGTTGAGCTTGAAAGGATGAAAAAAAAACGAGGATGTGGCGAGCCTTCTCCTTCCTTGACCTTTTCCGATGGGGAGAAGAGGATACCAATAATGCCTGCAAAGTTCAAAATAGGTTCAGCTCGTCCGATGCTTCTTCCGCTGGAATTCCACAGCCTACGTGAAGCTCGCATTATTATTATTATTATTATTTGGGCTCGTAACACTTCTTATTTTGGCCCGTCGGTCAATAAATAAATTAAACGCCGCACCTTATTGTGCCCGCCGCTCAGGTCGGGGTCGGTATTTAATTTGAGCGATAATTATCACGATAGAAGCCTGTGATAGAGCGATGGCGAGGATTCGCGAAGATGGATGTCAATTTGCAGACGTAATTCCGGGAAGAAAGGAGAGCACATTACCAGAGGGGAGGAGGAGGAGGAGGAGGAGGGGAGGAGGGGAAGAGTCGGGAGCGAAACTCGCTGGCTATTATGCCGGGAACGAATAAAAGCAGCAGGTCGTTGCAAATCTCATCGACAAGTTCGACCAAAAAGCAGGTTGCCACGTGTACAAGATACCGTACTTCCCGTCATCTCGCCTCCGCGATATTGCCTTATATATAACCACAGCCTCTCCAGCTAAATCTTTCGAATCTGATGGTTCTTGTAAAGTCTAAAGTAACCCTGTCGTGCCAGTAAAGGTCTGTGGCAGCAAAACCTCGCTTGTCCCAAGAAAGAAAACGGGAACATCGATGGCAGTTTCTCACGGGAGCGTCGTCATCATCAATCTCCCACGCTTCTTGCCAGCACACCGCCATGTACATGGGTAGCACTTCTCTAAATTACAAACGCCTCTTGGGCTGACAAGTATCAGGAGTGCCTCTAATTTATTTCCATGACTTGCCTCTGATGCCGCGACCCATTCTTGGTCAAGGGTCCTTTTCTTATAAATCATCAGGGTTTGTCGCTCTTGGGACAGATGTTCAAATTGGTATACATATGTTGTTTTCAACCTTTCAGGTGACATCCTCAATGAGCGATACAGGATGGTATTGATTGATATTGTTGGATGTTCAGACCATTGAACATTTCAATGAGCAATGGAAGCAACCTCAATCCGGTATCTGTTTCTGTCAGATGTCTTTACGTATTTTTCAAGTTGGACTTTTGAAGCCTGAACCCCCCTCCCTCGTTCTTCTTCTTTGTCTTGTATTTACATAATGTTTTACAAACCGCTCATGTCTCTTTTCAATTACTATTTTCTGGGCTGGACCTCGACCCAACCACTGCTCATACATAAATACCTTTGAATTGGTGTCCTGAGGGTATTGCACTAGCCTCAAAACACATAAAGTAAAAGTTCCCAGTCAAGTCAAATCGGTCACTCCACCTACCCCCTCACAACAACTTGGCAAGCACTGCAATCACAACGGCACCCGGGTGATATTCTCCACCAGTAGGTACCTCTTTTTTTTTTAAGGTTTCTTACATCGAAAGGACCCTCTTTTTTGCATCAGATCACTGCATCCTATGCAGTGATTCACTCTGACCGAACGTTACTGATACACACCATTTGACCAGCTAATTCACAGTTTTATGTATAAGCTCCAAAGGTGAAGTCATTGCGCTGCGGGTTTCGACGACCTCGCTTTTCAATACTCCGCATACCCTTTCGCGCATGCATATATGTACTTGTGTTATTATTTTTCTCTTCGCAACTTTGAGCCAAGTCTTTTTTACCTGGTGTACAAAGCAGGCACGTTCAAGTCATTGCGAAGCGAATTATTTGATTCTTTGAAATTGTGTGACAAGATGGGTTGGTATTCGGTGTACATTAACGCAAGGTAGAATGGTATCGAAAATTCTATATGTAGGTAGAGAGGAGGGGTGGGATTTCAATGATGATAGAGTGGTGTACAAGAATTGTGCAGAGAGAAACGTCGTTGTATTCTGGAACTGGATAAATGAGGGGACGGTAACGTATGCGTATATGGGAGGGGTCCAAGAAATTTTTCGGAGGGGAAAAAGGGGGAGTGGTACAAGCACAAAAGAAAGATGCAATTGATGACAGAAAACAAATAATGAACGATGGGATAACTGCTGTGCAAAGCATGGATAGGCAGGGCTGAACAACAAATATAGGTGGTGATGATCGAAAAAGGGCGTTGTCAAGTCCGCAATTTTGGGAATGATGTGATGGATGCCGTCTATGAGTAATGGGAGAGCAAGAAAACTGATAAACATAGTGGTACACGATGCATGAGTGATGAGCAAAGAGTGAAAGCGATAGCGTTGGGAGTGGCAGAAAACGAAAAGCGCAGGAGTGAATCTATCTCACCCGCCGCCCTCGAGACCTCCAAGAGGACATGATTTTACTGTCCTCGTCCTCGTCTTCGCTCGACTCTATTTCAGACAAGCGGGAAGAGAAGTCGAAGGGAATGGGCAAGACCTTGGGTTGGAATAGAAAGTCGCCATAGTCTTCATCACGCCGAGTCGGAGAGGCAATAATCTGGGCCGAACTCTTTTGGATAACAGAAGGAGAGTCGGGGGAGTCGGGGGATTCGGTAACCCACCAAAGATCTTCGGCGTCTGCGTACAGAGAGTTGGTTGGGGAGATGATGGGGCCATCATCATCATGCTCGTCGTCTTCGGAAAAGACGGAAGAGGCAGCGAGGTGGTGAATGGTAGAAGAGAGATTTTGAACCCGTTTTTTCGTCTTTGGTTTGTTTACGGGAAACCCCGCGGCAGGAGAAGAGACAAAAGTTCGAACGTGATGTGCGAAGGATGACAGTATGGACGGGTGTTTGGGTGCGGGGGGAGTTGAGATGGGAATCGAAGTGGACGTAGACTCGGACATTGACAGCGCAGGCGGTACTGGACGAGAAGATCTCGGGCGAAGAAGTGCCGGCTGAGAAGAAGAGGAAGAGGTTGTAAAGGAGAGCTGACGGGGAGGGGCGCCGGTGGGTACTTTGGCGCGCCAGGCAGCAATTGGGCTGGTGTCGGTGACATGGGGGTAGGTGGGCTGGTACTCGTCGTCATCCGAGTCTTCACTGCTAGCCCATTGATCTAGAGAGAATATTTGGCGGGAGTTGGAGGGTTGACACCGGACACAGAGGGTTCGTCCTGGAGAGTCCTGGAAATGGATGGGCGAGATAAGCTGGGGGGGCGAGGCAGAGGAGGGTAAGGGAAAGGTACGTACAATGCGTTTATCGCAGGACAAGCACCAGTCAACGTCGACGGCAGAGTTGCTCATTGCGATAAAGAAAGGAAATTTTGCGACATCAAAGCGTTGGCCAGCCGGTGCTCTATATAGCCATCGTCGAATATCAAGTGGTAGTTCCCACGCTTTCAATTAAGATCTCGATCCTTCCAAGAAAATATTAAATTTTATTGGTCCTTTTCTCACGCCTGTTTTGGGCATCTTGGCAAGTTCGAGACCGAACCTAGGTTCTCTTCGCTTTCCATCATCTCACCATCTCCCCATCTTCACACCACCTCTCCACTTACGGCCAATCCTTCAGGGTGTTATCCAGAACTCTTTTTCAGATCTCGCCAGATCTGTTTCTGAGCGGTACCTTTTTTCTCCCAAGTTGTATAGTGTCGTTCGTTGAAGGAGGGCTCAAGACTCTGTATAGATTGTAAGTACGTCAGATCTTCAGTCCAACCAGCGGTGAAGATCTTTCATTCTGCCTTTATTTCTCCCAGCAAAAAAATTGTAATCACGCCACTAAATTCTTTCCGGTTCATCAACATTCTGATTTGCGTATTCATCGTCGCCAGTAGAACGACATCTTTAAGCATTTTACTATTAGATTTTCTTTCGACATCCGAAACGGAAACAGACACTCTGCTAAACTCTCCCCTCGCCGGTACCGTCACCTTTGGCTTTCTGGCACGTCCTCCTCGCGCTGTTCTTGCCATTATCGATGGGAGTACTTGCTATATACATAGTACCGAGGAATTAAGGTGAATATTAACTACTACCACAGTTGGCCCGTCCCCGAATCCCATTTTCTAGAGGCGGGAGAATCTCCTCGGACTCCCATAGTCACTCTAAACGGGACACAAGTCGCTTATTTCTTCTTGCAAAAGAACCAGCGCCGAGACTGGCTGGTCCATCTTTCTTTGGGCGAGAAGCGGTTCGATGATTTCAGACGCAATCTGCCCCCCCCTCCTTGCTCATTCAGTGTCTAGCGACGACTGGAGCGTGGTAAGAATCATTGGTGTTCGTATCCGAACACAACAAATTTTACCATGGAATGATTTGCTGATGTTCTGTTTGAGTCTTTTCGAAAAAGGTGACGCAATCACAAGTCTGTTACCAACACAGCCCAAGTTTTGTTTTTTTTTCTTTGCCGACGCGGCTGGATCACCACCCTCCTCATTTTGTACTCGGAATCAGATCGTCGTAATCACAGAACAGAACATCTTGCGGCCTCAACAATTGATTGACTGAGGGGGGACCATCCCCATCATCCAATTCTGACATATCACTATTACTCCCAACTTTTTTCGCCTGCCACTCGTTTCTAGAATTCTCTCTTGGTCCAGTATCAGCCAATGCGGCTGTCGAGTTCTCTTCTCGCTTCATCTAACAAACTTCCCTTTAGTCACTCGTCCCCTCCATCTAGGAGCAGGAACCCCAACGGTCTGTGATACCCTCCAACTTTCATAATGCGTTTGAAGGTGGACCATGCTTTTGTTGGAATCTCCGCCGGTAGTAAAATGTCACACCCCTTCTTTTCGAACAAGTTTTTTTATTTCATTTTATCGCTTGGTGGCGGTTTTAGAGCTCCTTTGGACGCATTTGGATCGCCGCTTCCCAGCACACTCTTGTTTGGGCTTGTTAAAGGGACCCAATGATCGCAGTATAGGCTAATATACACCGTACGCAAGCTGTGTGTGAGTCGAATTTTTTTCCTGTTTGCAGTGTTCGATCGACATACCTATTGTTTTGATACACGCTGCAGCCCTTGACGCAGTACATCGTCACCCTCTTTGGCGCCGTCGAGAAGTATTCAAAGCATAAATGGATAGTGTCAGCACGGCCAAAGTGAAGAATTCGCCACCTTGACTAATTCAATCCTTTTTTTTCTTGGTTTTTCTACTGGCCGTTTTCAGCTTTACGGACTTTATCTACACAACAAGACTGCCTGGTCTACTACTAGTATCAACCCTGGATTTGGACTCGACGCGCTCTTTCCAAACTCGATAGTAGGCTCGACGCCCCCCGATGCGCACCACCCAAACGGCGACGAGGTGAGGTACTTGGGGGTGATTATGAGGGATTCTCTGCCGTCACCTCTTGAGCATACCTTCGACAAGTCAGGGTGGTGGCAGCTCCATCAGAAAAGGTCTCGTTGGCGGTTTTAATTCTCCCGACCAAAGCCTTTACCACCAACGGATCTCGCGACTCGAAAGGTACTACTTACTTCTAAATTCCTTACTAGTATTAACCCTCCGGCGACTGACACTCTCTTTGGACCCGCAGTTCGACATTACGCGCACGTTCGCCGCGATTAATATCTCGTGTAAGTAGCACCCTCATACCGCGATCCAACCGTCGCAATCACCACGAGTAAATATTTAAATTACCGAGTTCATGTCAAAGAGAAATTTTCTCTGACTGAGATTTAACAGCGCTAGCGCTATTTTCGGGTGAAAGGGACCTACAATGCTCAGCCACTGGCCAGCGATCATGAAGTCCGATTACCTGTTAAATATTACCAAAAGAGAGGGACAATGAGGGAAAGTACAATGGGTGAAGAAAAAGTTGATTGTCCGTACACAATAAGGTTCGTTACTGGTTTGCTTTCAACTCGGTCGGTCTGTAGACGCACCGGTGGGATTGTCTGATACTCATGATACCGCCTTTCTTTTTTTATCTGCCCCCCCTTCAAGGGGCGGGGTCGGAACGGCATCCGACGACCTTCCTGCTTAGCTTGATGAACAGAGCATCGGGTGGCACCTGGAATCAGTCCACTGATTCAGTCCCGTAACTTCATAGAGGTCCAGTCTAGCCGCATCGGATCCGGAGGGATTTCAAAGATGGATGCCGCAGTAGATTGACAGCTAGCTGTAAGTTGCCAAAACGTCTCGGAACCGCGACCATGGCATCAGTCTCCTTGAGCCTACGATTTTTTTACACTGTCCGTGACTGGACCTGGCCAAGATAAATATATACGGGAAAGAACATTGACCGGTAGATCTCTTCTTCTCCTCTTCTGTCAAAGCCTTCACTTCAGATCCAGCTGAAGGCAGAGTTAGTGTGAAGCCTATGATATCAAGATATCTACGCCTTGGAAAGAGTAGTCGGGATCTCTCCTCTTTGGGTTGCACCTAGACGCGTACTCAGGGTTCCTTCCGTCCAGCAATAGTCTTGTTCTATTCTATCTGTCCCGCTTAATTAAAACTCAAGTATGCCACTCTCCTTCCATATTGGGTAGTCTGCGTTTCCAACGTGCATACTGACATGAAGATCTTATAGTTAAACGTATGCAGAACGAGACAACTGTATGTGAATTTGATAAATTTCGATGCGCTGGGCGTACCACTAGTCCTAGTGTTAGTGTGGGAGGTGAGGGCAACAGCATAGCCGCAACTCTCACGTTCATTTGCTCTATTAGAGATCAAGAATCGAGGCAGCCTCTTAGAATGTCAATGTATTCTGTTCTGTATTGCCATGTCCTTCGTTTGAGTTTTCACCAAGTAGCACCCTTGAGTGGCTCAAATCGGCTTTTTGGAATTCGAGCTCATTGCTGATTGTGGCATGCGTGCTGATGAGAGTCGTGTAGGGATCGCGTGTCATCTGAAGGTGGGGTTGGATACTTGTAGGAATTAAGCACGCTAGGTTGGAACTGGGAGGGTAGGAATCAGCGTATATCTTCAAACTTCTCACGTCGATTCTGGAGTATATACATATTCCTTTCAAAAAAAGCTCACACATTTGTGTTGTGATCTCGTCTCGATGATGAACGCCACGAATAATGTTCAAATTCTCAGTGGCGTTAGCTCATGATTCAAGAATTATCGTCAAGTATACGAAGCGCGCCGCAGGATTGGGCGGTTGCTTTTCTCAAAATAAGCCTCTAGCCGAGAAGTCGCATTCAATATGATGCTCGGGAGCATATTTGCCAGAAACATTGAAATCGGTGGCTGAGTCGGTCTTCGCAAGGTGGTGTTACACTATAGACTTTATCTTCAAGCACCGAGTCGAGCGGAAAGGGTTGCTTGGGGATAGTAACGTAGAGTACATCCCTGAAATTCTCCTCTGTACTCACTTTCCTCGACTACTTATTTTGCAGATTCAGATCCGCATTCTAGGCCGTATGGATGGGCAGCCTGGGCCAGGACCCTTGTGGCTTTGATGCGCCATCGATCGTGTTGAGTCTGAACGTTGAACAGTAACGTTGAGCGGCGGGCCCGAAATTGTCGCGATGAGCTCAATTGAACGATGTACTACATACTTTTTTCTTAGAGGGACCAAAGACGGAAATACATTGAGCGTACTCAGGGTGCGCACCGCAGAACGGTTATTTGCGGTTTTAATGACCCTAGAATAAGATCCACAGCACTTAAAAAAACCACTCAGTCGGGAGCGCACCATTGTCCTAAATCTCATCACCTACAAATAGTTAGATACTAGTTTTGACATATGTTTGGCGTTTTCATGCAAAAGTGGGACTCTTTTTGGAGAACTTAACCTATTATGAATCGAAAGCGCGATTTAAATTGTCACATTACTACTAGTCGAAAAGGGGATAGTCTAGTTACGACGAGGAACGACGAAAGAGTTGAGATCTGAGTCCATGCAGTCAATCTATGAGTACATTTCGCTCTTGGCCCGCCCGACTGAATGATCACGTTTAACGCTTTTCAATGGCAAGCTCTAAAGGTGTACGGGAAGAAGGACCTAGAGGGGGATGATAAGCTGGGAAGAAGACAATTTGTGAAATCAACACTAAACTTGATTGTATTCGCTCTTGTCAGCAGGTAGCGAGCCCTCAGCTAGGGATACCACGAAATACCGCCAATTACAATATCATTCAATCACTCAAGTCTGGCGGTAAATCGGAAGCTCGCTAGTGAAAGGTATTGGGAACAGACACTCCTACCTGTTTTGCCTTTCAATGTCATAGATCGTGAACGAGTAGCTGTATATTCAAAATCGTAGACGGTACACAATACTTTTTCAATTCCAGCATGCTTTTCGCGAGTCACATTACGTCTCGCCCCAGCCACTAGGAAACAACGCCCAGACGACGGCACCATTGCGTACCGGAACTATTTTTAAATTCGAAGAATTCTCCTCAGCGGCCCCGTTCAGCTGTACTGCATCCATGAGCGTGTCCTCGTCTTGTAAATTCGAGTGTGATGAAGAAATTTCCACAGCTTGCCGCTTGAGACAAACCCACCTCCCAAAACGGTATTCTTGGCCTACACTTGCAACCAAGAGGAGAGGCCTGGCACCAGAATTACGCTTTGTCGGTAAAGTGGTAGCATTCGCCTGAGGGTTTGCTGGATTTAGAGGGCTGGCTGCGGAGAAGGCCCAATTTGCTCCAACCCAAAAGTTTTCCTCAGGGGTAATGAATTGCAAAGAGTTGACCACTCCAGCACAAGGAATCGTGGATAACAGTGAAAATGTTGATAATTGCCCTTCAGAATTCTTCTTGGAAGACGTGGCCGACAGTTTCCATAACCGGATAGTACCATCATACGAACCTGAATGAAGGGTTAGACCCAGGTAATGAGGGATAGACTGAAATGACAAAATTATAAATGCCACGAAACCAATCAATAGCGCAAAGAAAGACACAGTTGATAGAAATGAAAAGCCGCCAAATTGTCAATTGCACGATGTAGAAACTTACCGCTAGCAAACAGATTTGAATACCTGAGCGACGCGAGCGCAGTGATCCATCGTGGATGAGGCGGAATTCGGATGTCATCTTCATTCCCTTCATCCTCACTCCCATATCTATTTGCCTTTTCCGAAGGATCGTAAACTCCGTGAGCGACACCATATGTGAATACTGGCTTCTTCTTGGAACTTGACCACAGGCTGATGGACCCACTATCTCCCCCAGTGAGGAAAGTAGTTTCGTCAATCATTGTGACGGATTCGAGGGATCCCTCGATGTACTTGTGCCCCTCCTTGTTCCGGCCTTTGACACCTTCATCTTCAGACTCCTCTGCGTCAGATGCGAGCGCGTCCATCTTGCCTTCCAGCACATCCCGTAACTTGTCTCGCTTTGTTTTCGCTCCCTCGCTCGAAGTTCCTGAAAAGGTGGCCGCACCACCTCGGAAAACTAGCTGAGTTTCCTCTGGCACCTTCCAAAATCGTGCAGTTTTGTCGCGAGCACCTACAGTAAGTAAGGTTTCGGCAGGAGTAGAGAGTGGATGGCGAGAATGGGTAATGGCACTGCCCAATGAAGCAGGGTTAGGCAAGTTGCTGGCGTTGTTCATGGAAGGCAGTCGCCGGACGGAGGAGGATGCGGGTATTGGAGATAAAGTAGGTAGGGAAGGAAGACAATCTAGAGCAAGAATCTGGTCCTGGTGACCGAATAGCGTCTCGATGTAGCCCATATTTTGTAGAGGGGCGGCAGACTCTTTAGGATTGGACCCCAGAGTGCTGGTATTCGGAGGAGAAGCAACGGGCAGCGTCCAGAGCTTGACCGTTCTATCAAAGGAAGCGGTATAGAGGGTATGCGCGGAAGAAGATTCTGATGCCGAATTAGTGTTCGTTCGAAAGGAAAGTGACTAAAATGTAGCTGAGCTGGATTAGAAGGCGGATATAAAATATTAGAGCGTACCGAAACGGTATCTTTGTGTGTGAAGCCGGTAATCCACTGACAAACTCTGGCATCCCATACACCCGCACGTTTATCAATACTTCCTGAGGCGAGATATGTACCATCGGTCGTCAAAGCGAGCGAGGTGACAGAGGATGTATGACCGGCGTTTTGTGTCGCATCGGCTTTCCGTTTTCCTTTCCTTTTGCTTTTGCCTTTTGCTTGATCTGGTTTCAACTTGTACATCGACCCGAGTTTTTTCCCACTTTGGAGATCCCATTTGAAGATGTGACCTTCCTTTCCAGCGGTAAAAAGGTGAAACCCCGGCGTTGCGGAGGATGAAGCGACGGGGGATGCTACGGCCGCAGTACAGGAGAGTCTGTGGCCTTTGACTCGCAACTGAGAGGAGTTGGCTGCAGCAAATTGATCTGCCACGAACAGATGAACCTTGCCTTGGTATTGCACTCCCCTCAGCCTGCTCGAGATTAATTCCCTGTCGATTTCGGCGGCGTCAAAGTCTCCTGAGTTAGCCGCTAGATCCTCCTTGACACCATCGAGATAGAGCTGAGCTAGACGCAGCCGCTTCTCCGCAGGTGTTTCATCAGGATCATCGTCGCTATCCAATCCATCCTCTAAATCCGAGAGCAGCCTTGAATGATCATCATCTCCCGAGTCCGAGGTTTGGTCTGAGCCCAAATCTTCATCAGGATCCTTGGTTTTTGTGTTACCAGGTCTTTTAGTACCGACAGCTGAATTGAGTGTATTCCGCGTCTTTTTTGTCTTACTTGAGCCCTGCAGCGAGGAAGACTGTGTACGCTTCCTTTTTCGAGGTTTGTTGGACGCGAAGAACGAGTCGGGCATGGGTCAACTTGAGTGTAAAAACTGTTGTGTGGATTTTTTTCCGGCAGCTTTGATTTCACGTGATTTGCTGGGAGTCCAGCCCGCATTGTAATCTGTTCGGGCAAAGGTTGGCAATTAAAAGGAAGTCTGTAGGCTTATACGCCCTCAAACATGAACTGCTACCCAGCCGTAGCCCGCCTGACGACACTGCTCAACATTCGTACTCCCCTCATCGTTCCTCCGATGGCTGGTGTGAGCGGAGGTAGAGGGAGATTGATATTCTCCAGTAGCCTGCTTGTACTCACTAGATTATAGGTTCTCTGGCAGCCCAGGTCTCTAATGGGGGTGGCTTTGGCTTCATGTCACACGTCCATCTCTCCGAACTGCCCGCAGCACGTTCTCTTCTGCAGCCCAAAGTCCAGGAAAGTGAAATGCTGCCCATTGGAATAGGATATTTGGGCTGGATGCTTGACAAGCCTAATTCCAAAGAATCAGAATCAGTGCTAAAAGTCACCCTCGCTGCGAACTTTCAGGCCCACTGGTTCGCTTTCGGGAACGACTTGGGCAAGTGGATACGATATGTAAGAGAAAATACACCACAGGGAGGGAAATCTCCCTTGATATTCGTTCAAGTGAACTCGATCAATGAGGCAGTTCGTGCTGTCGAGGAATTTAGAGCAGACATTATTGTAGCTCAAGGTGAATTCGTAATCTTCCCTAAAGCACCTGCAAGACCCCCTATACCCACACCATTCGCTTTCATAGGTATAGAAGCAGGTGGTCACGGAGGTGATTATGCTCCGCCGCTTTCAGAGCTTTTGAAAAGCATTCTAGCCCGTTTTGCTGGCTCTCCACGAGAACCCATAGTCTTGGCTGCAGGAGGGCTCGCTAACGGAACAGACATTGGTTCTCTGATTGCACATGGTGTCGCCGGAGCTGTCTTGGGCACCCGTTTCCTGCTTACGCCGGAGAGCAAGTACACCGATGCTCAGAAACAAGCACTGAAAGCTGCTCGATCAGAAGATGCGGTCAGGACCATGGCATTCGATTACGCGAGGGGGACGACAGAGTGGCCTAAAGGAGTTGATGGACGGGGCTTGCGGAACGGTGAGTCTTTGCTTCAACTGTTTTTCTTCGCTAGCTACGGACGGACAGACGTGGACATCGTATTCTTCACGCCTGACTAGATTTATTGCCTATAAGAAGGATAACTCTACTTTGTGCTAAGACCATCACCCCAGATACCGTGCGCGATTATGAGCAGGGAGTTAGCCTAGATACTATACAAGCAAAATTTAAGGAAGGTATCCAGAATCAGGACCGGCAAAGGTTCCTTGTTTGGGCAGGGACAGGCGTCGGCCATATGGATCGCATCGTGCCAGCAAAGGTCGGTCAAACAAACCACCTCTGCAACCCTGAAACTGAATTCAGTACTCCAGGAGCTCGTACAAGAACTTCATGAGGAAATTGAGCAACATTTAAAGACTTTGGAGATGGTATCGTAGTCTGACTGCATATGTATCATAGAATTGGTTATAAAATATTTGAGAGAATACAATATGGTACAAGTTTCATCAAAATGACGACAATGTTCTAACGAAATACAGGTCTCATTCCAACTTTTTCAGCTTTGCATTAATGTACAATTTCGACCGTCAAATCTCCCTGGTTGATAGAATCCCCTTGAAACACACATTTAGATTCCACCGAGAATGTCATAAAGAGTATGGACGCACCTTCTTGTACCACAACACGCTTGACATGGCCGGAAACAGGTGCGGTGACCGCAGATTCCATTTTCATAGCGCTCATAACTTTTTCAACGTGTGGTTTTATTAGCGACGAGCGGTTGATGTGGTGGGTTCACACTTACCACAAACGGGATCTCCTTTTTTAATTTCCTGGCCTTCTTTCACCCGCACCTCAACGACTACACCAGACATTGGAGCTCCAACGGATCCGGGATCCGAGGTCGCCTTCTCCCGCGATACAGTCTCTACTGCTGAGTTCTTGTCTTCCACTGACACCGCCCGAACCTGAGATTACGATATCATAAATTTGAATGATTTGAGCAGAAAAAGTACTGAAACATCACCTCTCCATTCACTTCGAACCAAACGTCACGCTGCGCACGTCCTTCTACAACAGGTCCTACGGCCATAAGACGGATAATCAGAGTCTTGCCTTTTTCTATAGAGATGTGCATTTCTTCTCCGATATCGGGTCGGCCTAAGAAATAACGAGTAGGAATAACGCTATATAATTCAATCAGTTCAGACAAACTCAGATGTAAAACCCCTGAGGGAGAGCTTCTCCCGCGAATGTTCGTTGAACTAACCTTAGATCGCCATATTTCTCAATAAAGCCTTGATATTCTTCAAAGACCTACAAATACATTAGTGCATCAGAAAACATGCTAAACATGAGAAGAAAGCCTGACCTTTGGATACATGACATACGACGTTACATCCGCATCCGTAATGTGCTTGCCAAACTTCGCACGCAGCTCTGCTTTGATCTTCTTGAAGTCCAATGGTTCCATCGTAGCACCAGGACGACCATCTATTCTTGGCTTGTTCCTAATCACCTGAGAGCGCAATGGTTCCGGGAAACCTCCCACTGGCTGTCCTAGATAACCTTGGAAGAATTCGACCACGGAAGAGGGGAAATCAAGAGACTCCGCGCGCCGAAGAATGTCTTCTTTCGAAAACGAGTTTGAAGTCATCCATTGGGCAAAATCACCCACAACTTTTGACGAGGGTGTAACCTAGTTATTGAGATTTCAGTTGGTAGGATATTCAAAGAAAATTTCTGATGTCGGCTGACCTTGATGATATTGCCACACTAACAGAGCATGAAGGTTGGACGTAAAACATAGATAATAAAGCTAGTACGCAGTAAACTTACAAGCTCATTCGCTTCAATGTATTTCTGTTTGATTACTAGACGACGGGGTTAATGCTAGGATCCCTGCTCCCATGAAAAAAACAATTACCAGTCCATTGAGTTCCAAGGCCAAGCTGAGAAGCTTGGAACTGCAGGCCAAACATGGAAATCAGCTGCGAATGTACTACTCCTGAACGCCACACTTACCATCAGATTGGTGTACTGACCGCCAGGCATTTCGTGGTCAAATACACTGGAATCTGAGGCCCGGACATTCGCTTCAAAGCAGCCGTACAAGATGCGAACTTGGCTCCAGTACGTATTCAGACTTTGAATATCTTCATATCGAATCCCGGTTCCTAGGGAAGTCTGTTCCAGAGCCCCACAGACTGCTCCCATCGACGGTTGAGACGTTAAACCCGACATGCCTAAAAAATTCAGGGGTTGTGAGAAACACCGGGGAACAGGCGGACTGCCTCTGCGAGAAACGTACTATCAATAGCAACATCAACAACATCTGCGCCGGCAGCTGCAGCGGCAAGCATGCTAGCTGTGGCAATCCCTGCAGTATCGTGGGAGTGTACGTGGATAGGAAGATCAGGGTACTTCTTTCGGATGGCACCGATGAGCCTGTCAATCACAAAAATAAGCTGGAGAAGATCGAGAGAGTTCCCAAATGGCTCACAGCTTAGCTGCCTCAGGTTTCAAAAGGCCTGCCATATCCTTGACACCAAGTACGTGGATGCCCTCTTGAACCAGCTGATCGACGAAATCAAGATAGTATTGCAAGGTATACTTGGTCTCGTTAGGACTGGCAACGTCTCCACTGTAACACACAACAGCTTCACAAACACCGCCAGCTTTCTTGGCTGCGTCTATGCCGAGTCGCATCTGAGAAAAAGGTATTCATAACAAATCGGCGCAAGATCCTGCAAGGGGACTTACATTCTCTAAGGACATGGATGAGCAACAGTCAGCGATCAAAAAAATAAGGGTAACTCACCGATGTAGTTCAACGAATCGAAGACTCGGAAAATGTCAAGACCGTTTTCAACGGCTTTTTTGGAAAAATCGTAAATGGCATTATCGCTGCAGAAGCCTGTCAGTCAAAATCCGAGCCAGCGAGTAAAAGCTTTGGATTACGGGTAGCTGGTGTATCCGACGCCGTTGGCACCACGGACTAGAGCTTGGAAAGGAATATTAGGAACAAGTTTACGGAGGGTTCGCTGAGGTTTAAATTGACAGTCAGTATACGAGGCAAGATTGCATGGCAGATAATACTGACGAGTCGCTCCCAAGGATCTTCGTACAGGAACCTCATTGCAACGTCGAACGTAGCACCACCCCAACATTCTAAACTGTATGCGTTCGCTAATGCGTAACTCGTCTCTTTGGCTACATTGACCATGTCGACAGTGCGCAGCCGCGTAGCAAGGAGAGACTGGTGGGCATCACGCCAAGTTGTGTCCATAATAAGGGTGCCAGGATATTCACGAACAGCTTTCGCAAAGGCCTCAGGCCCCTTCTCCACAATGATGTTTCGCCAGCCGACTTCGCAGGGGAATGTGGTATCAAGGGGAGCGCCGTTGGGATCTTCATGATTCTTCAATTTCGGAGCGGCAATTTCCTCTTTGAGACCCGGTTCACCCTGAGGTGACGATGAGTACTAGCTGGAAGAATGATGGGATAGAAACCCCTACCATCTGACCTTTAATAGAGCTACCATTGACAGCTAGGTCGCCAAGATATGCCAAAAGCTTTTGCGCTCGGTTCTGGCTTTGAACGAGTTTGAAGAGGTCGGGAGTATCGTCGATGAACTAGAGATGGCACTTATTCAGGGGAAGTACGAACACACTGCATTTCCGCTACATACCGTAGTCCAGGTCTTTCCACCAATGAAAACATCGTGAGTCAAAAGGCGGAACAGGAAGGGGATGTTGGTCTTCACAGTGGTCAGTGGTCAGTGAGGTACAGACTACGGAGCCAAATGCCACTGACTTTCACTCCACGAATGCGGAATTCGACCAGGGCGCGAAGCATTTTCCGACGCGCAACTTCATAAGTTGTGCCACTAACACTACATTTCACCAGTAAACTGTCATAATGAGGCTGAAACACAAGTAAGTCAAACCAGAAGAATGATGTGTCGGCCGAAGAAAATACTCACGGTGATCTGAGCTCCCGCGAAGCCGGAAGACGCGTCAAGCCGTACTCCGTTTCCTCCCGCACTGCGGTAAACCTCAATCTTTCCTGTGTCAGGTTGGAAATTTTGTGCTGCGTCCTCGGTAGTGATACGGCACTGGATAGCAAATCCGCGCTTTGTGATGGCATCCTGGGAGAGACCAAGCTGTGGAAGGGTTGCACCAGCAGCAATTTGAATTTGGGCAGCTACGATGTCAATACCAGTGATCTCCTCTGCAATAACGGTCAATAAAGTTGATAAAAAGCGGAGATTGTACGCCATTCACCAGTAATAGTGTGCTCGACTTGAATACGGGGGTTAATCTCAATGAAGTAATGCCTTCCCATCTGATCGACGAGAAACTCGGCTGTACCAGCATTTCTGTAACCGACACTCTTCGCGAGCTTGATGGCATCGGACAAGATGGCCTGTCTTATTTCTTCGGGTAGGTGTGTAGCCGGGGCGACTTCAACCACTTTTTGGTGTCTCCTCTGTACCGAGCAATCACGTTCAAACAGATGTATAGTGTTACCCTGAGCATCCGCGAGAATTTGGACTTCGATGTGACGCGGGCGCTCGAGGAATCGTTCGATGAATACAGTTCCATCACCGAATGCAGACTTGGCCTCACTGACAGCCCTTTCAAATGATGCCTGGAAATCGGATTGTTCTCGGACCACTCGCATGCCGCGACCGCCACCACCCATTGCAGCTTTGATGATGACTACATAGAGTTTCAGCATGAATAAATCTTGATTTCCTATGCTGGTAGTTATCATTCACTCACCTGGGAAACCGTACTCTTTGATGAAGGACTCTCCGTCAGTGTAAGACTCGACGGGTCCAGGTGTACCTGGTACAACCGGAACGCCGACCTTCATAGCTGGAAAGAGTCGGTGAGACTCGTAAGCAAGACGCGAAAATGAATAGATTCCTACCCAAAGTACGCGCTTTCGTCTTGTCACCAAGCCCATCGATGACTTCGGGGGTAGGTCCGATGAAAGCAATGCCAGCTTGCTCAACTTTCCTAGCGAATTCGGCATTTTCGGACAAAAAGCCGTATCTGACAAGACAGTAATTTATGAGGGACTGATTCGAGATGATAAGGTGGATCCTACCCTGGATGAATCATATCAACGCCATGCTCCAAAGCGATCCTAATGATGTCGTCTTGAGCGAGATAGGCAGCGACTGGAGTAAGCCCTTTGCCAACTTGATACGCTTCGTCAGACTGTAGGACAATGAGAAATTGGAACCCAGTGACGAGGACGGAAACAAGGCAGACCTTTTGACGATGGGCAGATAGACGATCTTCATACGAATAGATCGCGACGGTGTGCATGGCCAGCTCATGGGCCGTTCTGAAAACTCGAATAGCGATTTCCTGGAAGTGATTGGATGATTATAGGCCCATCCGAAAGCCAACGGAAAAAAAAGCTTACACCTCTATTGGCGACAAGGACCTTGGTCAATGGGCCACTGTGTCCCGCAGCTTTCCTTCGCATAGTTTGGATAGAGTGTACAGGCGTTCCCGGGGCACTAGGAGTGCCCGCGAACATGGGTGCCAGCCTTGGAGGATGAAGGGAGGCCGTAGATGAGCTCATGATAGTGGTGGTTCAGGTGAGAGTAAGAGACTGGAAAATTCAAACACTTGAAACACGGATTAAATGTGATTTACGACTCGTCAAAATGGGATACTTGTCTTGCCCACTGAGCGGACGATGCGGAGCAGCCTAGGTGAAAGACAAGCAGCAAAGCGGAGAAATTTGAGCGGACCATCGGACTTTGAGCGGTTAGGCATTAAGCTACTTCGTTTTCTAAGAATACAAAAATCTGCTCCAATGTCCGCGTATGAGATACTCTAAGGTTTCCGATTCGATAAAGGTATGATTCCTTCAGGATACATCCTGCTCTCAGCCTTCTTTTGATTGTTTTTCGCAATTGCGTACAATAAACCGGCGAAAAAGCCCACCCCAATTGCAGATACTGAACCGGATGTGACTGCATCACCAAAGAACAGCATTCCCGACGCCGCAACGGGAAGTTTGTTTAGTGCACCGACCATGCTGATAAGAAAAAATTTCCAATCAGAACATACAATGAAAATGACATAAGACGCACCTGTATGTCGTGCTACTCGTTACTCGGACACACCAAGCAGTTGTATATGAAATACCGACAGCAGCTGCTCCAGAAAAAGCTATCGCCATCAAGAGGAAACTCCGAGTCTCTGCGGGGCTAACAGAGTGGACAGCTGTCAGAACAAGTACAAAAAGCATCAAAGAGATACGCTTACAAGTTGCGATTCAGATTTTCAGTCCCCCAGTCTTCAAGTACTATGGATAAGAGGGCAAGGACTGGAATGGAAAGAAGGTTGGAGTAGAACATCGAGTCCCAGTCTGAAAAGCCCGTAATTTTGATCCGTTTACGCATCGTAAGTACCTAAGAGTCCAGCAGACGTTAATTGAGAACGTTATGCAATATGCGATATTGATCCCCCTATAGACTCACGTAGGCGGCGCTGGCCAAACAATTGACGAGCATCCAAAAGTATCCAATGTTTAGTCTCTGCACTACACCCGTCACGTCGTGTATAGAACCCATTCCAGCAGTTGGAATCGCGTCGTTCATTGCATTTGAGACATCGGACCAAGCAGCAATAACTGAGGAGAGTACCTGAAGGTGAATTAAGTTTAGGGATAATTAATGAGGAGGGGAGCTAGACTGTACCATGAAGATGAAGGACACGAAGGTTAGCCCAGTAACTCTACCTCCGAACCATATAACCTCTCCGTAAGCCTGTGTGAAGTGCATCAGAGTAGAGTGAGGAATGAGAAATGTTCTTTCGTACAATGAGGATGATGGTTAAATTCTTGAATATGGTATACACTGGGATACTCAAGAATTGCTGCGGACTGACGGTTGGGATGGTTCAGAACGACTCGATGGGGACATACCAAACTCTTTGAGCCCGTATATATGACCAATGTCAACATGAAGCTGATTGGAAACCAAGTTTTAGCATCTTGCCAATCGAAAGCCCGGAAAGAGATGATGCCCAATTTCTTTACTATTGTGACAGATGCTATACAAACTGAGGACTGGATGCATAGAAGAAGAAAGTTCATTGAAAAGTTTGCTCCAGACACGACGAACTGCGGCGCAATAGTAAGGGCTTTGTTGCTGGACGTTGGGCTCGAAGGCGACATACTTTGTTAACGACGGTCATAAGGATAGAGGCCACACAGTAGCATAGGATTGGAGGAAGACTCGCAGACAGTTGTACTTCCTGTTCTGACGGCAAAGGTAGGGCCCGCTTGCGCTCTGCAGCATCCCTTTCAACGGACTGGCTGTTTGAGCTCAATACCATGGACGGCGGCGAGCAAAGGATGGAGGAAAATAAAAATCAAGTCACGAGCTGAACCGCGCCGCTCCTTGAACCCGGTTCATCATCACCAATGTCTTTCAAAGCCTATTTTCTTTGCTGTATCCTTCTCCTTTGTGTATTCTGGTCCGACAAGAACGACGGCGAGAGCGATTCTTCCCTCATTGCTCCCCTTGATATCCCCTCGACTCCCTCAAACGCCTCTCCCACCGCCGAAAACACGCTCGCAGTAATTCTGCCCGTAACCACTACGTCTCTTCCTAATCTGCGCCACATTCTTCAACCTATAGTTCATCCAGAATCTGCATCTACTCGTTTGCGCGAAATTCTTCTTGTGGCCCAAGACTATGACTTGCCGGGTTTGCGTGCAACGCTTTTTATCATCATGTCTCAAATCCAATTCGCTCGCCATGTTCATTGCTCCATCCGTTCCTGGAAATATAGTCATACCGAAAGCCAGGCCCTCGTCCAGGCCGCCATCTCGTCTTCAGCAGAATGGCTACTTATACTTGACGAGCATGGTCTCTTGACATTCGACTCCGATACCCAAATATCTCTTCTCAATCCTCCTGCAGTCTTAGTCCCCTTAGGTCCAAGAGGGATTCATTCATCTCGCAACACATCGTGCCTACGCCGGTCTAAATCCTATCAACAGGCGTCGTATCTTATACCACCTTTCGTTATGCCGAAATCTATGACATTTCAAGTTGGGCAACAAGCAAGGTCATGGGGTGTCTTTGGTATACATTGCTCCAGCATTTTGAATCAAGGTACAAGCGTCGGAGGCCTTCTTCTTCCTCAACTCACAGGGACCGAGCCAGATATGAGCTGGTGTATGATGAACGAGCAGCCTGTCGTTGGAATTTCCTCTACGCCAATGACTTCCCAATCCTTGTTCGAAGAATGGGCGGACGATATCTCTCCCCTTGTGTCTTCCAACATTATCCCGTCAGACGATCCACCAGACCGGTTCGGTATCATCTTTTCAACAATCGGAGATCTGGAATGGTTCGCGCCAGTAGCGTGCAGTCTGAGTGAGAGAGGCCATACTCTCCAAATTGCTCTCTACGAATCGAGCTCATTTTCAACTGGAAGTGATTACCTTGACCTTTCGCCCTGTATGCTGTCTTATGAAACTCTATCCACCGGCGAATCTCCATCAAAGTGGCTTGCGAGAACTAAAGGACAGGCTTCAGTCGTAATTACTTTGGCGGAAATGACTGACCTGTTCGAAGGGTCCTCGAGGGCGTCAATTATAAGCATTCCCCGCAGGGATCTCCAGCGCACTTCCTGGATGAGCTCTCTCACTTCTCAGGAATGGCGAGGTAATCTTTTTCTCTCTGGGTAGCTTCTTTTACTGATCGCATTAGACTGGAACGTCCCGCAAGTAACTTTAAGCGTCATCACGAAGGACCGCCCACAGTCCCTCGCTCGACTACTGGCCTCAATAACTAACGCAAGCTACTATGGAGATCAGCTTGATATCCGTGTCAATCTAGAGCAATCCAGTGATCTGGCAACAATGACCATGGTCCAGAATCTTCATTGGAACCATGGCCGTGTTTTCGTACACCATCGCGTCATCCACGGGGGTCTCCTCACCGCTGTCGCTGAGTCTTGGTTCCCGCATTCGAATGATTCTTATGGCGTTTTGCTAGAAGATGACGTCGAATTATCTCCCTTGTTCTATGCTTGGATCAAGATGACGCTTTTACGGTATAGGTACGTGGAATCTTACTCTGAATGTGGCGTAAGCCAATCTTCTGGCGCTTCAGATATGGCTCGAATCGAGAAAAGCATCCACAGATGTTTGGTATCAGTCTATACCAGCCGAAGAATCTCGAGCTGGACATCACCGGAAGACGACCGTTCAACGTATCCCACATTTTACATACCGTCGGAGCCCCGTTATCTTCCCCATATCTTTCGCAGACCCCGTGCAGCTGGGGCGCTGTGTACTTTCCCGAGCAGTGGAGGGAATTCCACGACTATCTTACGATGCGTTTCTCCGAGAGTGCCTTTGAACTGGCTCAGGTCGTAGTACCTAACGTTCGCTCGAACCAATGGACGAGATCTTGGAAAAAGTACTTTATCGAGCTAGTTTACCTTCGGGGGTACGTTATGCTTTACCCGAATTTTCCCGAATATGTCTCTCTGTCGACAAACCACTTGGAGGTAGGTTCCCATGTTAAGGTTCGCTCAAAGGAGAAGAGGGAAATGTTTTCGGTTCCACTGATGAAACTCGGAGACGAAGTTGATCTACTCAACTTGCCGGATAGATCCCTACCAAAATGGTCCTTACTCCCGGTACTGAATCTTACTGGTGTACCCACAACGCTGGGCAAGTTGGTCGAGTTTGGCATGTCGCGGTATTCGGCTCTTGGATTATGTGGAAAGCAAGAGGGAACTCTGGACATGCATTCGTTTTGTTAAGCTTATGAGTACATACATGGTTCCGGTAGTACTCATTTTGCTGTTAGACCTGCGTCCTCTGGGAGATGCATTACACAGATGTTTCCAGTTCTAGTTCATAGAATCGGGAGGCTAAACTTTACAACTGTCTGATAGCTGAACAATGGTATCAGGAGTTCCTAGCAGTGGACGGTGGCTCGGCTTGTTGCCACACGGCGTAGATGGGGAACTTGAAAGTTGAGCAGGCGCGAGGGCATACGGTGAACCGAGGTCTGGTTCTTCCTTATTCGTTTTCCGTCATACGGTGATACTTATCATCAGAGCCTAGCCGGCGTTAGGTCTGTTTTAGTCAGTTGTATGTCACGGTATGGATATCATCCCCGACTCTATAGTCGAAGACAAAACGGCAGAACGGAGTCCTACGGAGCCTAGAACTCGGAGATTGGAATTATGCAAAAAGTCGCTGTTATCTTCTACACAGGCAGTTATTTCTATTAAACCTTGTTTAACCGGACGAAATTGATCCTGAGGTTCAAAACCACACACGAAGTCTACAATATGGACCCACTCCTCATCCTCGTTCACCCACCCTCTATACTTTCGATACACCCATGTAATGCACAGAAGAAATCATTTATTACAAGAGAAAGATATGTAGTACAATATAATAGAAAGTTACACTGTTGAATGTTCAAACCTACATAAAATTCGAACCATCTCCTGCCAGTAGCCAGTTCATGCCCGTATTGAAAGCCGTCCGACCTTGAGCTAAGAGCCAATCAGTACAAAGTTTACGATCAAGGGGACTGGTACTCACCGGCACCTCATGCACTACACCTCAATCAGGCCCTTAATGTTCTCGTTGCTTCGTAAACTTGAGCGATGACGAATGATTAATGAAGCTTAAGTCTTGCAATAAAAATTTTGAGGTGGCTTGGCAGTCAACGTTGCAATCCGTAAGTACGGCCTCAGGCCAGCTTGACGTTGAGTTGTTGAGGGTGAACGAAGAAAATGAACGGCGTTGGGCATGTCCAAATGTCACGTTACTTCTTCTGAGCATCGTGAGTCATCGCGGCCTCTATATAAGGTAGACGACACCAACGTCACCTGACCAATTGTGACAGCCTAATCGGGAAACATAGCCACTAATGGGTTCTCATTTTGCAGATTGGCACAGCGGACAGTGTGCGTCCACAGCGGTGACGAAGCAATTTAGGTCCTAGAGGTTGTGAGGAGTACTTGATAGACTTGATCTACCACAAAAAAAGTAGAATTCTTGTCAGTTTGAGGGACCACATCAGGAAAGAAGGGTGCTGCTGTCGAGCACCCCACCGCGATAGCAAAGTGGGGTGCTGTCCAGTGCTCGACAGCACAATTCATCGCTATCGGGGCCATGGCAACGCAATTGAGTTGCTAGGCGAATCAATTGAGTGCTGGATGGACTCAATTGCTTGCTGGAGCGAACTTAATTCTTCGCTCGAGCAAGAATCCAGGTTTTCTGATGTAGTTTTAGATTTACTGCAAACCACGCTACATTTTTTAAAACTACTCATTCAATTCTCAGTCTATCGTCTTCGGAACAGAGCCACATACTCCCCCACATATTCTCACTAACCTCTTGGAGGTACTTAAGTCAATTTCCCGTTGGTGCACCAGACGGACCAATTTGGAAGGGTATGATTTATTTCGAAAACTACTCGGTCAAATATGTACTTCGGAATAAAGCTATAGACTCTTCTACATATACTCTCCAAATTGGTCGATCCAATGTCCGGCTAATCAGTATCAGATGTTCCAAGCAGATAATGGCTAAGTGACTCCAAGAGATTGGAAAGAATTGTCATGGTGTGACTGCGTCAGGTGACGTTAGTCGATTTTGAGTGTCGTACTAAAATTGGGAACAGGGGATGAATAATTTTACACTACGGATAAAAAGTTATTTCAACTTGAATTCCGTGATAAGATGTAGGGCTGAAAAAACTCGGGACTAGATTCTTCCTCTCCTTCACTTCCTCTTCACTTCCAACCTTTCTTTTCTTTGAATCACGGACGGTGCCTCTTTGTTCTTTTTTGTCTTTTTCAATTTGCATTCAACAATGGTACAATTGGCTGCTGGCAAACCGCTGCCCAAGTTTGAAGTCGGTGAGGCGTTTCTGAATCAAGTTTGGAAGTAGAGGTAGCTGACTCTATGGTAGGAAACGACTACGAACTGACACAGACAATCGGCGCAGGAGCTTATGGGGAGGTTGTGGCGGCAATCCACAAACCTTCTGGTCGTCGGGTCGCCATTAAGAAAGTCCTTCCATTCGACCACGTTCTATGTGCCTTGCGTACATTGAGAGAACTCAAATTCTTGAAATATTTTACTTACTCGTGCTTCAACGACAATGTGAGTTGTGAAAATAAAGCGGTTGAGCCTATCTCATACGCTGCGAAGATTGTCACTATTCTTGACATCATCAAACCCGAGTCGCTCGAATCATTTGACGCTATTTATTGTCAGTGTTTTTTGTCGGTCACAGCGATCTATTCTGACCCTTCGAACGCAGTCATTCAAGAGCTCATGCAAACGGACTTACATAGGGTGATCCGTACGCAATGCCTCAGCGACGACCATTGCCAGGTCTGTAAACGCTAGACCATCCAACGCTGGCTTCTGACGATTGTTTGACTCAGTATTTTCTTTATCAAACACTTCGAGCATTGAAGACGATCCACGGATCCGGCATTGTCCACCGTGACATCAAACCCGCTAATCTTCTCGTAAATGAAAATTGCGACCTGAAAGTATGTGATTTTGGATTGGCACGAAGTATGAGTACTTGTGGAACTGCCGGTAAAGGCTCGGGACATTCAGCCGGAGCTATGACAGAGTATGTGGCTACGCGGTGGTATCGAGCTCCCGAGAATCTTTTATCAAAGTGGGTTTTGTGACCTTGTTCTTACGGATATGGATTTAACGAGTATTTGCAGTATCGTTTATACAAAGGTGTGCACTTCCTCCTGACTTTGAAACTCGGCAAGTTTCGTTGATCGCTGCTGTTCCTAGGCCATCGACATGTGGGCTGTAGGGTGTATTCTGGCTGAACTGTTATCTGGGCGCCCTATATTTCCTGGACGAGACTATAGTCATCAGCTAGACTTAATGCTGGATGTGATTGGTAAGATCTGACGCGCTTGATCTTTTGCGACACTGTCTGTTGACACTCCCGCCGCAGGGACTCCTACTATCGACGAGTTCAACGCAATAACCTCGCGTAGGGCTAGAGACTACATTCGTGCTCTACCTCTCAGGAGAGCAAAGAACTTCAGAGCGCTTTTCCCAAATGCTTCGGATAATGCCATCGACTTTCTTAGGAAGACTTTAGTAAGCGCCTTTTCGCTGGAAAAAAATAGGGCATTGATAAAATTACTCGCCTCTCCATAGACATTCGATCCTAACAGGCGAGTGACCGTTGAGGAGGCCCTCGAGCACCCATACCTTTCGACATACCACGATCCTGCGGAGGAACCACTGGGCTCACCCATTGAGGCCGAGGAATTTGACTTTGATTGTGCGTGGAATTTGTATTTATATTTTGCTTTTGTGATACTAAACACATCGCAGTGAAAAACCTTTCAAAGCAAGAACTTAAAGAGCTCTTGTACGATGAGATTATGGCCTTTGAGTCTGATTTTCCGTGTAGTGCATGATTTTTTTGACCCTGCTTGAATTTAATTTATTGAGGATTCTACCAAGTATCTGGGAATGTAATAGATACTGTATCTATCTGCGTTCGAGTGTGAGTGCATGAAGTTAAATTATGTAAGCTACGCAGTGACGTAGTACGTGGTTGCGTGGGTCACGCACATGTCACGATGTCGCAATGATTGGCAGGGTACAAATTTGGGCGTGTTGGAAACATCCTTTTCCTCTCAACTTCCATCGTATCGCCTTTCATTTTTGCGTTATCTGCAATGGGAAAAGCTCGCAAAGCTAAGGCCAAACCTTCTGTCTCTATCCCTGGTCCCAGCTCAAGGTCGGCTACGTCAAGCGCGGGCTCGAGCCCAATCTCGCCCCTTAAAACTCCCGCCGACGAGGGTATCGAGTTTTTCCAGTCGCCTCTCGCTCCTGGTGAAGCGCCACTGCGTGTATACGAGCTTCGCCTAGACACAGATGGCGGTCCTCACAAAGATCGCTCGGTTGGTTTTATTTTTTTTATCTTTTACTATGACGTTGTATAAGGTTGAATTGATAATTTTCGTCATAGTATATCCGACTCCCGCCAGCGTATATTCCATATATTCTTCGTGTCTCCATCGATGCTGGAACTCCTGCTTCCATGAATGGCGTTTTCAAGACCAACTTCCCACTCGATGGCGGTAAATTCGACCGAGCTCGCTTCACCGAGCGGAAGTGTGTACCATTTCTTTCTTCTCTCCGCATATATGCTTACCAGTCTTCATTCTAGGCTCCCCTCCAACTTTTCAAAACCTATTCAAATTGATCTGCCCATTTCCCATGCTGGGGCATTCGTGTACTGGGTCGAGTATGACGGCGAGAAACCCAACGAGCGCGTCAAGGGTCGCGAAGGATATTTTAACATCGATCCAGTGCTTCGCATCAAAGCTCGCTCACCTATTCTATCCTCGGACCTTTCCCCTCTTCCTCCTAAATCCGGTGCCGTTCTTCAGAAACACAAGGTCGATCTACCTCTCGACGGTCTGTCCGTCTTGACTGTCGTGTCCAAGTGGATGGGGCCTCTGTCCGAGTGGAAAAGACATTTCGCTGAAGCGAAGGACCGCGGATACACTATGTTACATTACACCCCCTTGCAAGAGCGAGGTAAAAGTGATAGTCCATACTCCATACGGAACCAGTTCCAATATGATCCGGGTATGTTTGATAGCAAACGCGAGGCTGACGGAGGACGAGCATCAGTGGAGGGAATCCTGAAGGTCGCACGAGAGGATTATGGCTTGCTCAGTTTAACGGATGTTGTATTGAACCACACTTCAAATGATAGTCCTTGGCTTGTGGATCATCCTGAATCTGGTACGTCTTCGTCTATTCGATTTGCTCAGTATTTATTTTGAATTTCATTGAAAGGCTTCAGCCCTGCTAACTCTCCCCATCTCACTCCTGCTCTCGAACTCGACACGGCTATGATCGAATTTTCCAGCACGCTGGCTGCCAGGGGTCTCCCTTCCCTCGTGCGTTCTGAAAAGGACGTCAATGACTTGATGAGTGCTTTTGAAACTTTCGTTAAGGATCTCAAACTGTGGCAGTATTATGTACTTGATGTCACCCGAGAAAAGGAGTTTATCAAATCCGCGCTGGCCTCGAAAAAGGTCACCCCTTGGAATGGGGCTTCCTTAGCGGGTAAATCGGTGGAAGAACTTTGCATGTTGCTTTGTGACACACAGATTATCATTGGTCGCGGACAGTTTGCGTCGAGATTCGGCGTGCATTCCGATGCAGAAGCAGCCGCTGGATTTATCCAAGCCGCTTTCGTCGAACTATCAGATCCTGGAGCTCTAACGGACGCTTGGGTCCATGTTGTAGACGTCATGAATACGCCGCTATATGATGAATGGGAGGATGATACCAAAGTTGCCATCAGCAACGTCAAGAATAGATTGGTCTACGCTAGACTGGACGAAAGTGGGCCCAGAATGGGAGAGATCTCCAAATCGTAGTGTTTTCCTTACTTTATTTTTTGTCGCCGGTAACTGAACCGAAAATCTTCTGCAGAAACCCTCTTATGGAGTCCTATTTCACGCGTTGTGGACCCAAGCCTGATTCAGATCCTCTCGTCTACTCGCTTGCAAACAATGGCTGGATTTGGGCCGCTGATCCGTTGCAGAACTTTGCTCTTCTCCCTTCGAAGGCGTATCTTAGACGTGAAGTCATCGTTTGGGGAGATTGTGTCAAGTTGCGCTATGGCTCAGGCCCCGAGGACAATCAATGGCTTTGGTCACATATGACTTCCTACGTTACCGGTCTTGCGGCCACCTTCGATGGCTTCCGCATTGATAATTGTCACTCAACACCTCTACACGTCGGTGTGGCTATGTTGGATGCCGCCCGAGTTGTCAATCCCGACCTCTATGTCTGCGCAGAGCTCTTCACCGGAAATGAGGAGATGGACTTACTGTTTGTCAAGAGATTGGGAATCAATAGTCTCATCCGTGAAAGCTACAATGGGTGGGATGCGAAGGAGTACGCGAGATTGCTGTATCGTCATGGAGTGAATAAGCCTGTCGGTGAGCATGGGCCCTTCGTTCTGGTCCTTATTTGAGGAGCTGAGCAGTAGCTCTTAGGATCGATGGACGGTGCTTGTCTCACTAGTGTTGAAGAAATATCTTCTCCCACTGGCAAAGGTCCTGTTCGCAAAGCCATCATCACCGCTCTGAACGGATCCATGCCTCACGCCCTGCTGTACGATCTCACTCACGATAACGAATCTCCCCTTCATAAGAGATCGGCCGAGGATGCGCTCTCCACCGGAGCCTTGGTGACTTTCAGTTACTCAGCCATTGGGTCGGTAAAAGGCTTTGACGACCTATATCCTAAGCTATTGAATCTCGTGGGTGAGAAGAGAAGATACGAGGTAACAGGCTTGGAGGAAGGCAGTGGACTGGCGCGCGTCAAACGAGTCCTCAATGCATTGCACCTTGAAATGGTTCTGGGCGGTTACGAAGAAGGTCATGTACATCAAGAGAACGATGTTGGTTTTCAATTGGAAGGCCTTTAGCCAAGTTCTGACGATGTATTATTGCAGTACATTGTACTCTCGCGTGTTCAACCAGGAACACAGAAAGGGTACCTGCTGGTTGCTCACACCGGTTTTGCTCGAAATTCAAAGGATCGTGGTTCCAGTACGTTTTTTCTGATCAGTCAATCGGATGTTACTTGTATTGATTGCTCTGTCTCCTTTAGTCGCCCCCATCAAGCTCAGACGTACTCGAGCGAAATTCATTATGGGTGCTAGTATCGATATCCTATCATACGATGCACCCGAGGATAGCAAGACTCTCAAAGGTCTACCACATAAACTGGTCGAAATGAAGCCGATCGTCGCCCCTCAGGGTTTTGACGACGAAAGCCCTTACTCTGAGATCATCGTCCCCGACTACTTCCCTCCTGGCAGTATCATGCTGTTTGAAACGTCATCACCAGAGCATGACTCTTCCCTCGACGAATTTTTGGTATCTGGCGCGGCAGAAGCTTTTGGGAAGCTCGGACTGGTAGAACTCAACGTTATACTACACCGTGCCGATGGCGAAGAACGCGACGCGACAGATGGCGAATTCGGCGTGTACGACATCCCCAATCTCGGTAGTTTAGCCTACTGCGGCTTGGAGGGCTGGATGCATCCTCTCCGCCACATTATGCGTTATAATGATCTTGGCCACCCACTATGCGAGCATTTGCGACAAGGGACTTGGGCTTTAGATTACGTTCACAATCGCCTAAGGTGCGCTTGTTTATTTACTGACGGACTTTGTAAGTCTTGAAAGGATCCATTTAGCCGACAAGAAAGTCTGCCTAACCTTCAGGGTGCCGCTCAGTGGTTCAAGCAACGTTTTGAACGCGTAAAGGCAACTGTACCGCCCTTCTTGCGCCCTAAATATTTTGCTCTCATCATTTCTGAAGCTTACAAAGCTTCACGTCGTTCAGTCATCGAACAATGTTCTGAATTTGTATCGACGGGGCACGATTTCACGCAGGATCTGGCTCTATGCGCCGTGCAAATGCACGGACTGGTCAAATCAGCTTCTTTGGAACCTGGGAAGCCAACGCCTTCACTTGCTGCTGGACTCCCCCATTTTGCAGCAGGCTGGGCTCGATGTTGGGGTCGCGATGTATTTATTTCCCTTCGAGGCCTTTTCCTTACCACCGGTAATTTTGATGGTGCGAAAAAGCATATTCTGGCTTTCGCTTCAACCTTGAAACACGGATTAATTCCTAACTTGCTCGACTCTGTTCGCAAGCCGAGGTAAATGGATGGCTCTTACCTTGATGAAATACCTTTCTAATGTCGGCTGCTCAGGTACAACTCCCGTGACTCGCCGTGGTGGATGATACAAAACATTCAAGATTACGTGAAGATGGCTCCTGATGGTGTTGCGCTTCTGTCTGAAAAGGTTCCTCGGCGATTCCCGAAGGATGAGACTTGGGTTGAATGGAACGACAAGCGCGCTTATGCGTTCTCTTCAACTATCGCAGAGATCATTCAGGAAATTCTCCAACGTCACGCCGAGGGAATTCATTTCCGGGAATACAACGCTGGCCCTAATCTTGACATGCAGATGCGTGGTGAAGGTTTTGATATTGATATTGACGTGGACTGGGACACAGGACTGATTGTCGGTGGCAACGCCTTCAACTGTGGAACTTGGATGGACAAAATGGGTGAATCGCAAAAGGCAGGAACAAAAGGTCAACCTGGTACACCTCGAGACGGAGCGCCCATCGAAATTACCGGGTTGCTGAAAAGTACGCTGTCGTGGTTGGACGAGCTTTCCACCAAGGGTAAATTCCCATTCAAGGGTGTTCAGGCCAAAGGTGGTCATCACATTTCATTTTCAACGATTTAGTGCTGACCCCGAAACGCACCCAGTCAGCGGCAAAGAACGCCTTGTTAGTTACAAAGAATGGGCCGAGCTCATTCAAGCGTCGTTTGAGAAATGCTATTATGTGCCTCTCGGTAGAGTCTTTCTTTCCATGTGAAAGGTACGAGGATACTTATACATGTTTTCCAGATCCCAGTGATGATTCAAAATACAACGTGGACTCGAAATTGGTCAATCGACGTGGCATTTACAAAGACGTCTATGGTTCCGGTATCGGGAGGGAATGGTCTGACTACCAGTTCCGTCCTAACTTCCCGATTGCAATGACTGTCGCCCCCGAGCTTTTCATTCCTGAACACGGTTTGAATGCACTCCAGTTGGCAGACAGCGTTCTTCGTGGGCCGTTGGGAATGAAGACCTTGGATCCCTCTGATATGCAATACCGACCAATCTATGACAACTCCAACGATTCCACTGATGCATCCATTGCCAAGGGATTGAATTACCACAATGCACGTTAAACTCGTCTTCGGGGTTCCCATAACCTTACTCACTTTTTTACTGTAGGGTCCTGAGTGGGGATGGCCTCTGGGATACTTCTTGCGCGCTTACCTCGACTTCGACTCTCGCGTCGGTGCTGGCAAAAGGGTTTGGCTATTTATTTCTCTTGCTTTCTTAGTAAATTTCTCAACGTCTGGTCTTAGGACATCAAGCTTACACTTTATCGTCTCCATCAATCATTGCTCGTTTCCCACCACCACCTGCAAAATGATCCATGGGCAGGAATACCGGAGCTCACCAATGAAAATGGTCAATATTGCGCCGATTCATGCAATACGCAGGCGTGGAGTGCTAGCACTTTGTTGGACTTCCTCGAGACTGTACACAAGATAGACTCAAAAACGGCAAACTGATGTTGCAAGGCTGGCACATTTACTTAATTTTGCATGTTATACATTACGTTTGAACTGGATCATACCTTATAATCTCCGTAGAGTCTTCTCAAAACTCTGTATCACTAAATATGTAGGAGCTGGTGTCGTGTTTAAAATGCGCAACAGTCAGTCCGTGTGCGTCATTCCTATATACAGCAGTTTTCTATAGAGGAATCGTAAGCAATATTGGATCGATTTGCTTCTTTCTTTCCTTCCATCCTCGCTCCCGGGGTCCAAACTCTTCCCCTTAACAAGACCATTGCATGTATAATGCCCACCGTGCGTTTGTGAGGAGACGCCCTCCTTCGGTTCTCCGAAGGCGAATTAAACAAGCAGTGACAGCATTCAATAGACATGAAATTTTGAAATGGTATGCTCTGCTCTTCCGCGCTCTCTGATTGGTTTTCCGACCAGCATGCTCGACCCGGACCCACAAATTGAGGATTGAGTAGATTATCCCTGGAAATTCAAGATATGATTCTTAGCCAATGTTCATTCGTTGACTATAGCCGCTTTTACCAAATCATGTTGATCTCCTTCCAGCTCTTCCGCCACGCGCTCCCCATCTGCGAAACACAGCACAGACGAAGGCACCGCGACATTTTTCCACATACCGTATTGCCCTCGGACAATAGTTACCGATGGTGTATGTACTATGTACGGACAAAGCTTGTCCCAACTACCAGAGGAGAGCTGATAATTGATGTAATGGCATTATCAATGTACTCACATACCTCCCAAAAAATAAATTGAGTTAGCGGAGTCGGGGATGGCGGCGCTAACGAGAAAGTTTAGCTGAATCTAGAATAACATAGATAGTGACTATATAGCACAACACCGAAAACACCATTCAGTCATTATTACATCGTAATCTGCGAACTGTCCAGGCCAAGCGCGTGCAGAAATAGATCGACATTCGCTAATTTTGTAGCACGTTCCTCTTCATCTACAACCCATCCCTTTTTCGCGCTGACAACGTTATCAAGCACTTTTTCCCTCAACGATGAGACTAGGACTTGGTGCTGCGCGGATGAGGCTTGCAGCGCAAGTGCAGCAAGGAATTGCCATACAGGTTGGTCGAGACCGTCAATGCCGGGAACAGTGATATGTGGCTGATCCCGGGGAAGATGAATAGACATGCGCGTTGAGGAGAAGAGAAGAGGGAATTCAGGTGTGAGGAGTTGGAAAAGATGGTCGAACATGAGTTGCCTGATATAAGGTGAACATATAGAAGAGAGCAACTCAAAAATGGACTGACCATTGAGCAAAGTCTTCCTGAGTAGGAATCTCGTCAACTTCTCCCTGCTTGATGACTTCTACCCTAGTAAGGAATAGGGTCAATAGCGCTATGCCAGGCTTTGAGAAAAGGGATTAGCAGGGGAAAGTCTAGCCAACAAGCGACTGCTCTCACCCTGGTTTTTGCAATAGCGACAACATCCTGCCCATGCATCAACAAGCCAACCAATCCACACACCAGTCGAAGATTTCCCTTGACGATGATCGGCAATATACTTTGCAAAACACTAGTCAGAAAAGCTTGCGTCTGGCGCTCGATATCGGCTCGTTCCGGAGTCTCTTCAAGATCGTCCAAAAGGGGGGCATGTGAAACAATGTCGAGTTGGGAGAAGCAAGCGATGAGCAGCGTGAGCAAGGTGTTCATTCGTTGCTGATCAAAGTGGCGAGTTACGCGCGGTAAAATCTTTTTACCTTTGGCAGCGCTGAGCAAAGAGATGAATGGATGAGGAGTGCTATAACAGTGTCATAAGCATATCTTTTTTTGCTTGCTAATGAGATGGTCATACCTTGTTGCCAAAGGAAGCATGACTTTTAGTTTAGTCCACATTTGATTTACAAGATCGTCAAATTCCATACTCCTGTAGATCCTAATTAGAGAGCGCATTCGTGCGAGAGGATGGTGGTCCATTTACCATTGCTCTAACGCGTCTGTACCTTCTTCCGGATGAGGCTGATCACGTCGGAGCTGCTCTACACTGAGAACGAGATCATACATATTTTCAAGCGTAACGAGAATCTCTCGTTGTGTCAAGGGCTCCATGCGGACTAAATCTTCATCCTGAAAAAAAAATGAGCAAGAGGTAAGTCTACTGAGAAAGTAGACTCACGTCATTATCCTGACCTAGCGTCTCCCGACTGAATCGAGCAACGTTCGCCGTAGCCTCGCCAGTCGATTCGCCAGTCGATTTCGAGATTGAATCTGCCTTCGAAATGTGCGCATGCGGCTGAGTGTGCGACAGTGTTGGAGAAGTGCTTGGTGCGTTCCCAGAATCTACTTGGAGCAATTGGCGAGGAGCGGCTTTGTAACTTCTTCCAGAAGTTCTCCCCAGGGCACCTTGAAGGCTGTGCAAGGCTTTGCAGAATCAGAATAACGTGTAAAATCCAGTAATTTGGTCCTACAATGAAGGCCCTTTTCCTCCTCTCGCTTCCTCGCGTTACTAACGATTCTCTCAACTTGCTGCTGCATACGCTGCATGGCGTTGGGACGACGATTCCCACCTTTGGGAGGAGCGCCCAAAGCAACCCCGCCCCCGTTACCGAATTTCAAAACACGCTCATCGTCGGCGGATAGGCCCATTCGCGAACGAACGATAGCTCCGTAAACTTGAGCGTAGAAGTCGTCAGCATAAGGATCTTGAGAAACAAGCTGGGAAACTTGGATTCGTGTTATGAAGTCCTTGTCTGATTGTGTCATCAAGTCGTTATATCGTGACTGGGTTCCAGGGGGGGGATTTGAGAACCAACGAGGTGAAGAAGAAACAGCGTCGAGACTTACCATGTGAGCAATCTTTGCGGCTTTCCTCCGTCGTTTTTCTTCCATCTTTTCAGTTTCAAGAATCTTTCGCATGGCTTCGACTCGGAGAGTTTCTTGATCAGCCTGAGATAAACCTTGCATCTCTCGTAAAAGTTCAGCTTGCGCCATTTCGGAAAGTAGACGCTGCTGGAGCTGGATACTATGCGGAAGATAGGCCAGACCATCCTCGAGGGGCATTGAACGATGATTATGGTTGGCTGGACGTGCAGCCGGAGATCGAGATCGCTGACGGAAATGAGCCTGTTGTTGTTGTTGAAGTTGTTGATGCTGCAATGCTTCCATATCGGCAAGAGTCGGGCCAGATGGCTGACGATCAGGGGGGACGGAGATGTGCTGTGAGCGAAGCTGGCGTTCAAGCTCTTCGACACGGAGTTGCTCTTGTAGTTGTTGAAGCCTGAGCAACTGCTGTTGATCCTGCTGCTGCTGGAGAAGAAGGATTTGACGCTGCTGATATTCCATAAAACGAGGAGACTGAGAGACTGGGAGCATACGAGGAGGTGGCGTGCGATGTTGCTGCTGCTGCTCTCTATGTTGATTGAGAAGCTGCTGCTGCTGAAGGCGTTGTAATTGAATCTGTTGAGCCTGCTCTTGCTGATACAAAAGTCGCTGACGTTGATACTCGCGTTCGTCCTCCTGCCTGAGAAGGAATTCCTCTTCTTCACGCTGTTTCTGGATCAGGCGCTGCTGGTCAAGATAGTACTGCTGTTGCTGCAGGATTGCTTCTTGTCTGGCCTGTTCTGCAGATGCACGCATCTCAGCTTCTATTTCCTGAAGAGTGCGAATACCGGATTGCTGACGATGAACCGAGGGAGATTCGCCTCGAGGCAAAGAGGCGGAGGTAGAACGACCAGACCCATTAAGTCTCAGGGAAAACGGAGACCTGTCATCCCAAATGGACTCGAGGGAGACCGGCGGCTGAGGGGAAGCAGCTACAGCGAGGATGAGAATGACAGACTGAATCGATGGAAGCTGAAGAGTATCGTACAAGGCTGCGGGGACCTGCTCGAAGTCGCTGGTTTCTCTTGCGCACCAGTTGAAGCGGCGAAATCAAAATCTTTGCCTGATATACAGCGCACAGGCAGTTAAAAAATACTGGATTTAAGACAGCAACCGAGGCTCTCACCGACTTTGCCAACCTCGCCAAAAGTTTCATCGTTGAGGTCGTCGTCATCTTCCTCGAGAGCATCGCCTAGACCGTCGTAGCTCTCTTCGCCCCAAGTATAGACTGCCAGGTCTTCATCTCGCTCTATCTTTCTGCCCTTCTCCCGTCCTAGAGTCCTTTCTTCAAAACCAAAAAAAGACATAAGAGCATTAGAGGTCAGAAAAATATTTGTATAACAATTTGGTCCTGTTTGCAGATTACTATTTATACACTTTTTTACTAAAATAATACATCAAATACTCTGGAAATAAACGACCTGCCGCTTTCTCTCGACGACCCCGCACTGTCCTCCTCGCTAGCAGCAATAACTCTACCCCTGCCATCTGTTGTAAATGGACGCAGCGAAACCTCAGGTCTTTCTACTACTTGTTCAAAATTCCGAGATTCTTCAGTCTGAGCAGGAGACTTCGGTACCTCTTCTAAGCCTGGGTTCGACATTCGAAGATCATCATCATCCCCATTATACGCGTCCTCATCGTCTTCTGATTCAGAGTCTGTGAGAGACTGTAGAGGAGGCATACTATCTGGTCTCTCAGCGAGTATACTTGCCGCGAGGTGTTGTGCGAAAGCCTGTAGAGTGGAATCACTGGGGTGTTGAGTTAAAGGAGTTTGAACGTGATTGACAGGTTGGTCACTCTCAGAAAGCCGGAATCCACCGGTTGCGTCAAATACTACTCGGGGGTAGCGGCCAAAGGTGTAAGCTGGAAATGGACCGGAAGGGAGCGGAGGCGGAACAGGATGTGGCAAGGGATCGTCGTCGTCCCCGTCATCTGACCACGGGTCAGAGTCGTCCGAGTCATCACTGTCGCTCACACTTTGTAGAGCAGGCAAGTCGTCGTCGTCAGGATCATGGGTAGGATTGGTTAGGCCCGACACAGAAGAGTGGACAAGCTCTGGAGGAGGTCTTCCTAGGTCCTCCTGCTCATGTATTAAATCATGTTCACGGAAATGCCGATTAACACGACGTACCAATTCGTGAATAGTGACTACAACGTCTCCGTCAAGATCAAGCCCTTGCAAGGGCCAACTTAAAATTGGCTGAAAAGATCTGATCTCAGCGTCCGATGCTGTCGAGAATTCGGGATGTGGTGGCGGTGGTGGTAAACCTCTCGTGGGTCTCTCGCGAGTATCCGCAGTATGATCGGTTAACAGACCTTGAAAGATATCGGAAATAGCATCGGCAGTTCGCGAGTCCCTAAGGAGCTGGCTGAGGGCGTTGAATTGATTTCGGATGCTTCCATCACTGACCCCTACTAAGAGATCAGAAAACAGGCTATCGGTGACATACATCTGACGACGCTCGCGGAATTCAGACGCCCTCTAGAATATAAGAAGTGAATAATCGAGTCAGCAAAATGAGATGCGCATACCCTCATTGAAACATCCACGCCTTCTGCGAATACGTATGTGCTGCCGTCGTCGTTTAAATGTTGATAGAAGCAATCCTTTCCAAACGGACAGAAAGGTTGATCTTTGTTTCGAGCTTTTGATTGAGCAAAGTAACTGTGTCGTATTCAGGAGGCATTCAGATGCAATTGTTATGAAACATACCGACACGGGACCCTGGCCATACTTTCCTTGTAGGCAATTATGATTCGTTCCTTCTCCGGATCTCCTTGCTTGTAGAACAGATGAGAGGGTGTGACAAACTTGGATGGGGCACGGCACATTGGGCATTTCTTGTGGACTCCCGACAGGACGACATCGTATGATTTTGCTTTAGGGTCCCGCCATTCCTTCAGGCACTATGAGAAATTATATGTGAGTTGCTGACTTTTGAGTTATATGAAACGCGAATTACAGAGATGCAGAAGGTGTGACTACAGCCAGCTAATGAGTTCGTTAGAATAGTAATAACAAGGAGATAGGGATCCAGAAAGGATGCATACTGAGCAGTCCATACAGAGGTGGTTTCTCGAAGCAGATAGAACAGGCCTCATCAGGGTCGATGGATGTACTGGAATCGATTGGCTTTGGAGAGATGTGGCGGAACCAGCAGCGGTCACCGTGCTTGCAAAATCCTGGTCAAGCATCACTGTCAGCGGCGCGGAGGTGGGGTAAACATCTTAGATGGTGAGAACGAACGGACCTTGGGCAAAGTATCTGCATGTCTTTGCCTGATCGTAAGGTGTTAATATAGCGCTGGTTCCGTGAAGAAATTTGCAGGCGTCTCCGGCGAAGCAGCCGCGGGGGGTTTGATAGAATTTGCAGACGCCACGAGCTTTCGATGTTGGTGGTCGCTCCATAGGCCGTGCTGGATAAACCGGGCCGGGATCTCCATGCCTTCACTCATCATCGTCGATTTCGCCGCTCTTACCGCTTTAATTCTTCTGCTCCATCGTATCTCCACCCGCTGCTCACCTAGTCTTCCTCCTGGTCCAAGGAGATGGCCACTCATAGGAAGTGCCCTTGATTTTCCAAAGAAAAAACCCCATGAGGCTTATTCAGCTATGGGTCGGCATTACCGTTCGTGCTCAGCTCGTTTTACTCGTTACTCGAGTCATCGCAACCGCAAACATCAGATTCAGACTTGGTCTATCTTGACGTGGCAGGAATGTCACTGCTAGTCCTCAACTCGACTGAAGCCGCCAACGACCTGTTTGTTGAACGATACAAACTCTATTCTGACAGGTAATACCGACGTGGATGTCTATCTCCGACTTGCAAATGATCGCTACTGCTATAGGCCGCAATTCACAATGGCTTCGGAGCTGTAAGAAATCCCACAACTACCGTAGAAGGTTTGTGCCGAGATAACTTTTGTTCAGCGTAGGATGGGACTTTGCATTCTCGACCTTTCCATATGGCAGGAGATGGCGCGGTTTGTCTCTCAGCACTACATGAAAAAGCTTAAAAGTGACGACCTTTGAGCTCAGAATATCGAGCCTTGTTCAATCAAGAATCGTCTCCAAATAACCTCAGGACGCACCAGAAGCCCGTTTTGCAAGAATGTTTGAATATCTTTCTTCAACGTATCCTTAATGAACCCACTCACTTCAATAATCACATCCACTTGTGTGTAATGCGTCTGTCTTCTTGCCTATCGGCTAATGATGCCTGTTGTTAGTCTATTTGGAAGCACGATGCTTGCTTCAGCATACGGCATTTCCACCAATGACCCAAACAATCGCTATATTGAACTCGCAAAAGAGGCGGTTCGAGGTGCAACGGAGGTCGCAATTCCTGGGACATATATCGTCGATGTTTTCCCCCTGCTCAAATACCTACCCGCGTGGCTTCCCGGTATGGGTTTTCAGAAAAAGGCGGCATATGAAAGACGGTTTGTAGAAGGAATGGTGCGAGAGCCGATGGAGTTTGTCAGAAGAAATATGGTAACATTTCTCCTATTTGGCGTTCAAGTTGATTCATGCTAAATGTGGGTAGGAAACTGGGACGGCAAAGTCTTCAATGGCTTCACGACATTTACAGATGATGCAAGACGAGGGAAGTTGGTCTGAATGTAAAGAAGAGACGCTGAGAAATGTCCTGGGGTTGCTCTATGCGGGTAGGTCTTTCGCTGAACTATAGTAGTTCAAGGCTCCCTGGTTAATGCTGAGTTTGTAGCGGGATCAGATACGGTAAGACTAGCGGCTGTCTTTTAAATCCTGCTCACCTGTCTTTCAGACAGCTACGGCGACCAAAACTGTTATACTGGCCTTGGTTTGCAACCCAGAAAGTATGAAGAAAGGTCAAGCTGCTGTTGATGCGGTCATAGGCTCCGACCGGCTGCCAAATTTCGGCGACGAAAGTAGTATCCCTTATATAGATGCATTTGTCATGGAGGTACTACGTTGGAGGCTGGTCTCTCCGCTGGGTACGATCAATCGTTCGAAAATAAAACGTCGAGTTAACCGGAAGGCTATATAGGCATCGCCCATTATGCTTCTAAATCGGATACCTACAGAGGCTACTACATACCTGCCAACACCATTGTCATTGGAAATAGTTGGTTTGTACTCGGATGTCTGCATTTGTATCTAAATATTCAAGTCCGCTGATAGGGCTATTTTGAATGATCCCAGCATTTACGGCAAAGAGTTTGACGTTGAGCTCTTTCGCCCAGAACGTTTTCTCAAGCTCAACCTGGATGGATCTGAAACACTCGACCGCTCGATCCCTTACCCCGAAGCAGCATTTGGCTTTGGCAGACGTATCTGTCCCGGGAGAGATTTGGCCCATAGCGCGCTCTGGCTCATCACCGCCTCACTTCTGGCGTGTTTTAATTTCGCAAAAGCGGTTGATGAAAACGGGAAGCAGATTCATCCAGACATGGACTACCTAGATGGCTTTATCTCGTACGCTTCGGGCTATCCTAGGCTATCCTTCTGGCCTTCCAACTCACATTCTTTGTAACAGGCACCCTCGACCCTTTCAATGCGTCATTCGGCCGCGGTCAAGGATGGTGGAAGACCTGATTCACCAAAGCGTGGACGGACAAGCATAAAAATGTATTTCAGTATTTGGAGAATGATCAAGAAATGAATGGAAATCTAATATGCCTTCCTTGTCTCTGGTGACATAAAACAGCCAAAAGGTTGCCCACGAACGCACTTCAAGTCCATCCGGCCCCCGCAAGTGCAAAACCCGTTCTCTAGATCATGTACAGTTGATGTGCCTGGAGACTGGCCAGTCCAAATAAGCCAGCAGTATACGGCTTGCCTTTATTCTTTTGGACTCTTTTGAACCTTACCCTTTGCACCTCTGAAATGCACTCCAAGCCGAGTCCAACAAGTGCCGGCAGAGATAATTTGTTTTCGTCCCCGACGACGGACGATTAACTTAACACGGACGTGGCAGCGTTTGTGAACAAGAGAGTATTCATGGTATGTTCCACAGCCCGATGGAGATTGCGAAGGGGTGGTCATGGGTTCTAAACAGACAGCCCCGGCCCAGTGACTTTGTTTAAGGCATGAGCCGAGGGACATTTCAAGGAGGATGGAACACTGAAGGGACAAACCCAGAATGAAAGGGGTCCCAGTGGGCTGGATAGGTGTTCCTCCGAACGCGGTGAAAGGATAGTGTACTGAAGGGGGAGATCCAGAGCACGGCAGACAATGAAGAGTGGTGGTTCCAGTGCTCATATTAGTAGAGCCGCACTGGATTGCATGATTATAGAACCCAAATTTGGTATAGATAGATATCAGTGTTGTGCGGAGGATTCCGAGATGGATCCGTCGCCCTGCCGCGGCGGCAACTGGATCCGCGATCATCCAACTTTCCTTTCTCCCATTGCCAGCCATGACAGACGAATCCCAAATCCAACATTTGCATGTAACATACAATAATATTCACAATCTCATTCGCAAATGTACTCCCAAGATTGCTTCGGATTTCAATCCCGATTTAATGGTCGCAATTGGCATGTCTTTATCTAATCCCTCCTCTCAATCGCCTCCTGATCTCGGTATCTAATCAAGGTGGAGGGTTAGTCGTAGACTAAAGTTTGTTTCAACAATTGTTTACTGAGGGCCGATCCCTAATCTAGTGGTTTCTTTCCTGCCCGGGTGATGGTATGTGTGTTGTGTTTTCAAGCGCAGGTCCCATATGTCAAGTATATGTTTTACAGAGAACATTTTTACGAGAAATCACTGAAAATAAGACTCTCGGTATACAAGCAATAGGTCTGTCTCTGTACGAACCTGTTGAAGGGATCAGCGAAGACAAGATTGGAGAACAGGTCATTCGCACCCAGTGGCTGCAAGTGTTGTTTAGAGAGACCTTTGCCATTTTCTTATGATGTTCCAGAGGTGCCGAAGCAGGAAAGATACTCGTCGGAAAACGCATTCTCATTGTGGTCAGCATACTCTCTCCGTCTTGGCCTTTCCTTTATCCTGATACGATCACACAGGATGAAGTCGACGATACTCGGAAAACACTCGGGTGCGGGGTTCTTGTTTTTCTGTGAACATTGGGACTCATACTTCCGACTCAGCTTTGCTTTGACCGAGCTACAAAAAGATGTAGAGACCGAGCTTTCGAATCGTCCAGAAGCAGAACGGAAAGCCCTAAGAACTGCCACCAGGTTTGGTATCTTTGTCGTGCATAACAAAAACAAGCCCAAGTTGGCAGAGCTACCTCCGGACGTATCGTATGTAACTGGCCTTCTCTTGCCGCAATTTACTCTCAGTATCTGTGTCCAGGTACTATGCCGGCCAGGAAGTGGATGATGTTTGGTATGCGATTACCTCTTTTCTTTTCGTGCGCTTCTGATTCAACCAGGCTTGATTATCCTTGGGAGTCAACGTCAGTTTTTTCTTTCTTTTCACTTCCTCGCTCATATCCATACAGCAACATTGAGGAGCACGATAGGCTTGCCGCACTGGATATACAGGCAAAATCGTAGTCATCACCTTTTGCGAAAACCAGAACTGTGTTTGAAATCTAAACTTACATCCTGCCACCCACGTCCGCGGTCAACGAAGGCGTGGTCTGTAGTTCCCCACCGACAATCCGAGGAAATCATTGTACTTTTTTTTGTATACTCGTCCTTCCCACCGCTTTCCGGTATAAATTTGATTTGAGTGTACCGGTACGGTTGTTTGGGAGACATGAGAAAAAAGATCGGGGCGGGTCCAATAAATTACTTTGCCAGTGTTTCTGAATTCGACGTCCACTGCGCCGTCCTGCAGTTTGACAGTGTACAGCTCTCGGCTCAGGTACAAAGGCCGCCGCCTGGTAACGACCTTTGCGGTACTCTACTCTTTCTTCTTTCTTTAACTCCACGACGCGAAAATTCCCCAGAGGCGGGGTGACATGGCACAACCAGAGATTGATTATGAGGCATTACCACCGAACGCTAGTCTTGGGGTACGTCCTAGGGTTCGTGTCCTTTGAAAAAAATTTTCATGTTGTTACTCTAGGTGAACATGTTGGCGGGGGCTCTGGTAGGCTAATCCCTGGAGCGCAAGCGGGCAAAGAAAAAAAAACACCTAATTTGTCTCTTCCAGGCTGGAATTTCAGAGCATGCAGTGATGTATCCAGTAGACAGTATCAAAGTCTGTCTCGTTTCGCGTTAGAAGAGGGCGTTAATCTCAAGTCATTCATCCATTCTCTCTAGACGCGAATGCAAGTCTTCACGGCCTCTCCAGTCGCAGTGTACAGTGGCGTTGGCAATGCCCTGACACGTATCTCCGCAACAGAAGGCGTACGGGCTCTGTGGAGAGGTGTTTGGTCGGTTGTCCTGGGTGCTGGTCCGGCACATGCCATCCATTTTGGAACATTAGAAACTGTGAACGAGCTTTTGGGGGGAAATGAAGCGGGGAACCAATGGGTTGCGACCTGTACGATTTCGCTTCGTCTCCCGCATCCACGCTCTAAACCTGTGTTCTTTCAGCAATCGCTGGCGCATCAGCTACGACAGCGGCCGACGCGCTTATGAATCCTTTCGATGGTACGACCACGTTTCAAACTCCAGCAGTTCATACAGAAACTCATCATCCTCAATATGTTTATTGCAGTCGTCAAACAAAGAATGCAAGTACACAAATCGGAATTTCGTTCCGTATTAGACTGTGCACGGACAGTTTATCGGACGGAAGGTCTCGGTGCATTCTACGTGTCATATCCAACAACGCTGGCTATTTCAATACCGTTCAATGCCATCCAGTACACTATTTACGAACATCTTAAGCGGATGATCAACCCAACACGTGAATATTCTCCTTCGGCTCATATGATTTCTGGTGCAGGAGCAGGGGCAGTGGCTGCTGCTGTAACGACACCACTAGATGTTGTGAAAACTATGCTTCAGACAAGGGGGACGTCGCATGATCCAGAGATTCGGAATGTTAGGGGGATTTCAGATGCTTTCAAAGTTATTTGGGCCCGGGATGGGCTCAAGGGTTTCAGTCGGGGACTTTCACCTCGCGTCATGACAAATGTCCCGAGTAGCGCTCTTTGTTGGCTGTCGTATGAATTCTTCAGTGAGTCTTTTCCGCTTAACATTGTCTCAGACTTCTGATGTGGTTGATATGACAGAGGCTGCCATTCGCACTGACTAGTACACAAAATGACTGTCGCTGGATAGACCCAGACACTTGCTTTTCTGCTTTTTCCCCCTTCGCCTTGGGTTACATGATCATCGCTGACTTACTCATGCTCTATATACATATTCCCCTGCCCACTGTAGCCAACTCACGTACATTATGCTTTTTTTCTACTGTAACTTCATAGGTCCCCGTGGTGGGTGAGATCGATAATTTTTGTCGCTGCTATTGATCGTCGCTGCTTGCTAAACTTCTAGGATTCGTAACGAAAAGAAAATTTCCTTTGCTTTGAACGGGTACAGCTCTGCACAATTCGAGTACATACGACGTACGCTTACATTTACACGATGAATATACAGTATTAGATCGTCTTCATCATCCTCCACTCTTTCTAGTCAATCTCCGCCTAATCAACACTTCGCCATTACTTGATGCAGCAGCAGCAGATGTTCTGTATGTTCGCCCCTTACTTGATTTCCTCACAGTGGCATCCTCAGGCTCTTGAGTTGGCGAAGCCAGCAGTCTCATAAGCTTTCGTTTTTCAGCGTGCTGCTCTGGGTGTTCGTATGTGACTCTGATACTTTCTTCCTGAGTCTGATCCTGACCAATTTCCAGGTGGAAGTTATCGGCTTGACCGAAACCAAATGAAAAAGCATCAGAATCACCACCATCACCGCCACCACCACCAAATGAATCAAACGCATGGAGAGAATCTGCACCTGGGACAGCCGGATCTTCTATAGTTACTTCGGAAGTCTGTGAGGTGAACCATCAGCTCGAACATGCCAGCACCGATATTCAAACGCCCTCAGTTACCTTTGACCGCATACCCCTCGGTCTCTTTCCGTTAATTCTGTCGCCGTTCCCCGAACGACTTCTCCCACCTCTTCCTTCTCTCTCACTTTCATCGGATCTCCTCTTTCCTAATAAACTCGTCAAACTCTCGTGCAACGCCTTGGTCGTCTCACTGTCAATCGGAGGAGCAGGCGGGTAATATTTCGATGGAGAGATTTTCGATGGAGATGCAGAGGAGGATCTGTTGGACCTAGCGGACGAGGATCTTGTCAGTGCACGTGCTTTGCCTTTGCCTTTGTCTGGGGCAAAAAGTTTAATGGGGGAAGGTGTATTAGACGAGGGTACTTCTTCCTGTGGAGGAGGTGGCAGTGGAGAAGGGTCCAGTGCCATATCAGAGGGGTCGGCGCCAGGAGGAGCGTTGACTTCTTCATGTGCACGACTAATCGTCTCGTCTGAATCAGATCTCCGGTTCGAAGGCTGTCCTTGCTGGTCTCTTGAAGGAGACGCCACTGAAGTTGGTGTATCTTTTCGCTCTGGCAGCGGATCAGCTATCGATGATGACCTCCGTTGCTGGTCGTCAGAGGGAGGGGGCGGAACGGTCGATGAAGATACAAGGAGAGCCGTTGGCTGGCCAAACAACTTCCCCTTGGCAATACTATCGTCCTCGATAGTAAGTCGTGTCGTTAACGAAGAGATCGAGGGAGCGGTTGTTATCGATGGTCGAACCGCCTTCTGTTCTTTCTGAGGCGTCAGGAGAGGGCCTCCGGCTTGTTTACCGGCGAGGTTCGTGTCCTGATCTAAAATTTTGAAGTCATGAGCAATGGCAGGAATGAGTCGATTTTGCATTTACAATTCGTGATATCCGCTATAGCAGTGTCCACTTCAATAGCTTTTCTCTTGCCCTTTGGGTCATGTTCAGCTTTACGCTCCGGTTTTATTGCTGATTGGGCTCTCATTGGGGCGAGAAGGTATTCTAGAGTATCCGGAACAACGCCGCTTTTCTTCATTTGTTCTACCCACTCCATGCCGAGGACGGGTATACCCCATTCCTGTGCCTTTTCAAATTTGAGTCCAGTAGCAGAAGGGCATAAGAGGTGGGTTGTACGCTTGGTGAAGTTTGACGAGAGCTCCAGACCTGTACGAGAGTACGGTTGGTGATATGTGGAGATGACAACGATCCCGAACGTACCTAAAACTTTCATCAACCTTGTAATGAAAATTTTCTCTGCATGATCGAAACCGGACAGGTTAATCTTGACTTTTTCAGTACCTAAGATTGGACATGGTACATCGACTGGCGTGAACGAGACGTGATTATCCGGTGATAAAAGCCTTGAGTCGTATAGACATTTCTCCAGCCAACATTCTGTCCGGACTTTGGCTCGCAGAGGTTTTTGAATAGATGAAGAGGAGCCGAGAAGTTTACTTCCGCTGTCAAAGAAAACCATATATTGTTAACAGTTGCGCATACAATCGAAGGACAGAATTACCTGACGAGACGAATGAGAATAATGTCTATCTCATAATCACCGGCGTTCATGGTATCAAAATCGACCCAACTCCCCCCAGCGCTTTGAATTGCCTCTCGAACATTATCACAACTAGCTTCGCCAAGGGCAGTCATTCGAAGCCCAGAAAATATTCCAAATTCTGACTCCAAGGCGGGAGCAGAAGCCGAGGGACCTACTCTCGGGGCATGGTTATCCATCTCCATTGCCAACTCTACGCTCTGCGTCGATGCCTCTCTCTCCAAATTCTCACTGTTATCACCCTCGCGAGAAATGTCGAGAGCAGCTACAGGTCCGAAGCGGGTGGATACCAGTCGCTTCAGTGGTTGCTTGGAAGGGAGCACGCTGAAAGAATTGGCGCGCCGGAAACTTGAGCTCATCAGCACACTCTTTCCATGTTCTCGACTGTCTACCGGTTGTTGATCATTGACAGGCCGCGAGTGACCGTTTGCTCTCGTCGGGCTCTTGACAAGGACTGATGCATCGTCATTCCATTCGTACCCTCTGGGTGCTAGCACGCTCCGCCAAAGTTCTTTTTGGAACCCGACAGGTTTTCGAACAGTAGCCTGGATAGGTTCATCTTCAAACGATTCATTGGATGGTGTGGCCACAAAGGTGACAGTGCGAACTGGTTGAGGGTGAGCGTTCACTCGCTCTTGAGCAATGAAAGCGGAAGTAATTTCTGGGAATCATTCAACGTCAAACTTGGGGGAGAGTTTAACACGGACCTGGTTCATCGACTTGAATGCTCTTCCTAGATTTCGGTCGCGGTTGTCTCGCCTGATAATTGTCTTCATTGAATCGACCTAATTCAGATCAGCGATGTCCGTGAACCTGTGCGAATGGCACTCACCTCCAAACTCCAATGAATCCCAAAACCACTCCTCCCAAACCAGCTTAATATTCGCTTCACCCGAAGCATTGAACTTCTCCGCGTAATACATTTTATCTCTTTCTTCGTCGCCGGAGCAGAGTAGATGGGTTACTCGTACGGGACGCTCCAAAGCTTTAACGTATGTTCCACCATGAAGAGTAAGAAGCTTGTTGATTTCCGTGCGACGCGCGAGGTCTTGTACGCCAGAGACACAAAGGACGACGGAGGAGAAGATGGGAAGGCGGTGTATGCGGATGCTCTCCTCTAAATCGACATCATCCCCATGTAACCATATGTGATAGCTTGAGGTGACCCACTCTGGTTTGAGTATTGGAACTTTCTGTTCCAGCGCGCATTGATATTTTGCTCCGCCGTGCTGAGCTGCAATGAGATGGGTAACGCGGTCCGTGAAGTCGTTTGTGGTTACTGCGCCAAGTTCTACTGCCTGTTTGAACACGCCGGGCTTGTCTTGAATACCTGTCGCGCATAATACAATTCCCAAAAAAGGCCTGGGAGTAGGATCAATGTAACGAGAAGAGTCATCCGAGTCCACCTGGCTGTCCTGAACGCGAATAATATCGGAGATCGCGCCTGGAAGTGCTGGACGAAGTTTGACGTTCGGAACCTAGAATCAGGAATAAGAGAGCGAGAAACATGGGAGAGAGAGAATGAAACCTTGCTAGACTTGTGCCCTCTTCTCCTCATCGTCTTTGAGAGACAAGACGTGACCGTGACATACGCGAAAGATCACATGGTATCTCGTGACGTGTGACAACAGCCTTGTCCTTCACATCCATGTCGTTATCGACAACCACGCACATAAAGTCTCAACTCACCACAAATTTGGCTGAAAAGGCTCCCTTGTACTTCGAAAGCCTTCAGAAATTTGTCACTGGTAGACTTTCTCGTACAGAATTCGATGACTCCCTCAAGTCTATCCTGGATGCGCCCTACCTTAGTCAGTTCTCAAGGATTCTACATCTCTTTCTTAATCTTAATTTTTATATTCAACTCCAGTTCAATTACACAATACGCTCATAATATCTCTTTTTGATGCCAGATCTCACAAACGCCCTCTCACGCCTCCACCAGCCGAACAAAAAGCTAAACCACCTCGTCCTCGAAAGCGTCGAAGAGTCTTGCCATATCAAGGCCCCGATGTACCTGACGAACAACTCGGCTTGATAAGTACAAGGCTCAAGAGATGGGTCGTATCACTGGGTAAAGCTGAGAGGGAAAGGATCAGGAATTTTTCAGCTGAACCTCAGCCGCTTGATCAGTTACAACTCAAGGACTTAAGAGAGATAACGGAAGAGATTCAGAGAGAGCGGCCACTCAGTCTTCCGAAAGAACGAGATGACCCTCCAGGAACTCGTCTCACCGTCTCACTCTCCACCACAACCCGCGCGCCCACAGTACAACACATTGCTGAACGGATAAACCTTGTGTGTGCTCAGCAGAATCTTGGTACACCGCACAGAACTGTTTCAACCCTGATGCACTTGGCTTGTGAAGCAAGCATATTCACTCATCTCTTTTACTTGTCTGTATCCCTGACTCGGCTTTGCAGGTCAAATTGAAGCAATTAATCACTCACGCATTAACCCTCACCGCCTCATCCCTCGCCATCTCCTCTATATCTACCTCAACATCCTCTTCCAATAGCGCTCACCAAAGTCATCAGCGAGTTCTCTCTACCGCGGCTCTCGAAACCCTCTTTACCTTGTCTCCTGCTGATCTGCCGAACAAGAGCGCTGCTGCGATGAAGCTAGCTGTATTGGGAGATGTTGATAGGGACGAGGAAGCCGAAGATGGTATCAGTTCACTGTTGCCTCGCGGCAATGGACAATCGAGAAACCATGAGCCCAGATGGCAGATTGCGGCCCTGCTTGCACAGAGGAGTGCAGTGAAGGAGATACTTCTGGATTCGAGTATCCGGTGATGATGAGGTTGCATCGTGTAAGTAGTTCAAACTGATACATAGCGTATACCCTCAAGAATTATGATTTGTGGATGGAAGATTTTTGCCTGGCTCGCTCGTCTGACTCATTACTGTAACAAACTCGTTAATTTGTTAAGGTAGACGACACTTTGGCATTGTTGTAAAGTCATGTGACTAGTCGAGGGCCGGCTTAAATTTCTAATGACGGTTCTGCTCGGCATCGTTATTACTGCTTTCTCCTGCATACCACCATGTCCGACGTAGAAGACCATCATGAAGACGAAGTCTTCGGCGAAGCCAGCGATTACGCCCCCCCAAGACGACAGTTGTACGATGATGAAGAGGACGAAGAGGAGGACGAAGAGGAAGCGGAAGAAGAGCGAGCTGGAAGCAAAAAGGACAAGAAACGAGCAAAGCATCGCCATAAAAAAGATCCTCTTGCGCGTTTTATTGACCTTGAGGCCGAAGTCTCTGACGACGAGGAAGAAGAAGACGAGGACGAGGAGTTTGCTAACGACGGCTTCATCGAAACCGGCGCGGGTGCTGATGCTGAAGATGACGGGAGACATCATGCGAGGCTCAATAAAAGGCGACAATTGGAGGCTGAAGACGAACGAAGTCCGGAACAGATCGCAAGGGAGTACCGGGAACGGTATAACACCCGAAATCCCTCTAGGTTCACGGGTGATATGAATGAAATTCCACAGAGGCTCTTAATGCCTTCTGTGCACGACGCAAGTCTATGGCAAGTACGAGTAAAGGTGAGACAATCCTGTAAATCAACTTTTTTTTCCCTCTTTTTTATGTTTTATAGGCCGGAAGGGAACGAGAAATTGTATTCAGTCTCATGCGTAAATCAATCGACCTTGAATACACGGCCAAACCTCTCTCCATTATATCTGCCTTTCAAAGGGACTCGCTACCTGGAATGATATACGTTGAAGCCCGCTCCTCACAACAAGTCCAAATGGCTTGCAATGGGCTAGTTGGCGTTTACCTTTCTCGTGGTGTTCACCTTGTTCCTATTGACGAAATGGCTTCCCTTTTGATGATCAAAAAACAAGATTTGAACGTCACCCCCGGCTCCTGGGTGCGACTCCGCCGGGGCAAATACCAAGGCGATCTGGCGCAGGTCGTAGACATCACCGAAAATGGTGATGAAATTGGCCTCAAGTTTGTTCCCCGTATCGACCTCAACCCTCGAGATGACAATGACGGAGGGAAGAAGCGTAAAAAGGGTTCTACCATGACGGCGGGGAATACGAATTCTCGTCCTCCGCAACGTCTATTTAACTACGAAGAAGTTATCAAGGTCTATGGACGAAATACTGTAACTAAACGTGGCGCTGTCTTTGTCTTTCAGCAGGATACATACAAAGACGGCTTCGTCGAAAAAGATGTCAAACTCAACTCTATCGTGCTCGAAGACGTGAACCCGACTCTCGATGAGATTACCATGTTTTCACGGTCCCAAGACGGTTCCTCTACACTCGAAGAGGGTATCGTTGACCTTTCCATCATCGCGGAGGCTTCTCGGAAAGCGGCTCTTGCTGTTTTACAACCTGGTGATCATGTCGAAGTCTTTGAAGGCGAACAAGCTGGAGTTCACGGAGTGGTTGAAGAAATTTCTGGAGATGTCTTGACTATCACTGCGGAAGCCCTCGAAGGTGAAGGTGAACGCAGAATGAAGATTGATCTTCCAGCTCGCTCGGTAAGGAAGCGGTTTAAACCTGGAGACCATGTCAAGGTCATGTCTGGAAAGAACGCTGGCGAGACCGGTCTAGTTGTGGCTGTGACTGAAAATAAAGTCACAGGCACCGGAGCAGGAGCGAATTCCAGTGTGGTAACGTTCTTGAGCGATATGTCGATGCAAGAAGTTTCAGTATTCTCAAAGGATCTACGAGAGGCAGCTGAGGTTGGGAACACGACCAATGTGGTGGGGGATTATGAGTTGCACGATTTGGTTCAGCTGGAGTAAGTTTGCATTTTATTCCATTTATTCGTAACTGAGCCCCATAACTTAACAGTCAACAAACCGTCGGTGTCATTTACAAGACTGAGCGAGATTCTTTCCGTGTTTTGGATCAAAGTGCTCAGACTCGACTAGTGCATCCACACCAGATTTCCATGCGAAAAGATAGTAGTAGAGCAATTGCGACCGATTCCGAGGGGCATGAGCTGAGAATTGGAGATATGATGAAGGAATCAGAGGGGGAAGTAAGTGTTCTCGTCACGATGCAATGACATTCCGTGGTCTTACATTTGTGTGTTCTTTCCGCAGGGTCGAAAAGGTCGTGTGCTTCACATCCACCAGTCTCATTTCGCCTTTCTGCATAATCGAGAAATAATCGAAAACGGGGGTGTCTTCGTCACTCGCGCTCGTGGTCTCGTCTCTGTGGCGCCCAAAGGCTCATTAATGAAACTCGGACCCAATGCAGACTTGACCAAGATGAACCCGGCTGCTGCTGGGGGAGCCCAGGGAGTTGGTGCTGGAGGAGGAATGGTTGGTTCCGGCGCAATGGGAAGAGGACCGAGAGATAGATTGATTGGAGTTCATGTGGTTGTTATCAAAGGACCTCACAAGGGATACGTGGGTATTGTCAAGGACACGAACGGAGGAGTTGCGAGAGTGGAGCTGAATACCGGAAACAAAATGATTAGTATTGACAAAACGAAAATCCACCGGAAGTTGTTAGTCTTGATTTTCGCTCCCAATTTTCCGTCTTGTTGCTGATAATTTCTTTTTTCCCAGGCCCAACGGAAAAACTGAGCCAGTGGAAGGACCTGGGGCTACCTGGGGTCGTAATAATCGCAATAACTCCATGGGACCTCCTTCTTTCACGAACAGGACCCCTAATCCTTACGCCAATGGCGGTGGTCGTACTCCTGCATTTGGCGCGGGCGGCCGTACTCCAGCATGGGGAGGCGGAGGTGGCGGACGAACACCAAACCCTTATGCGAGTAACGGTGGACAGACTCCGGCCTGGAATTCAAGCAGCCGAACACCGAACCCATACGCCAACAGCGGAGGACAGACACCAGCTTGGAATGCGGGCAGCAAGACCCCCAATCCATATGCAAGTGGTGGTTCGGCGGAGAGGGATAAAGGAGGATGGGGTGGTGCGACGCCAGCCTGGAACTCTAGCAGTCGTACGCCCAACCCATATGCAAGCAGCTCGGGCAGCTCGGGATGGGACCGTGATCCTGATGATCATACCACTATGGGCAATGGCAGTAATGGAGGATGGGGAGGAGCTACACCTGCCTTGCCGGTGTGGGGTGGCCGGGATCCTGATGATCACACACCAATGGGTAATGGTCGCAGTGCTGGGTGGACGCCCGCACAGGTCGTTTTTGAGCGTGATCCCGACGATCATACTATTACGGGCAATGGCAAGAGCAGTACCTTCCCAGAAGGCTGGGTTGCGACTCCGACTGGCATATGGGTGAGTTCTCCATGAACCTCTTTCGAGGATGAATTTTCTGATTTGCTTGTTAGAGCGCTCCTACTCCCGCATACGCGGCCACGCCCGCCTTTATGCCTACACCTGGACTACCTGGTTTATCGACGCCACAATATGGAATTGCGCTTAATCCATATATTTCAACCCCCGGGTTCATGCCTAGCACACCAGGAGGTTTAATGGGTGTATATGAGACGGAAAGGGAGGTGTTCGGTGGGTCTTTTTCTTTCGTTGCAGTCTCGTTGCTCGCGGGCGTTCTCATCAATTGAAATATGATAGCGTGGTCACCGACTTGGCTCCTCGATGATTTCCTTGCGCCTTACCTCACAAAGTTACGTGTTGAGATAAGAGGGTCACGGAGAGACAATTACCTTGACGGCAAATATGATTTTCAGGAGGCGCATATTCTTGCAGCGTCACGTGTCGCAGGGAATTTTGAACAGACTGCCTTGCTCAAGATCGAGTTGCACCCGACTGGGACGGAGGAGAGATCATTTTTGATGAAATACATCACACCGGTTGTTCCCCAAAGGCAAGACGAGCCAGCCATCGTGCTCACGGGACCCAAGCAGGGCGAAAAAGTCAAGATGAGGCAGAGACCTGATATCTCGACGATGACAGAGCTGATTGTCGTAGAGACTGATAACGACTCATCAGATGCTGGAGTGTATTGGGAATGTCAAAAAGACCACATGTGTGCGCTTTGGACGAAAGATTGATAGTTCTGGGAGAGATGTTTTTAATTCGCTGCCTCTGTTGTACTTAAGCACTCTACTGTATCGGGTTGGCTACAAATAAAATAATTCGATTTATTATGTAAAATGCGAGTACATGTTCAATATTAAGAAAATTATACACTAAATCACTGGTAAAAGGTATACAGGAGTCGAGGGTGTCCGAGTCAGAGGGCTTTGGGGCTCATATGTTGGAGCTGTTTGCAGGCGCACTGACGGATACAGTCTCCGTTGGAGGGAGATGTGTATTTGCTCCGTCTTCACTATTAATATTCTCCATGGGAGTGGATTCTACGAGACGGTCTTCAAAGCGTTCCTGGTATGGAGGAGGAGGGCCGCAGTGGGGAATTGATATTCAGAGTCATTGCGGGGCTCGGGTCGGGACCTTTGAGTTTGGCGCTGGGTAAATTGTTCATAGTAGTTTCGTGTCTGGCAACCTCCGACGATACTGTATTCTCCGCCAGAAATCACGATTCGAGGTCTTTGGCGATGAGGTGATCGATGGCTATCTCGGTTCGTGCTATGCAAAAACTTCTGTCAGGGAAAAAAGAGGACCTGCCAGATGCAGTTTCTCTCACAAATCGTGCATTAAATGCAGGGGAACCTCCGGAGTTCCTCTTCCACTTTCGCTCAGGTAACTTCTGGAATAATTGCGCCACCTTAATACTCGGGCCCACGGAAAGTAACGGGCCGCGTGTTTTTTGTGCATATCTCTGCAACGACTGCAGATTTTCTCTTGAAGTAAGTGGCAAAGTTGGAGTAAATGATTTCTGAGATTTTTTGAGATATGTTGCGTACTTTGAGTGTAGTGTAGAATGCTACAAATATTTTTTTTTAATTACCAAAAATGGCAGAGCCAAATATTTTTTTTTGGAAGAAATGGTGGTCACCACTGGAAAGAGCAGTCTTGAAAATGGGGGTTCAGTGTTTCCTTGGAGATGTAGCACTTTTTTAAAACCGGGGACTTGCTTTGCAAATGTCCCATTTTTGGCCTATTTCGGCTATTTGTGCCGATTTTGGCATCTTTTAGCGATCAACCAAATTATACAATAACATTGGATGCTCACCTGCTCTAATCAGACTGTGAGCGACGGCCGTTAGTCGAGTAAACATGCAGATCGCCGTCGACGTGGCGGAAGATTAGACCGCTAGAACCACAGTTTATAGACTAAATAGTAAAGTTGCTTGCGCCTTGGAAGAAAGTCATAGTATAAGGTCGTTCTCGATGGTCCGACTCTTTTAAATAAGACTTGTTCAAGTACAGCTTATATATTGGCCAATGGCCACAAGCTGTTGAAGACAGTAAGTGTAAGGGTTACACCCTTCCCCTCACTCCTAGCCCCGTACACTGCCCGCTACCCCCGACTCGATCCTCTCAGACTTATGTACAACATGTGATACTCGTTTCCTTCTCCTTATCTTAGTCCCTATTTCTCTTATGGTTTCTCTCCTTATTCTAGATCCTATATTCCTCAGTATATAAACCCTTGTACATTGTACTTAGAACTTCGTCGAATCAACACAAGTTCTTCGCCCATCCTCGTCTTGTCTCAAGTTCCTCGTCCCGGTTCCTAACAGTTTGATTCGACCTACAACACTTAGGTTGATCTCCTTGTACTATCCCAGTCTTCACTTCCCAGCGGAGCACCAAGCACCATGACCGAATACGACTCCGGAGGATTTGACCTTTGAGTCAACATGGGACCACCTATAATGACCTCGCCCATTATACCTTCGACTCCCCAACCTAGTAACGATGCCTCATTTATTGAAAGCGTTACTAATAAATTTAATAGCCTCGATAACAATTTCTCTCAGCTCTTTGATGAAGTTCAAAAATTGAACTCTCTTATGACACAAGGATCTACCGTTGCCCCGCCACCTCAACCTCCTGTTCCCACTCCTGCTCCCGCACCTACTTCCGTCCCAGTCACAGTCACCGCGGGTAAATCTCCTAGCTTCGAGAAACCTGATCGCTTCAAAGGCAAGTCCTCAGAAGTCGAAACCTTTGTTGATGCAATTCAGGACGCCATTGAACTACAAGGAAATTCGCTCACAACGGAAAGATCCAAGTGCATCTACATGAGCACATTCCTTGAGAATTCCCCGAAACAGTGGTATCGCGGTATTAAAAAATCTCACCCACTCCTCCTCAAATCTTTCCCCCTTTTTATTAAGGCATTCATCGATCACTTTGGCGACTCGAACTTAGCATATAATGCTACAGGGAAGTTAGAAAAACTCACCCAAACAGGTTCCGCTGCCGCATACGCCGCTAGATTCCGAGAACTCCTGGTCTATGTGAACTGGACTGAAGAGTCAAAAATCAATCAATTTTACAAGAATCTGAAACCTGCCACCAAGGACTTGATCGCGACCAAAAAACGAAGCAAACATCCTACCAATTTTAATAAGTATGTTGAATTCATCATCGAATATGACAACTGTGTCCATGAAAGGGAGACAGAAAGGAAGGAAGAAAAGCATGGTAGTTTGAACTTGAAATCTTCCTCCCCTTCAAAATCCAATTCCAATCACTCCTATGTCCCAACTCCTATCCCTCGAACACTCTTCCCCCTGGCGGACCGATGCAGATTGATTTGCTCAAGTCCACCACCCCCAAGAAATCCGGAGCTCCTCGTCCTCCTCTTTCCGAAGATGAAAAGAAACGACGCCGCGACCTCGGTCTATGCAGTTACTGCGGCGGCTCTGGACACTTTGCTCGCGACTGTCCCAATAAGCCCAAATCGAAAGGCTCTCCCTCCGCGGGAAAAGCCTAACCGTCTGCTCCATTGCTGTCCCAGAGCATTCGGTTAACGAAGGGACACGTCTTACAGCTCCAGAAAGCAAACCAAATGCCATGTACGTCCGTACTATGAACGGCAAGTACACCCTAGTTTCATCCCACAACCCTCCAGTCTTTATCCATGCCCTCGACACCTTCAACCAATTCACAATCTCAGTACGTTTATTGCTCCCCGATGGCCGCAAAATCCGTACGACAGCTCTTGTCGATTCCGGCGCATCCGCCTCTTGTATATCCGAAAGATTTGCAACCCGACACCAACTTGCTCGAACCACTAAGAAAGACCCAGTACCCGCGCTAGCAGTTGACGGTAGACCCATTGCCTCTGGATTGATCACCCAGGACGTCGTTACCTCGCTTGCTATTTCTTCACATTTGGAACACATTTCTTTTGGTATCATTGTCACAGACTCACCTATTATCCTAGGCCTTGATTGGCTCAAGCGTCACAATCCAAGCATTGATTGGGTTGACTCTACGTTAACATTCAACTGCTGTAACGCCTCCAACATGAAGGTATACGCACAGGGCTCTAGTCCTAACATGTACGCTTCACCCAGATCCCCTGAAAACTCGACGAGCCCCAGTTCGGACAGTTTCACCAAAGCACCTGTTCATTTAGCATCTACAACATCCATCGGACTATCGAACACAATTCCTTGGTTCATATCAGCTTTTCCAAAAACATTCCCAAACCCTAAACCCAACTCACCTCCTCTGCAACAAATTCCCGGTTCCTCGTTCCTCTCGGCACTCACTCACGCAAATGGCTTTGGTCGTTCCGTGAAAGACCCTTTCCCTGTTCACTCCGTCGCTATGGCTAATAGACCAACAATGCCATATACATCTTATCCTGCACCTCCGCCTGCTCCTGATATTAAAGTCATCAAAGGCAAGAAATTCGCGAAACTTATACAGCACTCACACGAATCTGTATCAATGCTACGCTTCCACGACAACACCTCCAAAGTGTTCATAAATTCCTTTTCCACTAAACCTCCTCCACCCGAACCCCCGCCTAATCCAGAACCTCTTCCCGACTACAAATCCTTTGTACCCGATAAATACTACGACTACCTTGACACCGTTTTTAACCCCGCCAAATTTGAAAAACTTCCAGAACACCGACCGTTTGACATCGAAATCGAAATTGAAGAAGGCAAAACACCCCCTTTTGGCAAAATGTACAGGCTCTCCGAAACAGAATGAGAGGCTGTCACTGAATACGTTCATTCTAATCTCAAGAGAGGTCACATCCGACGATCCACGTCCTCCGCTGGCACACCAGTATTGTTTATGCGTAAAAAGACGGGCGAAATACGTCTCTGCGTCGACTTCCGCGGACTCAATGCCATCACCAAGAAAAATTGATTCCCACTTCCCCTCGTAGATGACCTATTGGACAGAGTACAAGGTTGTAAGCACTTCACTGTTATTGACCTTAAAAGCGCCTACAGTCACCTTCGTGTCCGAGATGGAGACGAATGGAAAACTGCGTTTAGAACTCACCTGGGTCTTTTCGAACACCTCATCGTTCCCTACGGATTAACCAACGCTCCTGCCGCATGGCAAGCTTTCATCCAAGATGTCCTCCGGGACCTTTTTGATGTTGTCTGCGTAGTTTATCTCGACGACATTCTTATATTTTCTAAAACGCAAGAAGAGCATGATGCTCACGTCAAACTCGTCCTTGAACGACTCCAAGCCGCCCATCTCTGCGCCAACCCCAAGAAATGCAAATTTGACAAGACCGAAGTCAAATATCTTGGCTTTATTGTCAATACCGAAGGTATTAAAATGAATCCTAAAAAACTTGACACTATTACAGATTGGCCCGAACCTGGAAAGTTGAAAGACTTACAAGGCTTCCTAGGCTTCACAAACTTCTACCGACGATTCATCCAACACTACTCCCGTATTATTACCCCTCTTACGCGGCTCACTCGCAAGGACATCCCTTTTATATGGGACAAAGAATGCAAGAACGCGTTTGAAACGCTCAAGTCCGAATTCGTCAAAGCCCCTGTATTACAACACTTTGACCCCTCCATTTCCATAACTGTGGCCACCGATGGTTCCGATTTCGCTATTTCCGGCACTATACAACAATCTGACAAAGTCGGTGAGCTTCACCCTGTAGCATTCTTCTCTAGGAAGCTCTCACCTGCCGAAATCAACTACGACGTCCACGACAAAGAACTCCTTGCTATCATCGAAACTTTTCGCGATAATCGTCACTGGCTAATCGGTAGTCAGTACCCCATTTCGACAATTACAGACCACAAAAACCTCTCCTACTTTATGCAACCTCAGGTCCTTAACCGACGACAAGCCCGCTGGGCTATGTTTTTATCTGAATTCGACTTCAAACTCCAATGGGCTTCTGGTGCCAAAAACGTCGCTGATGCCGCCTCTAGAAGACCAGACTACATCCCTACATGGCGAGAAGCCTTAGTCAAAGGCGACTCCAACTTCTCCCTCGAACACAATATCGTTTTCCACCGCAACAAGATCTACATCCCCGAACCCCTCCGACGCGACATCCTGTATATCAAGCACGATAATGTAATAGGCGGACACCCAGGCCGACGAAGAACCGAGTCCTCAGTCTCGAAAGATTATTCCTGGCCCGGGATGACACGTTACGTCCGAAATTATGTTGAGGCTTGCGACACTTGTCCCCGAGTAAAAGACCCTCATCACAAACCCTCAGGCTACGGTCTCCTACAACCTCTCGAAATCCCTCAACGTCCCTGGCAATCAATATCCATGGACTTTATTGTCAAGCTTCCTGTCTCTCGTGGCTATGATTCCGTCTGGGTCGTGTGTGATCGACTCACTCGCGCCGCACATTTCATTCAGTGCAACGAAACCATCACAGCAAAAGAGCTAGCCTGGCTCTTCATCGACCATATCTTCCGCCTTCACGGGCTACCATCACGCATAGTCTCTGATAGAGGCTCAGTGTTTATAGCTAACTTCTGGAAATCACTCACCGAACTTTTAGACATCAAAATGAACACCTCCACCGCCTATCACCCACAAACCGACGGTCTCACCGAACGTACCAACCAAACACTCGAAACCTATATTCGCGCTTATTGCTCATACCACCAGGACGATTGGATAGATTACCTACCTCTTGCCGAATTCTCCTTCAACAACCACGAAAACTCCTCCACCAAACAAACCCCATTCTTCGCTAATCTTGGCTTCCATCCCACATTCGAACCAAAAATCATTGAACGTTCCACAAATCCCGCTGCCGAAGACCTCGTAGAACGTCTACGTATCATACACGATGAGCTACGAGCAGAATCAGCTTTTGCGCAAGAACGGCAAGCTCTACATTATAACAAACGACACTTACCAGCACCAGAATTGAAACCCGGACAACTCGTATGGCTCCTGCGCCAAAATATCAAAACCAACAGACCATCCTTCAAACTCGACCATCGACGACTAGGCCCCTTTCCTATCATTGAACGTGTCAACAACTCCGACTCATACATCCTGAAACTACCAACCTACCTCAAACGACTTCACCCCGTATTCCATTCCTCACTACTTGAACCCTACAAAGACCCCTCGAAATTCCACTCAACTACCGAACCCGTACCAATACACCTCGACAAAACCTTTCCAGTAATCAGCTTAATAGTCGACTCGAAAAAAATCGGGAGACGGTATGATTACCTTGTATCATGGAAGGACGAAACAGAGGATGAAAATTCTTGGGTTCCTCTAACTGAAATACCTGACAGCTATTACGAGCTAATTGACAGGTACCATCGCCGACATCCACGGTCCTCACGACCACCCCCAACCCTGCTCCCAATGGGCATTGATTCACCCAATTCACCTTCCGTGACAACCATCGACACCGATAGCGACTCCAATTCAATCCCCTCCCGCGCTGCTCCGCCGATGCGTTCTATTTGCTCCCCATCACCCGCACCTATTCATCAGAACCTCCGTGTAAATTATTCTTCCCCCGCTCAAACAACAACGCGTTCCGGACGCGTCTCCAAACCTCCCAGCCGCTTGGATCCTTAGAAGGGAGATAATGTAAGGGTTACACCCTTCCCCTCACTCCTAGCCCCGTACACTGCCCGCTACCCCCGACTCGATCCTCTCAGACTTATGTACAACATGTGATACTCGTTTCCTTCTCCTTATCTTAGTCCCTATTTCTCTTATGGTTTCTCTCCTTATTCTAGATTCTATATTCCTCAGTATATAAACCCTTGTACATTGTACTTAGAACTTCGTCGAATCAACACAAGTTCTTCGCCCATCCTCGTCTTGTCTCAAGTTCCTCGTCCCGGTTCCTAACAGTAAGTATTGGCACAGGATGCCGCCAATACCGTGACCGCCGTGATATCGACAGCTTACGAGGTCACGGTGGCGGCCTTCTCATTGTTATATGGACTAATTCTCCAGTGTAATATTTGTTTCCTGTCTCTTTAGGAATTTCAACTGTTTTTCTGATAACCTCTGCATATCTCACCGCTGAAATTTCGACTCATGAGCCAATTCCAGCTTCTGTCAGCGCCAGAGGCAATCTCTGGAGATACATTCCGACCGCCATGGCGTCAACTTTCAATAAAGCATATGCAAACAATGACACCAACAGGAGCACCGTAAAAGTTGTAATTGCGCAAGTTGGCCTCATAACGGCCCTCCACGACATCTCGTGGAATGTTCAAGCCGTCTGCCCCATACATCTGTTGCCCAAGCTCAGAGCTGAGGTTTCTGAAAGCCTCGGGCAAAGGAGGGTTTTGTGACGCCGTTCCTAAGCCAACTTCGCCACCCAAAGCCTTTCTAAGACGGTCAGCAGCTGGGCCCGAGAGTACAGGTTTGTCGGGAAGGAATTGTCTGGTGGTGTGGAAGCTACGACAGCCTCATCAAGAGTCATTGGTGTGTCTCTTTTCGGTTCTGAGCTGATTGTCAGTATCTGCTAAAGATGGTTGTGCCAAGTTTTGAGACTGACAGTGCGAACAAGTAGTGATGTTCGGGCCCGGGCTGGGCCCAAAGCCCAGAGGTTGGGCCGAGCTGCACCGGGCTTGGGCTTGACAAAATCAAGGCCCGAGCCCAAAGCCTCAGCCCGGGCTGAATAGCCTGGGCTCAGGCTTAGGCCCGGGCTTTTACCTAATATACTAGTACACCGACATAAAACAGATATATTAAAAGTTCGGGCTCTACATCCAAGTCAAGATCTACCTCTAACATAAATTTCCTGCTCCCCCCCGTATTTATGCCAAACATATTTCCACTCTCTTCTGCATCATCCTGATCCAGCTTTTCTTCCAGCTGAACTGAGGGTGCAGGCTTGCGTACAATCAGCTCCTGCCGGAGAGTCACCTTGGTAACCTGCAAAGCTTCAACAAGATTGCCATGCAATTGATTGCGCAGTTTAGTGATAATAAGACCACCTCCAGAAAATGCCTGTTCACTTGAAGTTGAGGCACCCATGATAGAGAGATAGTCCCGTGCGAGAGATATCCAGGTGGTTCCAAATTGTTGGCCATGCCACTAAAAGTAGATATATGAGCATCCTGACAATACATAATAAGAATACACAAGACATACTCCCCACCACTTGACAAGATCCGGCCCGTTTACTCTGCTCTAAAGGAGAGTTGATCCATTGCTCGTCGTATTCCAGCTCCCATGGCTATCTGTTGAGAGTCATCCTCACCGGAGTCATCAGCAAAAAGGGCGGCGAGTTTTCTGCTACTTTTAGTCTTTGGATCGGGTGCTGAGACCTTGGTATCAGCTGATTCTTCCTGGAGTGGGCCATAACGAGACTTGCTGGCAAGTAATTTTCCGGACTTACCTCATTCCGAACATGCTCCATGACTTCGGCTTGTAGCTCTGCCGTGCGGTGCTTGTGTCATATTGGTTATGAAGCCCGGGCCCGGAGATGGGCTTTACTGGGCTTGGGCCGGGCTTTTTTGGGCCGGGCTTGGGCCGGATTGCACAAGCCTCTGGGCTTTGGCCTGAGCCCGAACATCACTACGAACAAGTCCCGGCAGCCGCTTCCATTGGCAGGTCACTATATTAACAAGGCATGCACAGGTCCACGCCCTTTCTATTTCAGTAGGTGCACGAATCTCCAAGGCAAGTTCAAAGTCTGATAGTAAAGCTTTGGAGATCTCAAAATGAGAACTGGAGCCGAAGCCAAAGGTTTTATACTATGGGTACATTGGATTTGGAGGCGTTCCGTGAACCTGGTTGGACTTGGTCTTGAGAGGCTGGACTGCGCTCACGGAACATGGCTTGTGCAGTTACTATCATTCTTATGATTACAAGTATCGACCCATAACTAACAAACAAAATGTACGCCGTACGCGCACTAGTCCTCTAGTCTAATGGTGGTTTCTTCTACTGCAAGCCTTCCTATCCGAAGATTGTTTACCTTCACCGTCTCGTCCTCGTATCCAATCGCAACTCCGCAGAGAATATCCAACTCTTCGGGAATACCGACTACTATCTTTCTGATAACCTCTGGATATCCCGCCACCGAAATTTCGACGCATGAGCCGATTCCAGCTTCCGTCAATGCCAGAAGCAATGTCTGGAGATACATTCCAACCGTCATGGCATCGACTTTCGATAAAGCACTGTCCACGCAAACAATGACGGCGGTGGGAGCGCCGTAAAAGTCGTAATTGCGCAAGACGGCCCTGCGATGGCCTTCAAGATCATCTCGTGGAATATTCAAGCCGTCTGCCCCATAGATCTGTTTTCCGAGCTCAGAGCTGAAGTGTCTGAAAGCCTCGGGCAAAGGAGTCAGCGCCTGAGCTGACTTCAGCGACTAAAGCCTTCTTGAGACGGTCGGCTGCTGGGCCAGAGAGCACGTAAAGTCGCCAAGGCTGGATATTTGAGTTCGACGGAGCCAGGGAGGCAAGCTTGAGAGCAGAATGGAGAATGTCTTTGGGGACAGGTTTGTCGGGAAGGAATTGTCTGGTGGTGTGGCGCGCTACGACAGCCTCACCGAGAGTCATTAGTGTAGGACTTTTGGGCTCCAAGCTGATAGTCATAGTTTGTTAAAGATGGTTGCGGCCAACGTTTGAGCTTCAGCTTTTTGTACTCATCCAATGAGCATTTATTATTGGACCATCGACAGTCCCGGGTCCCAAAAACAAATGTGGCGAGTATGAAAGGGTCAAAGCCCGCTTCCGCCGGGGCTCTCTTACTCTATATTTTTATTCAGAGCATCCCGAGCGCGTTGCATTGCGGTGGCTTGGCAGGCCTATCATTGACCGAGCACCGGAAAGACGGTTAAACCAGTATGAGAGCAAAGCTTTTGGGGATCTCCTTCCCATGAGCCACCGGTCGGGTTGCGGGCCGAAGCAAAAATCGATCAGCTATGGAGTCACCATATTATTGTCGCTTCTTATCCTGATCCATCACCATGAACTCCGCTACAGAAGAGCCTTTGAAGGTTCGTACGTTTGTTTCACAAATTCTCACAAAAAGCTCAATTTACCCTCAGAATGTGCTGGTCACCGGTGGTGCTGGGTACATAGGCAAGGATATCAGTGCCGATGCGTTCGTTTTTCGCGCGCCCTGATTCATTCTTCAGGCTCTCACGTCGTATACTCTCTCCAAAAGACCCGGAGATACAAGGTCATCTCTATCGATAACAACCACAACTCGCTTCCTGCTGCTCTTAGACGAGTGTCCGAATTAGCCTCCGCCGAGCTCCTTCAGAATATAGCCCCGAGCTCACAGCCCAGCCCCAAAGACGTCGATTCCACCGTTATCGATCTACACTTTTGCGACCTCACCGATCCTGCTTCCGTTCGGTCGGTTTTTGCCAAGTACGGAAAGGGTGGCATCTGGGGTGTTGTCCACATTGCCGCGTACAAAGCAGTCGGCGAATCAACAGAAGTGCCATTAACTTATTATGCTAACAACGTCTCCGCAACTGTATCTCTTCTCCAAATCATGTCCGAATTCGACTGTACCCGTATCGTTTACAGCTCTTCGGCGACCGTATACGGAACACCACCCAAGGTTCCTATCCCAGAAACAACGAGGTTACAAGCCGACTCACCCTATGGAAGGACTAAGGTCATGTCGGAGACCATCATCAAGGATCTTTGTAGCAGCGAGCCTACCAAATGGCAGGCTATTTCGCTCAGATATTTCAACCCTGCTGGTGCGCACCCTTCGGGACGCATCGGTGAAGATCCCAGAGGAAGACCTGGGAACTTGCTTCCCCTCCTGGCCCATATGGCCGTCGGAAGAATCCCGGATCCATTGCTCAAAGTTTTTGGCAACGATTATCCGACAGTCGACGGGACATGTGTTCGCGATTATCTTCATGTGCTGGATTTGGCCGGTGGACATGTCCTGGCACTCGAAGCGTTGGAGGAGGGTACAGAATTGAACCAAAAAGTATTGGGGAGCCTGACGGATGGGAAATACAAGGCGTATAATTTAGGTAAAGGGCAAGGTATGAGCGTACTACAGATTGTCGAGGCGATGAGCCAGGCCACTGGATTCCGGTACCAAACTGAGGTTGTTAGTAGACGGTCTGTCTTTGTGCTCTCATTCATCTTTCTCCAACTGATCATCCCTGTTATAGTCGTGGGGACGTCCCAGCCCTGGTTGCCGATCCCTCGCTTGCCGCAGCAGAGCTTGGGTTCACTGCCCCACACGATCTAGAGACCATGTGCAAAGATCTGTGGAACTGGCAAAAGTCAAATGCAAGAGGATACGAAGACTAGGTGTAATTAGAAGCATAGAGCTTTCATTTTGTTATGTCGTAATGTAGCTCAAGCTCGGCCGTGCAGTACCAGCATAGACGTACTTCCAGACAGTCGAGTCGTGAGGTCCAATAGTGTAGAAGTTATCACATGGGATTCTGATTCCACGATGTTTTCCCATAACCCAGGTTCGAGTCCTGGTTGGACCTTGTTTTATCGTCTACTTCTGTGCCCAATACGTACTCTATCTAGAAGGAGGACTTGACTCTATGTAGTTAAAAATTTCTGTTTATTTTATTGAGGCTTGGTAGAAAGTGTCAGCACCAGATGATCATTATCCCGTAAATCCGGAAGTAGTGCTCGATCTATTTTCCTGGCGGCCAGCTATTCTCCAACTTCCAATAGGAAGTGAAAATCCAGTGTCGCGGTTAGCTTTTGTGCGAGAGGGCCCAGAACCGATGATCACATCTTGTGAGGATGCTTTTCGGACATTTATCAGCATCCGTGTCGTGAGGATACCAACTGCTGCATGGAACGGTCTATATGGGACAGGAAGGGCACTGAGTTTTCCGGTTTCCTATTGGAGAAGTCGCTGGCCGCTTACCCATAGCTGAACCACGGTATGTGCGTTAATCCCTGGGTATTCAGAGCTCCGTCAATCTTCCGGATAGCTGTAGAAATAACTGAGAGTGAATTACCACGACCATTAGGTTATTGAAAATCAAGAGACAAGCAACTCTGTCACAGAGAGTAAGATATCATGTCAGTCGAGAAATTCCTGAAAGATAAACATGCCCAAAGAAATAAAGCAAGTTATCTCGTAGGATCAGCGAATACAGCGATAGCTGATTGCCCATCCTTAATCTTGATGTAGTCGAGCTTGCCGTTTTGTACAGAGCAAAACCGAAGAGTATTCCTTCATAGGCGGTAGCTACGGATGGGGAGAGATCAACAGCTTATAATTCTTCTACGTGGAGAGAATGCTCACCAGGGACCCATTGTGCCCACTCTATGCCGGTATGTATACTAGGACAGCCTGGCAGCGGAAGGTGGATAGCATCTGCAATTACAGACCGCCTTCGTTCCGCATTATATATGAGAACCCAGAGAAAACCTGCGATAGATCCTAGAAACAGTATAAAGTTCAAAGCCGCAACCTTGAATACGGGCAGCAGGACTCAAAAGGTATGTACTCGGAAGTTCGGAGATGCGATACCTTTTTAGAACACTTGTAGAGCGCATACACTCGCAGTTGCATGATGATCTCGACGGACCATAGGCTTAGTGCTCCTACGACTCGAATGATAGAATCCATCGCTACGCAGCTGTCATGGAGATGTCAACCTGCATTCGGAGAGTCAGTTGCTGAATCAGGACGGACACGTTGTCTGAAGTAACCCCGGGAATGGCGAAGACATGGATTTGAATCACGTCAAACAGCAATAAAGCGAGGGTGTAATACCGGACCTGCGAGCAATGTTTTGTTATGATCGTCTCTCAACGGCGTCTCTTAATCCATACCCAAAAAAACATGAGTTTAGGGAGATTGAACTTTTGCGGCTGAAATGGAGATGAGTGTCAATGGGAGGGTTCGTTTCGTGCCACCGACCCATATATATCTGATCTAGAGAACGATCATGTCAGGGCTGGAGAAACGTTCGTTCAGTATTGCCATGCACCTCATCTTCCAGAGTGATTACTGTGCACTGAGGGTCAGACAAAATGCAACAGCCTGAGAAAACGTGAAGATGTTTACAATAATCGTGTAACCCCCATGTAAACGCAACCACTGGGAGCGAAAAATCACCGGCATTAGCTGCCTGTTCATAACAGGATCAAAAAACTCACAGCAGATATACAGTGGTACCAAGCTTCCGATATACAGGTGTAAAAACGGGTTGTCTTGTTCAGTCTGAGGGGGCAGAGTCATCTTTGCGGTAGTCGCTGTAGAAGCGCATTATGGACCTTTATATCTCTTGCAGCACAGCTGGGAGAGCCAATGGGAGCACAGTGCAGTTGGAGATGTATCATGATGTTTCACGGCACCCTCAACATCAGCTAGCGGAGGGCTTGTCATGATAAAAGATGTTTCTTGAGTCGGGATCAACCAATAGAACCACAATCATGGTCGGTAAATGCATCATAGAATTCAATAGCACTGGCTCCCTGACCCGACATTGGCTAACGGCTGTTTGCAGTTTCACTTAACTTTGAAATAGAACGCCCGTAGCCTTTCTGAACTGCATGTTAGTTTTCTTTGCCTGGACCCCATAGGAAACTGACCTTGTTATTCGGAAAACATGCAAGAGTTCATTCCAAAGATGAGATCTCAGATGTTGAACCAGCACTGTAAATCTGATGCAACACACGTATTACTCCAGCATTTTTCCGGGCACTACAAAGTCAACTTCCTTCATGAGCATACCCGTGACATTGTTACGAATGGGAGTAGAAAGAAAGATAAAGAGCAACCGATTCCGACGCTGAGCCCAACCTCTTAATGGCGTTCATACTGTCTCAGGGTGCTGATGGCATCGGTTGTAGCAAGGTACCACTTATCCTCCGGTTGAAACAAAATAGACCTTCATTCAGCAGCGCATCACCGGAGCGCGATGATCGAAGCGCCACAGGTACCTACATAGCGTAAAGCATAAGAGATTTGAACAGAAAAAAGACCCGACCCTATACAGAGTAATCAAACTTCAAGACAGCGACAGATGAAGACCATTACCGCGTGACGGTCAAGAACGATTGTCGCAGAAAAAAGAGAGGATTAATACTAAGAAAGTAGAGCTAAGTACCTGCCAATGAAAAACAAAACCCGATCATGGCATTTGCGACGAGAAAGAGAAAGATGTGCAAGTGGATCGGGCAGGGGAATGTCAAGCCAAGTAGAGTTTAGGGTATGCTGGAGAGGAATAAAGAGATGCAGATAAAAGGCAGAAAAAAGGAAGGAAACGATAGGCTAAGATCCAATAGACCGAAGAAACGCAGGAATTATTCAACACGACAAAAAAGAAAGCAGCAGTGGACAATGAAGCATGTATATATGACAGACGAAAGGATATGCAGATGAATGTAAATGCGCAAAGATACTCAGAGGAAACCCGTGTGAAAGACTAAACAGCGCATTACTCATCAACGGAAAGACCGAATAAAAGATAGAAAAACAGAAAGTGTTGGTCGTGATCATAGAGATGAAGGCTGGGAAATAAGACAATATTAGAGCGGGAAGGGTATACGTCGCTAAATATAGAAACTCACCCCCAGCATTCGTGTCACTGGTATTCTTTTTCAGTCATCTCCTTGTTCATTTCATCCGCCTCTGCAGCCTGGAGCTCCAATGAATCGCTATTTATTGCGATCCCGATATCTTGCCTCAGGTCGTTCGCGGGCGTTGCGGGCCGGGAGGACGCTAAGCCTGATGAAGTTCCTGTGGCTGTTGATATCAGCTGTTGCTGGTTATGAGGGTAATATGACCGCCTTTGCATCTTTTTAAAGTCATAACACGTAAATCTACGGCGGTATTAGAGTGAGAGACCTTTACAAAGGAGCAAAATATAGGAAAAGGACGCACTGTTCTTCCATTTGTCGCATCTCTGCAGACAAGTTGTCTTGATTGGCCTTGCGTTGCTTGGCTTTGAGAGGATTATCTTCAAGGAGAAGTTCCTCTAGTTCGTGAGAGGCATCAAAGTTGGCTTTTTTAGACTGATGGCGTAGGTTACTCGGCGATCAAAGTGGGGCTAAAATAAATAAAAACATTGCACGTACGTCCGGAATGAAGGAGGAGTTTGCTCTTTCGACTCGAGTGTGTCCCAATCGATTGTCTTGAGCCAGGCATGCCGCCGCAATTCCTGATATCCTTCGCCATTGGCTTTGCATCCAAAACGTTTTGACGGATCTCGGTCCAATAACTATTCAGGGCATCAACGATTAAACGACAGGCTGTCATGTGTGAAGCGGAACGGGAAACGTACCCCTTGATAACGAGCATCCCAGGACGACTACACTTTTTCTCCGCATCCTCAGGCCATTTGAGCGGATCTTTGCCAATGCTGTAGGTAAGATCGGCGTTCGTCCGACCACGGAAGGGCCTGCGGCCAAAAATTAGCTCGTAGGTGCAGACGCCGAGCGACCACCAGTCGATGTGGCACGTGTATCCCCGTTTATTCAGAATTCTAAATTGAATTTTCAGGTTAGCGTGTATTTTTGTGGTTGGCAAGAGACGCTGAATGATGGGGACCGCCGCCGCTGAATAACGATAAGACAGGTGGGCCAAACTCACTCGGGTGCCATGTAAGCCATTGAGCCAGCAACACCAGTCAGCTTGCGCTCGCCGAAATGAACTGCGATATTGAAGTCTGTCAAATGAGCGTTGCCTCGCTCATCGAGTAATATGTTGTCTGGTTTAATGTCCCTATACAGTGTGTCAGAAAATTGGATTGGAATGCAATGAGGGCAACCCATGTACCTATGCATGATACCGCTTTGGTGAAGGAATTCTACACCTGAGGATAGCTGAGCAACGTAGAATTTTACGACGTCTTCCTGTAACGATCCTAATCGTTCCAGGTGGACTGAGAAGGAGAGTGAGAAGGGAGAGATTGTGAAAGAGAGTTCAGGGGCTCACATCTCAGGTCACCGCCCAACATGAGGTCCAACACGAAGAAGCAGTTTTCGTCATCTTGGAAGGCATATCTTAAGTTGACAATGAAAGGATGGTCGATCTAGGGGCGAGAAGGGGATGGGAACCTGCGGGACGAGTGTAGAGATTGGATGAACGGACCTCCTCTAATAAACGACGCTCTTGAATGACATTCTGAACTGCTTTCATCTTTACACATTTAGACTTGTTGATGTACTTGAGAGCGTAGAGGTCGCGCGTTTGCTTATGCTGAACGACCCGGACCTTTACAAAGAACTACTGAGCAAAAAGCGACCGGAAGGGAGGACATGAGGACAGACCTTTCCAAATGCACCTTTGCCGACGCATCGAAGGAGGACGAAATGGAAGAGGTTAACTTCACCATCGAAATCGACGGGCTAATATTAGAGAGAGGGGAGGGGAAATAAGGCCTAGGCAAAAAATAAAGAAAGAAAAAAGACTTGCAGTGGGTCGGCAGCAGGCAGCGCCCATATCTTTAAAGAGAAATGTTGGATGAACAGAGCGAGTTGGCCAGAACTGCGAGCTGAGGGCCGACGCTGGCGGCGAGGAAGAGAGGGAGAAAGAGAGAAATTGGCGGATGACTAAGCTGCCGCTCCATGCTCCCGGACTTCCTCCGTCCACTCGTTCTCTCTGGCCCGTCCGGGGTCGGAAAGAGCACCCTCTTACGCCGTCTTTTAGACGAATTTCCTGACAGGTTTGGTTTTAGCGTATCGCGTATTAAGCATTCTTTGTCGAAAAAAAAAAACAAAAAATCTAATCGCGATTTTAGACACGACCAGAGCTGCCAGGCCAGGCGAAGAGGATGGCAAACAGTACCATTTCGTTCCTCGTGAAACGTTTCTTCAGCTCAAAGAGAACGGTGCATTCATCGAGACGGCCGAGTTTTCAGGCAATTTCTACGGGACCAGTTTCCAGACCGTAAGACAGGTGCATGATCGAGGTCAGCGATGTATTCTTGATATAGAGGCCCAGGTAAGGACCATTTATTTCTGAAATACTACTCCGTCGTTGACTCTGCACAGGGCGTCCGTCAGATCAAAGCAACCAGTCTAAATCCCATCTACTGCTTTATATCCCCGCCCAGTCTCAAAATCCTTCGGGAAAGACTCCAGGGACGCGGCACGGAATCGGAAGCGTCCGTTCAAAAAAGATTGGCTACCGCGCTGAAAGAAATAGAGTACGCCAAACAGCCTGGAATCCACGACTTGGTCATTGTGAACGACGATCTGGAACGAGCCTATAGATTGTTTAAGCGAATAGCACTCGGGGAAGCCGCCAACGGAGACCAGCTGCCGCCATTAGATGATGATGTATAATACAAATAATTAAAATATTTTTTTCCTGACCAAGACGGTGCTTTCGTCTTGACCGCATACATGGCCTGCAATGACCCCGAAGGTTGGGCCGTCGTGTCTTCCAGACGATCCTTTGACACCACCGTCTGCTTCGAGGAAGGCATCATTCAGTCTTCGCTCTACACTCTCCTCTTTTTCGCCGCCGTCTTCACGGTCTTGTCTGAATGCCTGTCCCCTCCGCTTGTCCGGTCATCCAAAAGTCGCTGGCTATTGCGCACAAAAACCGTACGCTGATGTCCTTCAGTCTCTCATACTCTCAAACTAAAACATGTTTAGTCTTTCTTGATCCTTGCATTTGGTACCAGTCTAGCAAATCTCATCAACGTTATCATACTTCACGAACCCGTGGCTCTACTTCAGTCATATATTCTCGAGCCTATCGCCCTCTTTGCGGCCATCTTTTTGACTTACTATAACCACACTCGTGCCCGCAGCTCGTCCACCGCACTCCTCATCTACTGGCCACTCTACACCATTGCCTTGGCCATCTGGGTCAGAACGGCCGTGTCTAACAGTACCAGTCTTTACCGACTCCCCATCGCTCTGAAATGTGCCGTAGCGTCTCTTGGACTCATATCCTTCGCCCTGGAATGTATTGGACCAGAGTTTGATCAGAAACAAGACAAGGCTTCACATGAAAATCCTGTCATTACCGCAAATATCTTTAGCAGTTGGGTAAGTAAACACTAACCCCATTCCGAAATTGATTGCTCATCCCACCTCGGGGTCACAGTCTTTCTCCTGGATGACACCGCTCATGCGCAAGGGTGCCGAAGATTACATTACCGAACAAGATCTTCCCGACGTGCAACCCAAAGATGAAAGCGACCTTTTAGGTCAACGTTTGAAGCGGGCTTTGACGAAACAGTCCGTCGTTCCTCCGTGCTGCCACCTTGTCTGTACTCACATCTCTCTTCCAGCCCCTTGTGGAGCTCTCTCTTCATTGCTTATGGAAAACCATACTTGTTCGCCGTTCTGCTCAAATTCGTTTCAGATTGCATTGTTTTCACTCAGCCGCAACTTCTGAGATTGTTGCTCTCTTACTTTTCCATGTATCAGAGCGCACGCTTTGGACCGTGGACTACTGATACTCCAAAGCCGAATCCATTGGAGGGTTTCGTGTATGCAGCGCTCATGTTTGTCGCCGCCACTTCTCAGACTGTCATCTTAAATCAAGTAAGGTGTAGTGTGTTTTATTCCTTCTGTCATTGTCTTACGCGTCTCCTAGTATTTCCAATGCGCCTTTGAGACTGGGTAAGGGATAGAACTGGAAACACCTTTGCATCCCCTTTCATTTAACGCTGCTTTAGAATGCGTGTTCGATCTGGCTTGGTCGATGTTCTTTATAAAAAAGCTCTTGTCCTTTCAAATGACGAATTGGATCGCTCCTCCGGCGACCTTGTAAATTTAATGTCCGTCGACGCCACCCGGCTTCAAGATTTTTGCCAATTTGGAATCATTGCGCTTTCGGGCCCATTCCAGGTAGACTGAAAAAACGCGCCTCCCACTCGAAGGCTCATAGCTTTGGTAGATTCTCCTGGCATTTATATCATTGTACAACCTCCTTGGCTGGCCGGCATTCGTTGGTGTCGCCATCATGGTGATCTCTGTTCCGCTCAATACTTGTGAGTACAGATAAGGTTCTTTCGCATGCATTTTTTAATCAGTCGTCGAAAAAGTCATGGCTCGGTTTTTGAAGCGCATGCAACTGGAACAGATGAAGAACAGGGACAAGCGAACGAGATTGATGAGTGAACTTTTGGCCAACATTAAAAGGTGGGCGCTAATTTGCTTCCTTTGTACCAATCTTGATCTTCTATTTTATTTTGCCTCGTAGCATCAAATTATATGGATGGGAATTTGCATTTTTGCGCAGAATTCTCCAGGTTCGTAATAATCAGGAACTCGTCATGCTAAAAAAATTGGGCATCGTCACCGTAAGATTTGTTAATATGGTGTCTTTCTCGAGTCACCTTCCTTATTGTACTGTATTAGTCGCTCAATCAAATGCTCTGGGGTGGTATTCCACTCTTGGTCGCGTTCAGTTCATTTGCTGTGGCTGCCGTAGTGTCCGACCAACCTCTCACCGCGGATGTTATATTCCCAGCAATTTCGTTGTTTATGTTGCTGCAATTCCCAATTGCTATGGTGCGTCAGTTTGTCTTGGTATGGTGTGATATCGCGCCAATTAATGATCAACTACAGTTTAGTCAAGTCACATCAAATGTTGTCGAAGCGGTTGTTTCCATCCAGCGTTTGTCAAATTACTTGGGCGCGGATGAGTTGCAACCTGATGCTAGAAAGATCGTAAAATCGTTGAATCTTCAACCTGGAGATGAAGTGAAAAAGATTATTTGGGATGGTGTTGACGCATTGCTAATGTTTTCCTTCGCAATTAGGTGCTTTCTATTAAGAATGCCGATTTTACTTGGTCGAAAAACGCGGTTCAGCCCACGCTGGAGGGCATCAATCTTTCTGTTCGCAAAGGAGAGCTAGTTGGCGTGTTGGGAAAAGTTGGCGCTGGGAAGGCAAGCTGAAGGTTACTTGACATTCACCAAGAGGGCTGACGTGAACAAAATCTGTAGACGAGTTTACTTGCAGGTATCATCGGTGATATGACCCGGAGAGAGGGAGAAGTCCTCGTACGAGGTAGCATCGCTTACGCTCCTCAGAACCCATGGCAAGTTGATTTATATCCGCTAAAGCTTGGCTTTTCTCACTTGTGTGTTACAGGATTCTATCCGCTACCATCCGTGAAAATATCTTGTTTGCACATGAGTACGATGAAACCTTTTATAATTTGGTGGTTGAAGGTATGTAAAGATATCCTACTAAATCGAGAGCCCATTGTTTAAATGTTTTATTATTATCAGGTTGCGCGCTTGGTCCCGATCTGGCGCTTTTACCTCAGGGAGATGCCACAGAAGTCGGAGAGAAAGGTACGGAGGCTGATAGCTTCAATCTACTACAATTTCTCATTCTAGTTCAGGTATTACGCTCAGTGGGGGGCAACGTGCTCGTATAGCGCTAGCCAGAGCTGTTTACGCTCGAGCCGACCTGTGAGTTTTCAATATCCCCTCTACTTGCCAGTGTTAATGCGATCCTTAGTGTTCTTTTGGATGATTGTCTCGCTGCAGTAGACAGCCACGTCGCTCGCCACATTTTCAGTGTGTTGTTCTGATTGTTTCTAGTCGTGGTGTTTTCTGTCTTAATTCGGGGATGTAGCTCGGGTCATCGGTCCTCAAGGTCTCCTCGCCAACAAGGCTCGCATTCTAGTCACCAACAGTATCGCTTTCGTCAAGCAATTCGACCAGTTGATCTATATTCGACGAGGTATCGTTTTGGAATCAGGAAGCTACGCTTCGTTGATGGCAAATGAGGATGGAGAAATTCCTCGGCTGATGTGCGTTTATCTGGTATTGGCACCTAATCTGAGCTAATTGCTTGTGTAGTCGCGGGCATGGATCCACAAGTGGCTCTGGCACATCAACGCCTTTCCACGAAGGGAATGGAACCAGCGGCGCTATGACCCCCGTGGAGGACACAACCTTTAGTGAAGACAAGAGCATCATTCTTTCTGAGAAGCTTCGCCGCCATGCAAGTTTTTCCAAACCGAAAATGGCAGCCGCTCCACCGACTCGTGCTCCTGCCTCTGTAGGATTATCCGAGGAGCATAAGGAGAGAGGGCGAGTGAAGGTCTCGGTATATATGAAATATATTCAGGCAGCCTCCAAGACAGCTTTTGGGCTCTTCATTGTCGCGACTGTGGCAGGGCAAGCAGTCTCAGTGACGAGTAACTTTGCGCTCCGAGCTTGGGCAGAACATAACAGAGAGACAGGGTCCAATGAAGGAATGTTCCAGTATATCCTTCTCTATGGATTGCTCTTGCTGAGTCAAGTGCTACTGTCTGGAGCCTCAGCTATATTGGTTTGGGTGTTCTGTTCGATTAGAAGCGCGAGGCAGTTACATGATAATGTGAATATTCTCGCTTTAATCGCCAATAATACCTGCTCACGTCAACACAGATGCTGGACGCACTTATCCGGGCTCCATTGAGCTTTTTCGAGCTAACGCCAACTGGACGGTATGATTTGCACTTCTCGCGATGTGCATCTTCTGACGGTCATGTTTCAGAATCTTGAATCTTTTCTCTCGAGACGTCTACGTTGTAGATGGCATCCTCGGTCGGGTAATATCAATGTCTTTCAGAATGTTCGTCGTGACATCCTCGATTATAATCATTATTGGATCCAGCTTCCCTTGGTTCTTAATTGCGGTGCCACCTTTAACATGGTTTTACCTGACAGTCATGAAGTATGTTGATAGACTGCCTATTGATCGATCCTTGGTTTCTGACGTTTGGATTGACAGGTACTATCTGGCCACCTCTCGTGAACTCAAGCGTCTCGATGCTGTCTCACGTTCGCCGATCTTTGCTTGGTTCAGCGAGTCGCTCGCTGGAATTTCCACGATTAGGGCTTTTGACCAGCAGGCTATCTTCATAGCCAACAATCAGCGTCGCGTGGACCGAAATCAGATCTGCTATCTGGCTAGTATTAGTGTTAATCGGTGGCTGTCCATTCGATTGGAGTTTGTCGGAGCGCTAATCATTTGGATTGTCGCAACCTTGGCATGTGTAGCGTTGGTCGCGACCGGTGGCAGCTCAATGGACGCTGGTCTTGTTGGGCTTGTGCTATCGTACGCTCTCAATGCAACTTCAAGTTTGGTAGGTTCAAATAAAAGTCTCGTTTATTTTTCTTGCCTCATCTTTGTTGCTAGAACTGGCTCGTTAGAACCGCGAGCGAAGTTGAGCAGAATATTGTGAGCGTTGAACGAATCTTGCATCAGACAGAGGTTTTGCCAGAAGCCCCTTTCGAGCTCTCCGATCAATCTGTCCCTCAACCTTGGCCTACATCAGGCACAGTTGAGTTCAAAGGTTACTCGACCAGATATCGGCCAGAGCTGGATCTAGTCTTGAGGGAAATTGATCTGAATATTGTATGTGTTCTCACGAAACCTTGGCCTGTCACCGGTCAATAACATTCTTTATAGAAAGCCAGTGAAAAGATCGGTGTTGTCGGTCGCACTGGGGCGGGGAAATCATCACTCTTGCTGGCACTATTCCGAATTATCGAGCCGGTACAGGGGACAATTTTGGTTGATGGAATAGACATCACGAAAATTGGATTACACGATCGTATGTCCACCAGATATAGCGCTGATGTTCTTACTAATGATTTCCTCAGTCCGTTCATCCATTTCTATTGTCCCTCAGTCGCCAGATCTGTTTGAGGGTACTCTTCGAGAGAATATCGATCCGGTTGGCGAACATTCGGACGCAGATATATGGGACTCATTAGCTCAGGTCCATCTCAAGGAATTCGTTGAAGGTTTACCAGGCGGGCAAGGACTGGACGAACCCGTCCGAGAAGGAGGTTCGAGTTTATCCAGTGGACAACGCCAGTTGCTTTGTTTTGCTCGTGCACTACTAAGAAAGGTATGATTTCTAGTATTGGCCTTGATTCGCTGCTTACTATAGCTCATTCAAATAGTCAAAGGTGCTGGTTTTGGATGAAGGTAACTCTATGACCCTCATGTTGGTAGAATCCGCTGAATACTGTGCTGTAGCGACTTCGGCTATTGACTTGGACACGGATGCGGTATGTATCATCGAGTTGAGCGTAGCTATTCACTCATCCTCTTGAGTAGGCGATTCAGGATATCATCCGTGGACCTGCGTTTAAGGATGTAACGGTGTTGACTATTGCGTGAGTTTCATCTATTCTTCTGTATCTAGTCATTCACAATTGACACGAACATACAGCCATAGACTCAACACAATTATAGACTCGGATCGAGTATTAGTTATGGATTCTGGGAAGGTTTGTCTCTCGCTCTGTCCATACTGAGCATCTGCTGAGAAATTTATTCTCCAGGTGGCTGAATTCGACACTCCAGAGAAGCTCTTGGGGAAACGAGATTCAATTTTTTACTCGCTGGCGACTGATGCTGGTTTGGTCAGTGGAGCGAAGTAGAGCTCTTAATTAGATTATATATCGTTACAGTTTCGTGATGATGTAATCCTCTGAATCGGACTTGGAGAGCGTTGTCAGGCCGGCCAAGCTTTCTTTCTTATTCTCCATGGCCGTGGACGACGACAAGGCAAAACTTGGCCCAATACTCAAGGAGCACGACTATGCTCCTCAAAATCCCCCCCTCGTCCCGGCGGCACTGGGCGCCGACACTCATTCTGACACCGATTCAACGGACACTGCTACCAATTCAGATGATGAATTCAACTGGGACGAGGAAGATGGTTCTTTGGGGTCCCAGAATAAAGGAAAAACAAAGGCGAAACGAGGAAGAGCAATGTATCTTGCCTTTATGAAGCTGGCTAGGCCAATCCGAGTCTTTCTGTTGGGCATTCTAGGCACGGGCATCTTGATCACCCCTCTTCTCGTCGTTCAGTTCAGGTTCAAGAGCAGTCTAGTCAGACCGCATGTTTACGTTTGGAGCTTTTGGCTCAGTATCATATGGGTGGCCGCCTGTGTTACCTACCTCATGGTCGACGCGATTCCCACTATAGTCATTGGAGTAGTTGTCTTATTCGGAGGCGCCATAGAACGTCTAAAAATTCAATTGGAGGCAAGTTTATGTAATTTACTTATTTTTTTTGCCATTCACCCTCAAATCATTAACGTAGCTCACCCTTGCCGTGTCGGGATGGCTCAAACTCGCGCTGGATATCTCTTGGGCGTGGATATCTCTTTCCATTCTTCGCTCAGTCTACAAGCCCCCAGGAAATTACTGGGTCACTATCAACCGCGTCATGCAAGCGCTATTCTCCCTCGGCATCCTTCTCCTTGTGGAAAAACTCTGTCTTCAAGCAATCGCCATCAATTTTCACCAGAAGGCTCTGGCCGACCGCTTGACTGAGAATAGGCTTAGTTTGAGAGCCTTGGATCGCCTGTCGAACGCTCAGCCTACCTTGATCACTGCTAGGCGAAAAGCACACATCCGGCGAGGACATAAGAGTGCAGGTGGAAGCGTTGAACTGAATCAAGCCGTGGATGGGGTGCCCACCAAGGAGAAGCATCATCACGGTCGCTCAAGCGAAAGAAAGAGGCGCAGAAAGGCCATGACCACCGTTATAGTTGACCAGGTAGAGTAAGCACATGACAAGAAGGCTCTTGTCTAATCGAAAGATCTCCAGGTTTCTGGCGTCATTGGCCAAGTCGCGTTGAAAAACAGCAGATTTAATAGAGATAACGAGTTTGGGAGTTTGGCCTCTGCCAGGCGGCTGGCTAGGAAACTCTTCAGCGCATTGGGAAACAAGAGGGACTTTTTGGTCGTTGAAGGTGGCTTCTTTTTGCCGCCGCTTGCCTACTCTCTCGTCCTAATCCCTGTGCTGTAGATTTTGAACCGTACTTCCATACCACCGCAGAAGCACACGAAGCTTTCCACTTGTTCGACAAGGACGGCAACGGCGATATTTCTAAGCGTGAAATGCGTGAAGCCGTTCAAAGAATCTACCGTGAGCGCAAGGACCTTGTTACTTCCCTCAAGGACGCGGGATCCGCCGTTGCAAAGCTAGACGCTGTTCTTCTCGGGGTCGTCCTCATTGTGTTGATCTTTGTGTGTCTGTTGATCTTCCAACCAGGCGACACAATCACGAGTCTGGTGCCGATGGCCACCATCGTAGTAGGATTCAGCTTTATCTTTGGCAGTTCAGCAGCCACGCTCTTCCAAAGTTTGCTGTTCATCTTTTCGACGCACGTCTTTGATGTGGGTGACTTGATATGCATCGACGATCAATATCTGTTTGTCAAGGAATTCGGACTCTTTTCCACCGTTTTTCGTCGGGTAGATGGCCAAGAGATCATTGCTCCTAATTCTCTCTTGGCTAGTTCAAAACTGGTGCACAACATCAGACGGAGTGGTTCAATGTACGTTTCTCTCATTTTGGTTAAAGAACGCAGATCTGAAATGAGATTCGAAGGGCCGAAACAACTCAGCTCGAAGTAGCATATGATACACCTCTGGAGGTTATTGATGAACTTCGCACGCGTATCATACAGTACGCAAACGAGAATAGCAGAGAATGGGCTAGTGCTGCGCTGAATATTGATAAAATGGAATACATGAATGCAATCTACCTGACAGTGGCCATAGAACGTGAGGCAGCATTTTTTCATTGTCGTAACATCCCTAATGTGGCTTGTTCAGACCGACCCAATTGGCAGGATTGGGGCGGACGGTGGTCACGTCGAAATGTATTCATGAAGTTCCTCAAGGGCATTCTCGAAGAACTAGATTTGAAATACGCGATGCCTACCCAACCAGTTTTACTTCCCTCGTACACTCAGGCGACCACGCCTAGAATGTCTCAACCCTCACGGGGCAGGCAGGGCAGCGTGAGGAGCGCACAAAGTCCACGGTCGACACAAGATCCACAAGAAATGATGGGTAATGCTGGGAATTTTAGAGAAAACAGAGATTTTCTTAGGGCGCCAGGTCAAGGGTCAATCAGGGACAACGAAAGCTTGTTTTGAGCGCATGTACAAGGTTAGAAAAAGCACAAGTCTCAAAGAAGTATTCAAGGTGGCATTCCAGATTTGTTCTGCCTCGGGACAGACGTACATTCATTTTTTTGCGGAAACTTTTTTTACTGAATCTATGTAGATACAACCTGTACAATTTTATCCCTACCGTGAATTTCTGGATGCCACCAATTGTAGCTTTCTGTCGATGTCAAACTTTTAGCTCGACCCCGATCATTCTGTGACAGACATCTGGAATCCAATCTTCCGGCGAAGCATGGACGGATTTCGCCACTTTAACGAAACGATGGGGATTATTGCTGGAGAGAATTTATGTTTACTAATGGCGAGTAATGCAGACTCTGGCATGTGAGTGGCATGTCGCTCTTACTATACGGCCCACGTTCGAGCAAGAATTCTGCCATGGTAAGATAAGTCTCCTTGCTGAATATTGTTTGTATGAATTTGCTGAACACGTGATACTCCGTCATCAGTCCCGCTAAAAGTTATCGTGAATGCATCTTCCGCGGCGGCGGAGAGAAGAGATATCTGGCGCGACTGTCATTAGTGTTCCTATTGTGTACTGTTCGAAAGGACGGAATGGAGAGGCTATACCTGTAAGTGATCTGAATTGGGGAGATTTTTTTACTGACTGAGTCAATGAGAAATATCTGCAAGAAGGGCCCGTCATGATAACTCTCTGAATAACCTGGAAAACAATTGATCTGGTTTCGCTGTCGGTAACTGGCTCGTCGTTTTATTGTACAACTTTTAACAACTATGTCTAGGAAGGCTCGCCGACGACGTACTATACCATATGTGCGGGCCATATGGATTGGGTATGCCAAAGTGGCGTGCGAGAGAATGCTTCATATAGGTATTCACGACCGCGTTCTGACTGCTTAACCACAGAGGCCCAGAGGGTCGTAAACTCGCCAAGACACGATCTCTCAACCGGAATTGAACGTCTTCAAGAGGCCCACGGGGCGAAAAAACGCAGCTTTAGCAGCTCCAAATGAAACTGTTAAACAGGCGTTGGCTGTTTAAGGCAAGTCAATGATACAGAGGTTAAAGGGGTGGCAATTACTCATTCAGCAAAGCTCATCTCGGTAGCTATTTGGGAGTTTCTAGTATTGGGAAACAAACCACAATTAGTCCACATTCTGAGGGGCACTAATTTTGGATTTACGTTTCACTATAACCTTTCATGCGTATACTAGGATGACTTGTGATCCCACTCCATTCCTTCTAGCTGCCATGGAATCGGCTGACGGCGGTGGTGGAGCTGCCACATCCCCTACTTTCCATATCAAGTCTTGGAGGGCGCAGGTGTGGATGGACGAGCTCTCTAAAATGATGTAGTGACTATTCATCATTCGAGACATCTGATCTTCAATACAAGAGGTCCCTGATGACAATGATACGTGATGCCAAAGTAAATACCTGCCTTTTGGTGGAGTCAGCTTTCGGTACGGGGGGGGGGGTCATGAGCAATGGAATGGAAGATTGACCAAGTGTTGTAGGATTCATACGAACGTCCTCGGATTGAAGATACAGCAATGACTCGGGATTGTGATTTGTTGGGATATTTGAATAGAGAGGGAGATTACTATCAGCAAAGATACTGAGCCCCCCCCCGCAAACGTCGGAAACTCGGAAAGGTGTGTAGAGAGGATTCCTAGCGACACGGATTGAAGAAGGACACACTTTGGCGCCAAATACAAAATAACGCTTGGTTTTCAAGTCCGACAATGGTTGATCCGTTAGCATAAGCTGTTCCTAGGCCATGAATTGGCTCGCAGCCGTCGGTATTACGACGATATTTCCAGATATGGTACACATGTTCTACGCCAATCTCCGTGTCAGCTTAGCTGGGCCGGCCCGTTACCAAGAGAGAACTGACAGGAGACATTGGACCAACCATGGAGTCATTGTAAGAATGATTATCCAGCTAGAGACGGTCGGAGAAGTGGAATGGGGAGGACTCAGTTTCGGATACTTGACGAACCGGAGAGAAAGAAAAAAAACGCCGTAGATCTTCGAACCAAGTCTTTGGCTCTATCCGATCTGTCAGGATCTTGAACTTTATTCCTTGCCGCTGCCAACCTAATCCCAAAGTCTTCGATTTTCTCAGTCTCTGAGCTCTCTCGTTCGTTCTGACCACAAAACATGAGCGAGCCAGGCCTAGTAGTTCATGTCCAGGTCCAAAGCGAACCTGGCTCGCTTTGGATCTGGCTCAGCTGGGGAATGAGCCTGGTATCGGCCAATACACGTTCCGATAATATGTGGCTGTGGAACAATTCAAGGTAACTAAAATTAAAAATTTCAACATAATCTTGTCATTTCGCGAAGACATCGTAGGAAGCTTCTGGACTTTAACCACCAAACTTGTCATACATCTTCCCATGCAAAGGCTCATATTCCAGATTTCGAACCATCCGGCTCAACCCAAGGCGTGGGTCATCCCTGTGCTCACTTAATTACCACCACAAGATGCAATCTCAGCCGCCCTCAAGGGCTCCCACTATTTAATCTCAAACGTTCTTGCTTTGAATCTAACAAATCAAACCCTCCAAATGGACTTTTTATCTTCATTGCAATACGCCCTCGACAGCGACACCTCAAGCACTTCATCGTCTTCACCTCTACTCGATTCTTGCTCGTTGTCCTCCCCATACTCCGAAACAGACGATGTCTTCAGCGCCGTTGTCAGATCCCGCAAAAGCTGGAAAACTCTAAAAGGCGGCAAAATGGTTTGGCCACTTCATCTAGAAGCCGCTTTACTCGAGGGTAAGTAGGAAAAAAAAAATTTCTTCTTCAGATAAAATGGAAATTTATTTACTCACCCCTAGGTCTGTCTGCCTACAAGCCTGACAACTCGAGAGAGACCTTGTTACTTGGTCGGTGAGTGTCATGGGAAACGGCGCAATCAGTAACCCCATCTAACATCCCCAAAGGTTTCCTATGCGCAACCGCTTCATATCCGAGTATATCTTCAAAACGACAGGAGAGCTTCGCACTGCAAAACAAGTTGGCTCGCGCTTGCAGCAACTTCGTGACACAGCTTCTGGGGGGAAAAAATGCAAGTTTTCTTCTTCTTCCTTTCCATCAGATATCACTCGGCTGACGAGAGAGAGGAAACCAAAAACAGTACAGAAGCTGCTATCTCCAACACACCATTCAAGGAGGGGATTATCCGACTTGAATCATGCGCACTTTTCACCATATCGTTCTCGATCTCTCTCCCTTGATTCTTCAGCTCCCACATCTCCTATGACCACAGCCAGTCTAGAGCTTGCAGATACTCTATCGCCGACAGTGATGTATATTGACATTCTCGCCGAAAACTCTCCTTCCCAGGGGAATCACGTCAACATGGCTCTCTCTACTACTACTACTACTCCCCTTGATCCTTCGATTACGTCTTCGCACGAACCTCGACCTATAAGAATGATCCAACCATGCCTAGTGTTCACCGCAGGCACTCACTCCATCACCGCCTTTTCACGCTTTGTTGTCTCTCACCGCGACGTTCTGTATGAAGACTCATCCTCACTGCTCGTCATCAGTGATCATGACTCTTTCAATCCGCCTGCAGGGAAAGCTATGTACTCTTGCGACCTGGTCCCTAACTATTGGAATAACATCCGCGATAGCTCAGGTGAGAGCGTGCCTTGACCACCATAGGGTGCCCCCTTTCGCTAACAGAAACTTCTTTTTATTTTTATAGACCCAACCGAATTCACAATCTTTCACAACATCGTTCAAGAGAGTTCTTTTGACGTACTCTATTCTGCAACATACAAGTTTCGCCTTGTCTCACCAACCGGTCAATCCATCACTACGTTGACTGGTTTTCAAGGCGTCAACTCGGAGTTACTAGGCGATCAGGTCGAATCCCTTGAGGATTTTTCCGGAACATCTGCGAGATATGATGATGATGATGATGATGATAACAGAGACTGGCAAGACTCTCTCGATTCACTTTCCAATACATCATCAGGACGTCCTTCCGCGTCCCAGTGGGATGATTGCCATAGTTCCTCGAGCTCTTCTTCTTCGCCTGCCTCGGGAATCTTTTATTCATATCCAAAATTTGTAAGTAATTTTTGCCACACACACACCGTCGAAAAATATGCTCATCCAGTTCTTCAGTAATTCAAGTCGTGGAAAAACTGTTTTCAAATTATTATTATTTCTTATGTATGTACCTACTTGGTCCGTCAGATACCACCCAAGTACCAAAAAAAAAAAAAAAAAAAAAAGGAATGCCTTGTAAATACCGCTTGTACTGTCTCGACTTGACACATGCGTATGGCTATGATAATTATTATTATATGGGTTGGACAGGGTTTACAGCAACTTGGAGCTTAATAGAGCCTCAGCCTGCCTCGTTTCTTCGCTTCCAGCACCATACAGTTTGGGAAATACTGGGAGGTAGTAGCATTATTCTCAACCGCTCGGAAGAGAGATAAAATCTGGTTACTTACGACTTTTGAGGCATGATATAATTTGAATCCTGGCCGTAAAATCTTTGGTTAGCAGGAGATAGTCCGTGTTTTGGTTTATTCCCCGCATAATTCCTCGGACGACGGCGTCCTTCTTCGTACCCTGAGGAATGGCGGCGTGCACTTTGGCTATTGTGTCTACCCATGTACGCATAGCCATCCCTCCAGCAAGAGCTTCCCACTTGCTCATTTCTAGAATCATGTTCGTTATTCCACCAATGACCACCGCTACCTCTGCTTCTGTTTGAGCCAGTCCAATTTTTGCCTTGGCAAAGTGTTTCTGAATCGTCTTTAACACCGAAGTATATGATACACCGTCTCCAACCTGCCCAGCCGCTCCGCTCATCCACACTTTGCATTGTTCAATCGCAGTGTAGACGTCTGACCGCAACGTAGGAGCGATGGACTTCTTCTCGCTTGAAGAGCTCACCGCGGGCGGCTGCATCCAGTTTTGAAACATGTCAAGTTGGAGAGGAAGAGAGCTAGTAAGAGTTTACTGAACGTGTTCAAGGCGTTCTGTCATCCTGTCCCCAACTCATAACATTGAATGACAACCTCGAGGCGGGGCAATGATCTTCGGAAAACGGACCGACGCCATGTAATCGCGATCTCAATCTTTCGGCCATGAGAAACCGAGCGGGAGAATTCATCCGTGTATCAACAGAAAAAAGAGCGCCAAAATTCGTAATAATCGTAATAAAAAAAAACGACGCTACTTCATGGGAAAAATATAGCACAGACAAAGTCTGAGGGAGAAACTAATCACAATGCGTCAGACTATTAGGAAAGGGTGAAACTCGAGGACTGTCCAGTGAACGAGGAGATGGAGCCGATAAGAGGCTTTGAATCTCCAAAGTAACGAATGCGGTAGGTCCCAGCTATAAAAGGATCATCTTAGTCGACTTGGCAGCACCTACTATTCAATTGACTCACAGGGTGTTCCACTTTCGATTGTCCTGAGAAATATCATGTCAAGGAGCGTTGGCAAGTGGAACGAAATGAGGCGCACCAAGTGATGTTTACTTGACTATTACCGAGAATCTAAAGAGGACAAGAAACTAGGTGTTATCTGACATAGGAGACAGAATGAGACTCACAGTACTGGTTTGAACCCACGAATAAGTGGTGGACGGATGCGAGTCAGACTTGAACGTTTGCCATTGTCCAGAAACCAGCCGATCGATGCTCAAGAACGTAGACTCTAGGCGAAGATTATTCTGTGTGTGGGGGGGGCAATTGAGCTCTACGTGAGGGCAGACGTGATTGATACGTACTCGAGGGTTTGCGCCCACAAAGGTTGCAAAGACAGTCTGTCCTGCGTGATACGGAGAGCTGCTGACGTCGGTTTGAACTGCACCGAAATGGGAACCAAACGGAGCAGCGTCAAACACGACAGGGAGCTTAGAAAAGAGCTGGTTGGCAGTGTGGCAGATGGGCAACAGATCTGTACTGTACCTGTAGAGAAATCGCACTCGAGGTCTGCTCGGCAGGAGCAGCATCTGAAGCAGGAGTGCCAGAGACAGTATTAGCAATGAAAGGTACTAGACTGGTGTATTTATCAATATAAGCGTCCAAGGTATCTACAAAATGAAAACGATCAGTCACTTGGTTATTTGCAATAAGGAGAGGAAAGAAAGTCCTACATTGACCAAAAATGGTAGAAGCGCCCTCGTATCTTTGTACCCCATACTCTTCTAGGGTGGCAACATAGTGGGCATAGGTGTTAGCGGGACCAGCAATCACAACGTATGCATCATTATCAAGGACTCCCGAGGAAATCAGTTTCGCGCGAACGGCTTCTCTGCAACAAGTGAAAATGTCGTGAGAACATGTGAGCTCGAAAATTTCGACAGTATAATTAACGGAACAAACCTAATTCTTCGTCCTGACATCGTGGTCAGCTCACCTGGCAAAAAACGTCTAACTAAGTTCATACTCAATCAAAAAAAAAAGATGAAGAGTACCGGGCATGATAAGCATGACTGGATGAAAGGGAATTTATATAAGTCTCGGTTAGGATAGATTGGAAGGTTGACAACCACTAACCTAATTGTCCGACACGGAGCATTTGAATATCTACAGTGCTGGGAGACCAGTTGTATGGCTGGGTTGCAAATCCCTTATTTGGGCGTAAGAACAGGAATAAAATTGGAAGAGTGCGATAGAATCGCGGAAACGCACTGTGTTCAGAAGAATGGGCTTGGGATCTTGGCAAGCAACCTGGGCGGCTGAAGGGGGCGGAGTCACGAAGTCTACGACAAAGAATGAGCATTGCTGAAAACGGTCGCATCGTAGAATGAGATACAGACTTTTTACGATCTCCCAAAATGGATTCCTGTAGTGAAAATAAAATTCACATGATGGCGCAAAAAGGAGGGAGGCACGACCCACTGGGACTGAGACGAATTATCTCCTTGAATAAAATCGAAAGCACCGGGGCCATCACTGTAAGAATTTTAGTAGGCATCCTGTTAGAACAAGAATAAACTCCTAACGTAGTTCCACCGGCAAAGGCGAAACCTATGGTAAGAAATTAGACACGTTCTCTTTAATATTGAATCCTTCCCACCCATAGCAGCAGGACAAGTCTGCACGGATGTGCCGTTCGGCAACTCGAATGTGTGGTTTGCCCTGACCACAGTTTAGAAACGAGCTATGGTCAACAATTTCGTTGCACTTACATGTCCAAATAAATATGAACACTACGTACAGCACCCGAGATAGCTGAGCGGTTTGTGCTCTCCATAACAGTCTGAGCACCTTCCATCTGCAGCTGAGCGATGATCTCGTTCGACGCAAAATCTGAAGTACGGAACCCAGGTCCTCTACCATGGCAATCTTGCACAGTGCCGCCGCATGTTGAATGGTCAAAGTCGCAAGCCATTCCGTCGAACGGTTGACCAGGACTTTCACAGAAAGCTCCGAGACTAACCAGAGACAGTTAGATACCGGAGCCGCAAAGAACCGAAGCGTACAGCGAGACTGACGTGTTCGGACTGGTATCACCGACGTTGGCTGGAGGCACATACTCAGCTAACTCTGATGAGCATAGGTTTGAATAGACTAACATTGAGTAAAACCTGCGACAAAGGTGGCATTGCCCGGCATGGCATTCGGCTCGACCATTGCTAAACCCGAACGAATCAGCTATATGAAGCGTCCTGTACAGGTCTTATGTTTGCCCACCTTCGTACATGTACGCAGCCATCCCTTTATTGTCACCGCTGATCAATGTGTTGTTCTACCTCACAGCGTATATTGAGCGAACACGTACGATTAAGAAAGCACAGTGTCATACCTCATAGAGACTGGTACCGTGGACAGCGAAGAAGCTAAGGAAACCACGAGCATTTCCGGTATTATCATCGAACCTCAACAAAGTCAATGTTTTGTCCTGGTCGAATTCGTATCTGGCACGTTCTTCTGCAGGGTTCGCTAGATAAGCCGACGGCGAACGATTGATATTTGCGTTCAAGACCGTGGTGTTTCCCAAGCTCAAATTTCCGGGAGCGAGACTGTTGTGAGCCCTTTGAACGGCGAGAACGGTTCCTTGAACAATAGCATTTGCTGTTGCGGCGACGTAACCCAAAGCGGTGAGTTGAGGTAAAAGGTTTTCAAGGTATCCTCCGACTCCGGAGTGTTGATGAGTTCCGACGAAGGCAATATTCTCGTTTGTATAGATGCCCGGGAAGAGGGCAGTCAAATTACTGACGATTGAACGCCGAACGCCGGTGTCACCCATGGCTATATCTATGGAACAATTTCGTGTATGTCAGAACATTGCATCGGGACAGAGGGAGAGATGGCCATATTTAGGTAGTAGGGCCTGCTCGGTAGCAGCCTTTTGGTATTTCCACCCTTGCTGGGCAAAATAATAAACTCACCTGCGTTGATGAATACCACTCGATTCGAGGGGGTAGCTTGTTCGGCGATGATGAAAGCTCGGCTTCGTTGGCGCATGTGCAAGCCTGTATCGGTTTGTGCCAGGCTAGCATATCCCTGAAACATGTATGCATCGGTATCTTGTGAAGGAAGTAGAGGAGAAGCCCACCATCATATTGGTTTCTACAACTGGACTGAGGGAGACGGTGAACGAAGCGATAAGATGTTGAGTTCAATGCAAGTTACCCAGTAATGTCCCCAGTTCCTGTCGTTGAAGAATGAGAGACGGTTATGGTTTTCGCAGAGAAGATATAGAGACGCACCCAAACCGAGAAGATACTGTCCTGCTGCTGCCTGCATCCCGACATTTGATGGGACGACAGCACTTGAGGCTAGGAGAGCGGTCAGATAATAGAGGACCAAGCCAGTCATTGTGTCGAGGGTGCCGCGAACGAACTCGAGGAGGTCTGAGGGCAGCAAGCCCAGTGAAGGAGGAGGAGGCATCTGGGAGAGAAATTGGAGAATTTATAGGTAAGATCGGTTGCATGCGAAAGCGAAGGCTGTTGCACATGCCATGGATATCACACGCAATGGCCGTTTCACTGGAAGGGTCCTTCGAGGATGATGGTTCCAGTCAGGCGCATGGTTACTTCTGAGCCCGTGACCGCTACGCAACTCAGTTCCAAACTTGGACGTGAAATTCCAGCTTTGACCCCACAAGTATGAGAACAGGTACATTTCAGCAAATTACACATGTTACAAAGACTGTTTCCTCAGCCAGTCACATTATACATGACTATTCGGAAAGAGTGAGATCAACAACACTCCCCAGAACGACGAAAGGATACATTTTGTATAGGCTACACATTGACCTCTGCATACCGTGGCGGCAATGCGCGATGTGCGAGGCTTCGATAGAGCCAAAGGAGACACTGAGTTGTAGTAGTAGGAAAAACTGCGTTGAATGGAACAATACGTGACAGCACAAGAGTCTGTATGTAGCACAACACCCTAGACCAACCTAGCAAGTGCAATCAGTATAAGAAAAAGAAGAAAAGAGAAGAGGTCAGAGGTGTCAAGATTTGGAGCCCGCCCCCAGTTGGCATCGCCAATGAGGTATACACCATGAAGAAATTCAATACGAGATTGAAGGCATCATGGAAAGAAACAGTTACACAAGCTCACCTTCGAGCAAAGAAACGACACAAGCGAACAGCAAAGTTCAAGCAGGAGGAAAAATTTAAAGACTCGGCCGAAAGATAGTGAGCCCCATTGAGTTGAAGACCAGAGTCGACAATCGTATAACTGTATCTATGAGCAACGGGTAGACCGTCACTCCGTCCAGTGCGCTCATATCTTCGCGACTTTGAGCAGAGTGGGGTCAGCAGAGCGGCAGTAGAAGGGAGCTAGTCCTCTCCCGCCAGGCAGAGAACCTTGGACAAGAGATGAAAGCAGAAAAAAACCTTCAAAGCCATCCTCGAACCAATACGTCGTGCTTGGGGACGCTGCTTTCCATTTAACTGGATGAGGAACCTCTGCATCTCCGGGGACTTTCCCCACAGCCGAAAAAAAAGACCGAATGGTCTCTGTACGGAAGCTGCGAAAACGATTCTTCAAACGGCCTAGGATGGAGGGGAAACGGAAAAAAAAAAATCGCGGTTTTGTACACAGCACGCCCGGCCGGCACGGAAAATAACTAGATTAGTCAGCGGGCCGAAGCCAGCGTGGTCATTCCACTTCTACCACCATCCACCGCATGTCTTCTTCATCGTCACAATCCCAGCAAGGGCAGGGCCAGCGCCGTCCGCCGCATGGTCCTGCGTTTGCAAAGTGGCCCACATTCAAGGTCTTTATGCCACCTCAAGGTCCGCTCATCTCCCATTCTGCATTTAGCTCATCCATTCAATATCTCTCTCCAGGCAGATTTTCCCCAAAAACAGATGAATGGTGCTTTACGTACTGCACGCAGTCCGTCACCGGAAGAGTTCACTCTGCCTCTCCTTCGTGCTCAACGATGTGTATTCGTAAAGTTTTTCCGCATGAAGTGAAGAATATCCTGTCCTTCAAGACCCACTCCTTTGTTGACAGTGACGGAAAAGCAAAGTATGCTTTGCCTCCAGAGGGACAGACAGAGCTAATACCGCCAATACTCGGAGGTACAAAGGGGAAGGATGTGACTCGAGATACCCAAGATTCATCATCATCGAAACCTTCGACTAAACCCGAAACTCGTTATTGGGATACTGGATACTACCTCTTCTCCTCCTCAAGCGTTTTCGGAACCGTCGAACATTTCTTCTCCATGACTCAGGATTTATCCAAGCTTGCGTCCACACAGAAGCGACAAGACCGGATAAAACGAGAGTGGCTGGAGTATCAGGATTGGCTAGAGCGAAATGGCGGTGCAGAAGGTGTCGAGAAGATGGAGGACGAGTTGTTCAACGATGGCCAGAGCTCTCAAAGCGACGAGGCAAAAAAATATTGGGGCCATCGCCCTCCTAGGCGGCCTGGCTCGGATTTTGCGTATGTGATTTTGCTGATATTATTTCTTCCTCTGTTAATGATCATTCTCTTGAAGCCCGTCTTCTCTTCTTGTACCTCTTCCTCCCTCTCCTCCTTCCCTCCTTAGTTCCTCTCAGCTCCGTTCTCTATTAGCCCCATCAAAACGGGCACTGGAGCTGTTCTCTACAGATATCTCAGCTGGTACATATATACAATTCATGGACAAAATGTGGGAGAAGGCAGGAACGCGCGAACCGTATGATCTTGCTAGAAGGAGCTGGGAAAAGTGGATGAAAGCTTGGAAAAACTCCAAAGATGGTGATGACAAGGAGAAGGATTTATAGATGCTCAATTCTCACCTATCTGGCCTCGGTGGACTATATTTACTCTATAACCCTACCAATGTAATTTGGCTGTTTGCGTGGACAAAAAGACATGTCGGGACAGACTGTCAAATCAGAGCAATAAAATTTAAGTACATCTCGCCGACAATCAAACAATAGCCCTTCTCCTACTTCCAACTCTTCCTCTCTTCCTCTTTTTCCCTTGCGCAAATGCGTTTGCGGTTTTGAGATCTCGCCCGAGCGGATCTTCTTTTCGGACTTTGTAGATCCTCACAATCCAGTTTTCGGTAGTGAATGCTTCCTCTGTATCGACAGTGATATCAGTTTTTGGAGATCGAGAAAAGGAATGGATGGGGACGCACCCAGGTAATCTAAAGTCGGTCCAACTTTGGGAATGTGTTGATTTCTAACACGGTCCAGAGCATTGCCACCCCCGTAGAGTTCAGAGAAGCTATGAAACCACAATGAGTCCCGGGCTTAACGCGTGGGTAATGAATGACCTTTCGCTTACCGGTAATAGCTCATCTTGTACATCAAACTATTCTTCATGCTGTCACTTGCTCGGTCATCGACTCGGTATTCTCCCTGAGGTGTAAAGTAATTTGGTTCTTGGATTTCATCAGGCCATACCTGGAGGGGAGGATTACAAAGTCGGAATAGAACAGCCAAGTCTGAGTACTCACTCCCTGTGCAATCCTAACCATCCACAGAAACTTGTTGATATCGTCACCCGAGTATCCAAGTAGTCCACCGAAAATGACCAAAACATAGTCAACATCGTGTTTACGGAGAATGGGGTAGGCAACCTCTTCTGTGGATGACATGGCTTTGCCGACGGTTGCAATGTGGGCTGTGTGGAAAAAGGTCAACAAGAAAAAAAAGGTGGCAATGCATTATTTACTGTTGTTCCAGGTATTGTTGTCCACTAAAGTTCCTCGATCGGCCATTCCAGCAATTTGATACCCATAGTCCCACCAGCTCATGACAACGGCATCCTGGGGGGTGTTCATTCTGAGCCAGTAGTAGGCTTCCCTGTAGTCGTCAATGATGTGCTGCGACCCATCGGGGTTTTGAGAGGCCAAGACAACGGAGGGAGAAGAGTATGCACTGGAGGTGACCCATGTACAGTGGAAGACAAAAAAGACGAGCATTCCAATTGCATTTAGGAGGATGACAATACGGGCGTCGGTCCCCCAGATACCTTTGGGTTTCGAGGTTTTGGTAGATTTGGCTGCGTTGAAAATATCGGAGATAGTAGAAGAAGCCACTGCAGCTGCTGAGGTTCCCGCATGAGAACCAACCGCGCCAGAACTAGCAGGCTTCTTGTCAGCTTCTGTGGCATCAGGAAGACTAGGTTCTTTGACATCGACGTATGTATCCAGTAGACTTGACAGCGCCACAGCAGCGCTGACACAAACGACGGGAGTCAGGGTGAGCATCAGGCGGACCATGACACCTGCAAAATAGGATGCGACCAAGGCGTAAATGATGACAAAAACGTGTTCGTCGCGGAGGTCGCGGAAACACATAACAACACCGGCGGGGAAAAGGAAGATGAGGAATTGGAGATCCATGAAGAACGATGGCCAAGCAGTGGGCTGGTGCTCCGAGACGGAGGCAATGATAGGAATGTATTTTTTGGCATAACCGGTATCCCATAGAGAGTAAAACCGTCCAGTCCATGGCGCGATCCAGCCTTTATATGTCATTACAATAAAGGCCAGGGCACCGAGGAGACCCAAAGAGACTACCGAGATAGCTGTGAGGTTTTGGAATTGTTTGGAGCTGACGTGGGATCTAACGAGGGTGGCGAAAGCCACGATCTGGAGAAGACCAAAAACACCAAGGGCACCCATATGTTCGCTGGTTCTGACGGGTTGGAAGCCAACAAAGGGTACCTGCATGGAGGAAAGAGTGCCAATGGCATACCATGAGCAATAGGCTACGTACAGCCGACCGCTGTATCGACCCATAAGCAAGAGTACTAAGGCATGAATGGGAATCATGTTAGTAATGAAGGCATATCCTCCCCATGCTGCAACCATGTAAAAGTAAAAGACAGCGGCAAGGGTGCCAAAGAGGGCAGAGCCCTGCTTCAAGGCAGCGATCCAGAGATAAAAGGTGAACATGAGAAGGAAGATGGCGATGGCTTCATTGTCGTAGGAACCAGCGACGGAACGGGAGATGTAGCCTGGGACGATACCAATGAACGCTGCAGCCAAAAGACCGGCGGAAGGATCCTTCATCTCCTTCGTGAACATGTAGGTGGCCCAGGCGGTAAGGGCGCTGAAACCAGGAGCGAGAAGAACGCAAACGTTACGAATGTCGACGGGGAGGTTGAAGTAGTGAAGAAAGTTGTAGATGACACCACTGGTAGCCATGAGACCGGGATAGACTGTACCACCGACGACGCGTCCGAGAGGGTACCATGCCGTAGGATCAAACCAGTTCCAGAATTCCTACGCGCGGGATTAGAAAGAGAAAAGTAAGATGATTGGGGGAGAACGGACGTACATAGAAACCTTTGGCGGCAAGAACTCGAGTTGCGCGACTTGAGGCGAGAGATGAGATAGGAGCAGTACTGCGACGCAAACCGACTTACTAGTTGAACCATGGATCACTGTACAGAAGCATGTAATGAGCTGGAGACACCAGGTGTTTTTTGTTGAGCTTACAATTCGTGAATGATACTTTCAAAGTTGATGACTGCAAACAACCTGGAGGCGATTGCGGCAGCTGAAATGAGGCCGAGGGCTAGAATGCGAAGAAGAGAGGTAGTATTGGCGACCGTCGAGGCAGATATATTTTGAGGGAGCGGGGGGGCCGTCGACATGGCCGTTTGGAAAGAAAAAGAGAATACAGGATACGTGTCAGGCTATTTCTAATTTAGACGCTCAGCTGAGCGGTTGAAATCTAGAGTAATACTGCTTTGTCTCTGCTTCCACCACCTCCTGCGTCGTTTCTGGCAAATCTTCAATAAAGTGTCCTACAGAGAATGAGACGAATGAGCAGGAGGAGGAGGAGGAGGAGTAAAGGTGCTTGCCTGGAGAACCGCCGAACAAAGACATGGCGGGTATTACTGTATTTGGCGGCACGACCGTGTTGTCTGCCACTCTGGCACAGTCTTTGATGATAGTAAATTTGCCCTGGCACAGAAACCGTCAGAAACCGTGGCTTTTGTTGAGCAGCGCAGTGTGTTTTCACAATAACGCAGTTTTTCCCAATCTCAACCCAATTCCCGATCGTCGCTGCTTCAATCACAGACCCGGCTCCGACATGGACATGGTCGCCAATTTTCATCGGATAATAGTTGAATGCGCCTCGGTAGGTCTTGTATGGAGGCCGAAGGACACACCCTTCACCAATGAGACAGTATCGGCCGAGAGAAATGACAACTGCATGGCCAGGTCCCGAACGACGCAGGTCGCCGCGAATGATGGCGCCCGATGAAATAATGGTCTTGCCGCCGAGAATAATGTTCTGTGGCCCAGCTATCGTCGCCCGCCGAGAGACCTTGTTTCCGGTGTCTGTCTCGATGAATTCCTGTCGAGAGTAGTAGAGAGGAGATTCCATGGAGGTCATGTGGCCAATGCGTGATGCGCGTTGTCGCCGTCGTGCTCGACGTCAGTGTCAACGTTGGGCGCCGTGCGATGGCTGTCTACGATAGTCATAGCCGAGAGCGTCATATGTGATGGCAATGGATTATTGAATAAGCGATGAATGGCTGTACATGAATCTTTCTTCTGTACCACCACCACCACCACCACCTCCTCCCCCTATCCATATCACTGCAGACGGTGGCAGCGCTCCTCATCTAGAGAATCCTTTGGCTGCCCCAAGACCGACAAAAATAGATCCTGAGATTCCGATGAATGTCAGATTCCATTGTATACACTTTATATACATACATACATATTCATTTTTTTTTTTTTTTCAATCTTTTTCATAGATGGCTCGTAACCTGGACGAACAGTTGTATACACAGCAACACCTTCGTGGTCAGTCTCTTTCTTCTCTCGCATCCACTATGTCCTCTCACTCTTCTTCAGCTCATTCTCCCCTCCCTCCGCCTCCTCACCCTCCGTCTTTCAATCCAGGATATAACCCAGGTGGTTTCAACATTCCAGGTGCTGCTCTCCCTCCCGCGAGGTCACCTCATTTTCCGCAGCAGCCTCAGCGGTCTGCCTGGTCCCCTGCTTTACCCACACCGCCTCATGCTACTTCGCTTTCTCCAGCTCCCACCTTGCCTTATCCCGGAGCCTCTCTCTCTGCTTCTTCTCCAATGCCCAATCGTGCCGTCTCCCCCGCGCCCACAATTTCTGCTCATATCCACCATCCTGCTCCATCATCATCTGGTTCATCTATTGACAGCAATCCCCCTCCATCCTTGACAGCACCCTTGCCCACTATACCCGCACTAACTCAGGCAATGCCAACTATTCAGAACCCACAGCACGATCCCGCCCTCAGGGTTGCCTGGGTCAGAGATGTTCTCTTCCTTGTCGACAAAGCCCATGCTCTCGCTACCGGTACTCCAGTGGGAGAACCTGCCAATGGTCCCGTCGTCATCCTCGATGAAGGTCTTTTGCGATTGGCCCAGATCGCCGTCCCCATCATCATATCCATCGCGTCGACAGCAGCCCCCGGTAATAATTCTCTACCTCCACACGTAGCTGAAGCCCTCTATCATCGCGCATCGCTGACAGCATCGGGAAGCTTCCCTGAACATGTTCAGAAGAATCCGAGGCAAGCTTTCAGAGATTTCGAACAGTCTGCAAGGGCTGGCTACGGAAAGGCTTGGTTCAGGATCGGCAGGGATTACGAAGGGTTCGGCGATCTCGCTCATGCAAAGGAATGTTTTGAGAGAGGTGTTAGAGCTGGCGTAGCAAGTTGCTTATATGTGAGTCGGCTTGGATTAAGACAGTCTTTTTCTCATTCATCGTTGTTACAGAGGCTTGGAATGGCCCAGCTGCTGGGACAGCTGAATCTTCCGCCATCGTCAGAGGCGGCTCTGCCGCTGTTACATAGGGCTGCATTGCTATCATCCATCGATACCCCTCAGCCCGCATACGTTTATGCTTTGCTCCTCCTTGGTGAATTCACCCAAGCCAAGATTGATCAAGTGCAATTCTTCAGATTGGGTTTGATTCCAGGACAGTGGGCTCACTCGGGTAACACTGGGTGAGGAAAACTTTTTTTTTTTTTTTTTCAGTTTCCTTTTTCCGTGACCCACTGACCAACCTTTAATTAGCCTCCTTCAAACTGCTCGTACGCACCTTGAAAAATCAGCCTATCTTCACTTTGCTCCTGCACAGTACAAGCTCGGCCATGCCTACGAGTTTGCTACCCCTCCCTGGGACTTTGATGCTCTTATGAGTGTCGAATGGTATTCAAGAGCCAGTCAGCAAGGGGAGACAGAGGCCGACATGGCGCTCAGTAAATGGTTCTTGTGTGGCAGTCGTGTTGGTGGGGGAGGTATTGGCGATACGGATCCTTCACTGGGTGGGTTCGATAAAGACGAGCAGCTCGCCAGAGTTTTTGCCGAAAAGGCGGCCAGAAAAGGACTACCTAGTGCAGAATTTGCCATGGGATATTACTGTGAAGTAGGGATCGGGGGTACAAAGGATTTGGACGAGGCGTTGGCTTGGTATCATAAGGTGAAAATTTTTTTTTTTTCAAAGTCAGATGCATTCTTGGTTCTCATTTTATGTCTATCAGGCGTCTGAACATGGCAACACCGATGCCTCCGAACGACTTGTAGCATTACAGCAACCGGCTCCGCAGATGCTTTCCAGACAGGAACACGATAATATCACTGAAAGCAAACTCGTCCGGACCAGAACTCAGGCAAAACAGAGAAGCGAGGCGCAAAAGGTCAGAGATGGATATCTCGCCAATCAGCACCCTGGACAAGGACTCCTACCTCCATCTGGACCAGCTCCTCCTCCTCCGAATTACTCACAGGGCATGGATCCGCGAGAACGAAAGGCCCAAGACTCTCGTCCCGTCGTCGACCTCATACGGAAAACCACGCTCAACAGTCAAGGCCCTGGACAGGGTGGAGGACACGGGAGGTATCATACTGAACACGCTAATACACTGCCGTACCAAAATAACAGGCATGAGCCCGGCATTAATCGGCCCTCGTCTGCTCAAGGCGGACCTAGACCCGGACCTCAGCAGCAGACCTTCCCTGGAGCCAATCGTTACACCTTGGTCGATCCTGGTTCAGGTTCTGCGGCACCTGCGCCACGAGCCGACTCGAGAAGCCCATCGCGGCCACCTCCTAGAAGAGGTCCAAGCGGGGGAGTTCCTGTCAGCGGTGGAGTTGGAACACCTTCTCCAGGACCGGCCGCTCCTCCCACAGGAAGCTATGGACCTAACGGACCTGCGGGTGTGTCCAACAGTACGGCACCATCGAAACAGGCAGGACCACAGACATTCGCTGAGATGGGATTCCATGGTGCAAAGGCAGAGGACGAAAAGTGTGTCATCATGTGAGGCTGTCCTATCTGGAAATTACATTTTCTGTTATGCATCCCTCTTTATATATTATGGACTTTGTAATCAATAATCTGTAAATTGGTTTTATTTATTGAACAATAAAGTTTTCATTTATAATTATGTGCCAATGTGTTATGCCCTCTTACTTGCTCATCATTTCCATCATAAGCTTTATTACCTGTGCTTCCATATGCATCATGTGGTTTTATAGCCAGCTCAGCGCACTTTGGCCCCAACATTGTATATTGAGAGAGGGCTATGTAACAGTATTTATCAAAGAGAAGGGGATCACAGTCTGGCCCAAGTCCTATGTCTGTGGAGACAACAAATCAATCAAGTTTTTCAAAATAGAAAAAGGAGGAAAAAAAGAAAAGAGCAACTTGGGAAAGTGGGCTATCACGTCTTATGCATGGCGGGTACAGGTCTGAAATTTTGAAGTGTTGCCAGTGGGATATATCATGTATTGTGTTGCAACAAGGATTGGAACGACCGGAACGAGTGAAGTGGAAATAAAAATAGAAGATGGATATATGTCACTCTAGACATCATTGAGGAGTGTTAAAGAGTGTAAAAGAGTAATATCGCTTGCCTTACATACTGCTATGAAGAGACAATGGATGAAGATACATCCGTAAAAACTACAGCTATATACTGTGTAATAATAAAGCTATGTATCAAGTGGATACGATATCTGTTGTAAGTGATATAATCAAGTAGCATGGATACTCTGTGAACGTATGTGGAGTTATCCTGTGAAAAGTACCTAAAAATACTATTGTGCTATTCTGTAATACTGTGAATTTGCTATTTCAGAAATTCAACATGAAGCACAAGAGCACAAGCACAGACCAAGTAGCTGGCAAGCTTCAAAGACGATGGGAGTCTGAACTTAAGTGCAGCGTACAAGGGTGGTGGAAGATAAGTGATCTCGACAGCAGTGATAGCACAAAGGGCCAATCACAAGGGCTCAAAGGATGTCTAGTTCCCAATGACCATGAGGTCAAGATAGGGAACTAGAGTGCTATCTACAGTCCTTATATATGCATCAAGACAATAAGAGAGAAAGAACAACAAGGAGGTCAAAAGATAATAGTGCAAGAGTGAGGAACAACAGCGCGAGAGAAAGTAAGTATCAAAGACAATAAGTGTGCGACAGTTGTGAGAGATGGAGATGAAAGAGTAATAGCAACAAATGGAAGTGAAGTGTAAAAATAAGAAGCTGTAAAGCGGAGATGAAGTGATGAGTTGTTAAAGAAGTGGAAGTAGTAATGGAACACGATCATGTGAGAAAGGAAAAGGGTGGCGTGGATAAAGGAAGAAAGTGAGGTGTAACGCGCAGTGCGTGGGATCACAACTACCACAACCCAAAACCAAAACTAAACCCAAAAACGTGTTTAGGTAAGTTAGGACGGGTTCCGCCTTATCAAATTTATAAAGGTGCGAGTGTGCTTGTCAAAGGTTACGCGGGTTCCGCAAGAATCTATCACTTTTATCTTTCTTTATCCACAGGAGCTAGGGCTCAACTGCTTCGGCGTTCGACTACGGTGTAGCCTAACTAGGTTTTTATATAACTTTTGATCGCTTTCAGTCAAAGTAGGGGCACACTGGCCTTCCTAACTCAAACCAAACTCGAAACGGACTTTTGCCAGTGACGAAGGGGCTAGGGCTCAACTTCCTCGTATGGACTTTGGATAGATCAACGAAGGGGGGCAAGGGCTCAACTTCCCAACGAAGATAGGACAACTTTGGTATATACTCGGTTTAGTTCACCACAACCTGAACCGGACTACACAATGCGAGGGAGCTAGGGCAATCGACCTGACTTTCCACTTTGGTATATACTCGGTTTAGTTCACCACAACCTGAACCGGACTAACACATGCGAGGAGCTAGGCAATCGACCTCGACTTTCCAACTTTGGTATACACAGTCTAGTTCACCACAACCTTGACCGGGCAAATTTCGTATCTTTTCTTTTCTTTTCTTTATTGGCTACACAGGAGTTTTCTCGCTGGTTTGCACTTCTCAGACGCCCACTCCGGCAGATACTGAGCAAAATATAATGTATGGTGAGATCCGCACTGGGTAATCTAGAGTTAGGATACATACGTGCGGAGTATATATACTGTAAAATAATAAATAATACTAAAATCCTCAAACTCAAAATAATATTCAAGAAAATGTTGAAACGTCGACTCCACTTCCAATTCCATGTAAACCGATCACCTGGATAGTCCTTCCTAACTGGTTTTCGTAGGATCCTTCCATTTCGAGTAAGAGGTCCGATGAATCGGATGGGTAAACGGATCGGCTAACTTGTCCAGAGCAGAGTTAGAGTGTCCTGATAATTCCTTCATCATTTAGCCACACTCCGGTCTCTAGTTCCGCAGTATAGCTGAGTCATAACTGAGCTGGCATCGGAATGTCGGTACCGGTCCTTGTGGACTACGGCCTAACTCTCCCAACGTACTCAAAGGTACTTCCAACAATTCCCTCGTTGAGGTCTGAAGTGTTCTAGCTTCTCGTTGCATATCTTTTCATGTATGTCGCATATATCGACACTTAAGCATATCATATCATTTCATTTCTTTGACTTTTCGTTCCATCTGGTACGAGTACTCAGTATCATCGAATAGTACCTCGGGTGAAACCAAGTTAGGACTCGATAAGAGCCACTGGAATAAGTGCCACGTGTCAAATAGCCTCGCAGGTCTTCGATCCCTTGATACGAAGCCAGTAACTAGCTTATATATGAGACCCTTGGCGGGTTATGGGTGAGTCTGCTAACTTCCGAGAGTTAGGACCAAGTTCTCATAAGCCATCTATATGAAGATGTGTATGGTTTACCATCGACCAAGGTAAACAGAGTTAGGACGCATGGTCCAACCCTCGAGTAATCGCACACATAGTTGCCTAACTTGTTAACTGACGACTAGGGCTCGTCTCAGCTCTCAAGTATACTTTCCTAACTTGGAAAGTCGTACTTTGGATGATTTCACGCATGTACGCAAAACAATCGCATCATCTCCCCCAAACTAAAAGTTCTGACTGTCCCCGGTCATAGCTTAACTCTGGGTTCAATTCTGTGCATCCACCTCTAAGTGCCTAGCACTATTTAAAGAGGAACTTAACACGCTTTTACTTTTCTGTGTCATCTCTTATCATATCTTGCCGAGTCCGGCCTACTTCCCATAGTACTCGCTTTGATCCCGAGACTCATATCAATCAAATTGGTTCGTCAATCAAATTGATCTCCGAGCTTATTTCCAATCGATTGTATCAGCCACTTTGGCGTCTCATTTCTCTTCAAAGAGCAGTTATAATACTGCTCTTCGCGGTATGGCTTCTTTTAAGCACGGGATTTATTATAGATCAGATCTTGTATAAATCTGATGATGGGTTAGGGTTGGAGTTCATTATAAAGCCTGACTCGGTTGAAAATTTCGAACAAGTCCGTTCTTTCTTCTCTTTCCCCATGTCTCCCACCAAGTTCTATCTCCCTAACTCGAAGAAGACCGCCAACGAGCTCGTTGAGGCCTTGGGCTTCGAGTTCAAAGAAGAACCTCCCTTGTCTTTCTTCGACGTCGTCGACTTCGCTCCCGAAAACATCGACGCCTATCAGTACCCGTCCATTGCCACTGAAGACCCTTTCTTGGTCAGCAACAACCTCCTTCCAGCTTTTACCCAGCAAAGCTAGCGAAATGGTATAAGCCTGTCGAAGACGCCACTGGCCTAACTTACGCCAAGGGCGTCGATCTCTACCGTGCCACCAATTCGATATCCCGCGCGTTCAAAAGCGTGTTTGCACAGCGAAATCGAGCGTCCGAAAAGGACTTGCATACTACGCGTATCGAATCGGCGTTGTCAACGGCGCGTCCTGCCCTGGTACGTTCACATTTCCTTTCATTGCTTCTTTTTAATTTTTTAATTCCTTTTTAGACTTATATGCACCAGTTCTGGGCCTCGTGCACGAACTGTCCCAATTTTGCTGTTTTGATAAAGGGCATGGCCCAGTATCTTGTCATTACTTATGGCGACTCGTCCAAAAGAACGTCGCAGCTTAAAGGCTGGAAGTACTCAGAGGAGGAGATGGAAAACCTCGAGGTAAGTTCCAAATATCTCCTCTTCGCGTATCCTAACTAATATCTTTTCATTTCATTCTTGTCCAGCGAAAATTTCAGTTGTCCGACGATGAGTATCCCGACGAACCCCCGATTCCACTTGATGACGTTCACATCGAGGGCTTATCTCTATGGAATGCCATAGGAGATAGAGCTAGTGAATGGCTCACATTCCCGGGCCAAACTTCCCCTCTCGCTCGTTCTTCCAACGATTCTTCGAAGGAGGCAGAGCCAAAAGAGTCTAGGAAGTCTCCAACACCTCGTTACCCATCTCTGGATCCTTTCCAGGAGGCGGTAGCGGCGAGTTCGGTCCCCAAGAAGGTAAACGGTTCCCTTTCTTTGTCGTATATTCGTTCTAACTTATTCTTCTTTCATATAGCGGTCAGACCCTCTGCAAGCAAGAGCAAGGGTAAAGCTCTCCCCGAGGTCCCTTCAAGATCTTTAAAGCGATCCAGGAATGCCAAGGAGAGGAGGAGGACGCCGAGGAGGAGACGGATTTAGTCTTGGACCCAGACGAGGACGAGTCCCCAAGTAAGTTCCTGATCCTAACTTGATTCCGCACATTCTAACGACTTTTCTTTTCAGAAAAACGCGTCAAATCCTCCGTTCCTACGGCAAAGTTTGTCCTTCCTTCCATACTTCGCGTCGTACGCTGATAAGTACTCCTAGACGACGTACCACGCGTCAGGTATAACGCTCTTCTAACTTTTAAATATTTATTTCATTTCATTTTTCTTTAGCATTTGTCTGGAGTCGTCATCAAGCCTGAGCCTGGGTCAAGCAAGAGACCGGCCCCTGCATCAAGAACTAAATCTCGGGTGGTTGCCGCAGCTCGCTCGCAAGTCCCCTTCTCCGCGCCATCGCCCCGCCAGTACGAAAGGAAAGCGAACCCGAACCAAGCCTCGGCTGGAGTTAGGGAGAAGGTCTCGACAGGTTCTTATCAGCCTTCAACTACCCCAGTCCCGGGATTCGCAGGTGTCGCTGTCACCACTAAAGGTGACCCCCTCTTGATTGCTGAGCAGTTCGTCCCCGAAGAAACGAACTTTGGCGACGAGCCTAACTCGAATACGGTGCGTTTTTCATTTACTTTGTCTTTTCCTAACTAATAGTTTGCTTCCATTTCTAGAACGGTCCGAAGCTTAGGACGCAAGTTGCCCATGTCAACATCGACAAACGGCTCCTTGGTGTCGGCAGTCTTGTTGGAGTTCACAGCTTCAACATGAACTACTCCGACATCCCAAAAATGGCCTATCCCCTTCCACAGGTAAGTAACTTTTCATATTCTTTTCTTTTCATCGCGTCCTAACTTAGCATTTTTAGCCAGCTCGCCTGTCGCCGTCTGGTGTCGATCAGCGATGCACCGAATGCATTCGTCTGAAGACTACCTGCAACTACGAGAAGCCACACATCCGTTGTGGGACCTGTCAGGCCAACAAGACGAAATGTCTTAAGACTTTGGACTTGGAGGAAGGGCTGCCGGTCATGAACGCCATGATCCAGCAGTTTAAAACTGCTCCCAACAGTATGTCCTTTTCTTATTCTTTTGCATAATCATTTCCTAACTTCGTTTTTCTTCTGACTTAGATGCCCAAGCTCAATTTGAGACTGCTCGGGACGCTCGTGCCGCGCTCATGATGGCTCACGAGGCGCTTGATTCCCAAGTCAAGGCCATCGATCGCCTAACCGAACACTTCGTACAGTGTTTTGGTTCGTTCTCTGACAGCATGAGCGATCCAATGATCGTTCTCAAGAGTCTGGGATCTACCGCGGGAGACGAACCGGTGGCTCGCTTCTCTTACGAACACTTTAGCTTCCTCGCTACCGTGTTCAACTGGAATAGTCCCCTCAATTTCAGCAAGATCGAAACCGGCGACCGGACTCTCCAAGAATGGCTGGAACTTGTCCGAGATTCGCTCGACAAGGTTCCTGGGCCTTCCTCTCCCATTCCTAACTCCTTCCTAACCGCTCTACCCGATTCCTCGGCTGCTACCCTCCTAGAGGATAGCATTGCTATCGCGAGTGAATCAGTGGTAGACATCGGGATCGCGGATGCTGATGGGTCTGGGTCGAGGGACTAGTCGATCGTGTAGGCTTTTTCATAGCGCATGGGTCGAGTCGAGGGTGCCAATTTCGTGGTACCTTCGGCTCTTTGTAAATTTTCTTTTTATATTGTCTGAACGCTCTTTCAGGTATTCCTAGGTAAACGTTGCTAGGACTCCTGTTTAGAGTAAAATTTGTATTTTTACTTTGCTCCGGGTGGCTCTTTTACGAGTCATCCGAATATATAATCTTTTCTTGGACTTCCTGTGTGACCACTAAGTTAGGACGGTCCGAAACTTGTATTTCATAAGTTCCGAGTTCGTCTAACCTATCGCACTCGTTCCACATATTTTTACAGCAATATTCCTTTTCTTGTCATTTTATAGCCTTAATCATGTCCGGATAAGTAATAAAACTCTATTCCAAATGCATGATTGTGCTCGATCGCTCGGCTGTAGGTTAGGACCAATAATTGAGGGAATTTTGGAGTGTCTAGAATGTTTTGGACATTTTGTTTTTCCAAAATTTCCGGGTCTCCTCCCCCAAACTAAAGATCTCAACTGTCCTCAGTTGCGTTGGTACGACCCAAGATGATGAACTGGCTGCCTATAAAAGGTCCTAACAATTTTCCAGTTCCCCAAACTAAATCGTATCCGTTCGCGCATTATCATCTTTACTTGTCTTCATGCCAAAACCGAAGATCCTATCTCGAGGGAAGGAAGTTCATCCTTCTCTCCAGGGTATCAGCAAAGCTTATGACGCTCTTCATGAGCATTTCATTGCCATCAGTCGGGTTTACCCTCGACCGGAGAAGAATCCGCCTTCTCTAACGAAGCAAAAGCGTTTCCGTCCCTTTGTGGAGGAATTGTACAACGCTCTCGTGTGTAATCTTCCTTTTTCATAGTTGAATCCTCGTCCTAACTTCATTTCTTTATATAACTTTTCTTAGCTTCGTTATAGGTCCTTTCTTTTGACTTTTTCTTTCTTTATAACGTTGCATTTTTCTTTATTGAACGTCGGAGTTATCAAGTAGTATTGTTATACCACCTTCGCTTAACTGGCCTAACTTAACAATAACAATGCTTGTTCCGCTTATGGTCTAGAATGATTATTCCAGAACTCTAGTTTTCGTCTTCGGACGAAGCCAGTTCCTGCAATTCATCATCTGATTCACCACCGTCCAGATTTAAGTTAGGCACCCTGTTGAATGCGAAGTCATCATTCCAGATGTGTTCTTCATCATCTTTATCTTCAACTAGGGCGTGCAACTGTTCTGGAGTTAGGTCGATCAAGTCGTGAATGTTCTTTGGCAGAACAATGGGTTCATTACGAGCAACATGAGGTATTACACGAAATGCGGCGACCTTCTCTTTTAAGACGGTACCATCCATTTCGGCAATAATATATGATCCTCCTTTTGTGCGACGAATTACTACCATCGGTCCTTTGTACCGTAGATACATTTTCCGATCTAAACTCTTTTCGATTGTAGTATTCCTAACTTGGACTAGATGTCCGGGTTTGAAATTCCAATCTTTAATAACATGCCTGTTTTTCTGTTCGAAAATCCTTAAATTTCTTCGCTTTGTTTCATCCACCCGCTCAATCATATTGAGTACAAAGGTACGATGCTTCGATAAGGCTTTGGCTCGTAAGCCAATGAGTTCTTCACGAGTTAGGACACGATTTGGTGTGTCTACTAACCATGTTGATTCAACAATATCGAATGGTAAGATAGGTTCAGCTCCAGTCACCAAGAAATACGGTGAACATCCCAGACCACGACGAGGCGTTACTCGATCGGCCCATAAGATGTGTTTAAGGAAGTAGAACCACTTAGATACGTCTCCACCTGTAGATTTGGCTAAAGCTTGCCGAATATCAAGGTGAGCCCGTTCAATCTTTCCATTGGCCTGTGAATTATAAGGGGAAATTCGAATTCCTCGAATTCCGTACTTATTTTCTAGCCAACTCAACATATTCTTCATTTGGGGTGCATTGTCCGTGACCACTTCGTCAGGACACCCCCATCTGCATATAATATCGTCGAAGAACCATTCACCCAGTGTCCTAGCATTCTCCTGTCTAAGAGCACGGGCTTCTGACCAGGATGATAATGAATCTCGGGCATGGACAATATATTTACATCCATTACTCGCAGGAGACATTACCATCGTGTCAACATGTATCTTTTGGAATAGAGACGGCGTGTGTGTCAAGTTAGGAGGCGTTTTAATTAAACGCATCTGCCTGTTTTGACATGGTACACATGAAGAAACGTACCAGTGTACGTCCTTCGCTACCTCTGGCCACCAGAATCGTTTCTCAATCAATTCTTGGGTCGCAAAGGATCCTTTATGTCCCACACTATCATGCGCTCCAAAGAGGATTCGCATTCTTTTATCTCTATCAACGACTAACTGCGGCAATCCTTCCGAAGAGTTAGGACGCCTATACAGTCTTCCTTGATCAACAAAGAATTTCTTAGCTTTTTGCATTAACTTAACCTTTTCTTTCTGCGTCATGGTGGCGAACAAATCCGAGTTAGGATCGTCATGCCACTCCTTAATCTTTGGTAACATTTCATCGTAAAGGTTGCCTAACTCCGTACGGTGTTTGACCGAATAAGGGTTTTCAGTATCAAACGCTCCATGTTCCTCTGGATATAAATCCTGAGTAAACACCGCTATAGGCATACCCGAGTCCTCATACACCTGATGCCTTTTGAACTCGAACATTCGTTCGTCGTCAACATAGGCTTGCAGGTCATCTTCAAAATCATCAATGCTTGTGGCATAGACATCCATAGTTAGGAAGCCACTTCGAGGATCAATTTTGTCTTTAAATTCATCGAAGTCGTATGGTAGTTCCTCAACCTGTTCTGCTACTGAGAACGGAATTGGTTCTCCATTATCTTCGTCATTATAGTCTTCTGGATTGATTGGAGGTCGAGCAGGTTGCCAGCCACCCGGTGTAATACGAGATAGGCCGTCAGATCCATGCTTGATTCCTTTCACATGTACTAATGCAAAGTGATATTTTCGTATATCTTCGATCCAGCGATTTATAGTCGCATTTGGACCGCAACTGGGGTTATCCAACATGCCTTTAATATAACTTGCATCGGTTTCAACAGTTAGGCGTCTACTCCCGTAAATTTGGTAATAACTTGCCTCAAGGGCTAGTTTTAATCCATATAGTTCTCGCTTAGCTTGAGAGAATCGTGCCTCTCGCTCATTTAGAGTTAGGGACCCGAAATAATTAAAGAATTTCTTCTTAGGATCATTTGGGTCAATTTGGTAAAGGTACCAGCCTACCGCCTTGTACGAAGTATCGACAGACAGATTAACATCCCATTCATAATTGATCGGACGTAAAGCTGGAGCTTTTTGAATTCCCTCTTTAAGTAACCTCATGGCTAACTCCTGTCTCGGTCCCCATTCCCAGGGAACATTACGAGTGAGTTGAGTTAAAGGTTCTGCTTTCTTTGCATAATTTTCTATGAACATTCGAAGCTGACCAGCAGTCCCCAAGAATGCTCTAACATCGCTTTTATCTTTACATGCAGGCCAAGTTAGGACGACTTCTGCAATCTTATCCTCAGGTACTCGACCTTCGTAAGTGCATTTATGCCCAACTACAACGATCTCTGGTCGACATATAAAGGTTTTCGGTCCCGAGAACGTTCCTCCAGCGTACTTTATACGCTGAACGACCCGGTTAAGATCTTGGAAATGTTCCCAAACGAACCTCCTAACTCCCTTATTGCCTTCCATTGTTTCAAATCCACCGTCAGGGAGCTCATAACGAGTAGCTGGTCCCCTAACTGGTACATCATCAACGTATGGCCATGTTACATGCGGTATTTCTTCTCGTAAAATATATGTCATATCGTCATGGAAGATAGGAACCGAATTAGTCCACCCCATGGGCAATTTTACCAACCGGTGTGCACCAAACGGCGTTTGAAAGGTAGTGAGGTCTCGGGATTCTTCCTCTACTTCCCTTTCGTCGTATCCAACATAAACATCGAAGGTTGTTCCACAGCTTCGTCCAGCAAAGTGCCTAGCTACATCTGCAGTAGCTGGAGGTATGCCAGAGTGTTGAATCGTGACTTTATTCAGCGGTTCAAGACTGTGTACTAGCCTAAGTGACTTTCCATCTTTCTTCAGGACACAGAACCACTTGGAACGATAACTAGCGTTCGATGGTTCGTAAATTCCTGCATCTATCTTATCTTTAATAATTTTGCACACGTCGGCATAGATTCCAGGTGGGATCGGAATATTTCTCTCCACCCATGGCTCGTGTGCTTGAGTTGGTATCCTAACTGGAGGGAAGAACTCTCGTTTAAAAGTTCCTCCTTCTTCCGGACACCACGCAAATGCTTTCTCTTGAAGTCTCATAAATTCATGCATGAGCTTCCTTTCTTCAGGCCATAAGAAACCATCGTCGTGAGATTTGTCCAAGGCTTCCATCCTCTCCTGAGTATATCGTCCAGTTGGCACGAAATCTGGAGGATTGATAGGTAGCTCCGGCATATCTTTCAATGGTTCCCCAGTTATATGCCTCTTTATCCGAAATTCTTCAGATAATTCAGCTTTCACCGGCCTAACTTTAAGAGCGACGGGCTTGTACTTTTTCGACCCATAAACTCTTACTAACTCGTACTTTTGAGACTGTCTTGGTTTGTTCTTTCTAGGAACGTAAACCGACGGTTCTCTAAAACCTTTCTTCCCTGGAACAGGTTGTCGAGCTAATCGTTTAAAAGATTTCCATGAAACTTTGGGTTTCTCTTCGCTTTTCATAAGATAGGACAGATTTTGATCGTCTGCCTCAAATGTCATAAACGTATCACATAGCGTAAAAGTTGTTTCTTCATTATTTTCCATTACTTTTTCATTCATAGGAACGTCTTGTCCCGATTTGACAGTTTGCATATAGGTCCGATGTGACGCTGTTGCGTTCCACACTGGTCCTAACTTTTGCAAATGCGATTCGATGGCGGCACCATCCATACATTCCTTTCGGACTTGTTCTTCAGATGCCAACCAGTACGATTCCGCAAGTTCTGCCCTCGTAAATTGTTTTCCTTCGGATTGGCGCCAACCATCCACTTCTAATTCACCCTGCTCATTAAAATGGAACCCAATAGCGATTTCCTCCTCTCCCTGATCGCTAGTCAGATCTTCGAGGCTCGAAAATTTCCATCTGGCTCTGGTTTACGTGGCTCTTCAGGTGTAGACATATTTTTATAGTTAGGCACCTCATATCTCGAAGTATCAACTTTCATGACATTTGCTAATTTGCCACGGATGCACGTAGGAATTACACACTGCCGTTTAGAGTTAGGACAAGTGATTGTGAGTTCCGTGTCACCATTAGCAAAGGTTTTAACATTGCTTTCCGTCAACGCATCGAATGGTCTTCCCATAAGTAACATATATGGTGCACGATTTTGAACGTGCAACTGTAGGTAGATAGTAAGGTCACCAAATGTAAATGGGACGTTCCTAGCTAAACCCTCAGTTCTACCCAACCCTCCATGCGAATCCTGCATTTGAAGAGTTACGTTGGGGTCCCAAGTTAGGCCCAACTGAGTAGCCACTAAACGATCAATCGAGACAATCTGCGATCCAGAATCTAAGATTCCTTCAACAATTTCGTCTCTATGATTGATTCGAGCCGCAATTGATCGTAGTCCTTTGCTGTTTCCAGCTACAACAATCATATCGCGTCTCTCGTCGTCGATGGGTAGGTCATTATGAAAACATTCCACCACATCTTTTTGTACCCAAGATCCTATAGGCATTCCATCCCTTGCTTCGGACAGATATTCAAACATGATCTCTGGCTCGAGAGCTAGGTCATCAATGTCGATATAATTACCGCGCATTAATACTCCTGTAGGCATCTCCGGAATCTCAGTCTCGCCGTTATCAGTTAGGACAGCTACATATGCTGACTTTCCCTGTTTAGGCTCAACTCGTCGATTCTTGAGTTTCCTTTCCAGAATTTTCTTCACTAACGAAGAAATCCCTAGCATCTCTTCGATGGATAGCTGAACAGTGCCTTCCAAAACTTTGGTAGCTACTTCTTCTGCTAAACCATCCTTAAACAATTCGTTCCTAACTCGATAGCTAGGTTGTTTCGATTTTTCTCTTTCCTCTGACATAGGAGACGGCTGAGATTGATCCAGTGCCTGAGAGTTAGGTACTTCAGAACGACGGTTCCGTACATCTGTCTCAGGTGGTGGCCGGAAGGTGATAGGTCGGACATCGTCAAAAGGTCGCTTCGCAGTGGCAGGAGACGGTCTGATGTCCCCATAACCAGCACTAGGCTGTTCCTTTGATACTACTTCCGTCCTAACTTTCTCCGCGGGCTCACTTTCAATCTCCGTACTTGTGTCCCTAGTTCAACGGAAATTCCGGTTAGGAATACCATCAAATCTATCTCTGGGAGGCATAAGCACACCATCAAATGCGACTTTCTTTTTAAACGCCGACTTCAGAGGTCCCGGAGGTGGTCCCCTTCGATCATTGTTTGTATTATTGGGTTTTTTGCTGAAAGAACTCTCCGGTGCCTGCACAAACGAGCTAGCATGGTTTCTTCCAATTTGGTAGATACCACGACCAGGTCTAGGCTCCTTCATCGAGTCTAATAGTTTTTTCCCAAGCTAGGACGGTCTCCATTTTGTGAATGATCCGGATAGGATCGTTCGTTAAACCGCCTAACTTCTTCAGATGGCCTCTGGTGGCTCATCTGCAACATTGCGTTCTTAGCCTCAGCTAATTCGCGTAAGAGGACTTGTACTTGATCCTCGGAATCTAGCTGACGATTCATTTCATCTTCTTCTTCGTCAACCATATTTGTGTCGCGACGAGGATCGGAACGAGGAAGCACAAGAGGAAGCACGAGCACAAGCACAAAGCACAGACCAAGTAGCCGGCAAGCTTCAAAGACGACGGAGTCCGAACTTAAGCGCAGCGTACAAGGATGATGAAGGATGAATGATCTCAACAACAGTGACAGCACGAAGGGCCAATCACAAGGGCTCAGAGGACAGCTAGTTCCCAATGACCAAGTTAGATATTGACACCGAAGAAGAGATACAACACGAACCTAGTTCCCAATGACCAAGAGGTCGAGATAGGGAACTAGGGAGCTATCTACAGTCCTTATATACGTGGTGAGACAATAAGGGTGAAAGAACAACAAAGAGGTGAAAAGATAATAGCGCGAGAGTGTAGAACGACAGCGCGAGAGAAAGTAAGTGTAAAGACAATAAACGTATGGCAGCTGTGAGAGGAAGGAGGTGAAAGAATAATAACAGCGAATGGGAGTGAGGTGTAACAATAAGGCGATAAGACAATAAGGAAGGAAAAGAGATAGTACGCTATTGTGAAATGGATGTGAAGCAATGAGTCGAAGAAGTGTGAGTAGTAAGCACGATCACATGATAAAGAAAAGAGGTGGCGTGGGATAAATGAATAGAATGTGAGAAAAATGATGTAAGTACCGGTTGTCACGACATTACCCCCCTTCTACAGTCGATGTCCCAGCGACGATTTCTGTAAAGTTCTCGTATGGTTGCCAGGGCAGGGAGTGAAAAACGGTGGCTGAAATTTTTCGTGGGGCACTAGGATGAGCCTGATAAAAGTCAGCAATAGCTTCGTCGCTCGTTCCCACCAAATTTTCCTCTGGTTCCCAATTTTCTTTTCCTTCGCCGTAACCTTTCCATCTAACCAGAAATTGAAGCTTCTTCCATCGTCCAAATATCCTGCTATCCACAATTTGATCTACTTCCCAGTGTTCTTCACCATCGATGATTTCGGGTTCTGGTGGCGGTGGCGTAATTCCATTGACTTCATTTCCTTTCCAGCAGATAGGCGATCGACGTGAATGTTGTCATGGATTTTCATCCAGAAGGGAAGGGAGAGTCGGTATGTAAGTGGCCCGGTCTTTTCGGCGACTTCGAATGGTCCTAGGCGACGGCTTCCAAGTTTTCCATGTTTTTGTTGGATTTTAACGTTTTTGGTGGAAAGCCATACAGGTTGGCCTACTTCGAATTCCTGTATCTTCCCTGCTACCGATTCTCTGATTCTTTGTTTACTCATGCGGAGTGCAGCCTCCGCATCTTCCCTTGCGTGACGGAGGACTTCTAGCCTTTGATTGATGGAGGGATACGATTTGGACACTCCGACGGGGATGTTAAATTCAGGAGTATATCCGTAGAGGACTTCGAAAGGGGAATGATTATGGGCTGAGTGGATACGGGAGTTGATGACGAATTCGGCAGTAGGTAGCAGGTGGTCCCAGTCATCTTGGCGTCGGCTAGTGTACATCCGGATGTAACGCTCGATTTCCTGATTAGCTCGTTCAGTCTGTCCGTTGGTTTCTGGTGATATGCCGTAGTGAGCGCAGATTCAACACCGAGTAGCTTTAGTAGGTGGCGCATCACTTCAGCAGCAAACTGAGGGCCACGATCTGAGAGGAACCGTCTGGGAAGTCCGTGGAGTCTAAATATTCTCGG
>JAACJN010000027.1:0-17996 GCA_013368555.1 Collybiopsis confluens
CCGTTTGCAATCGCGATCGCGTCTAGATGGCAGAAACGCTACATACACTGTGTGCGTAGTAAAATTTGCTATTATTCGTCGATACTCAAGATTTTCATACAGACCAAGACGGGGATGTGACGTTTTGTTCTGCAGATAATATCTTGTTTCGCATCAAGAGTGCCAACTTGGATGTCGTGTCGACGGGATTTCCTCCAGCTTCCCTAATAGGAGACAAAACTGAGATAGTGCAATTGGTCGAGCATTCAAAACGCTCGAAGTCCTCTTCCTTTTTGCTTATCCTAACCAACCTCTTCCGCCACTCGAGTCAGGTGTTTCGCCCGAATCTCTGATTGCTGTTTGCTCAAGCTGCAGACAAATACGGTATGCATGCATCACGCTTTGGGAGTACTGTTTCGTCTGCCTCAGGTATAGTCGCGCTCTTCTTTTCCCTCCGCGCTCATCAGCTAATCACAAGATAGACCTCACGCGTCTAGCCATCCTATAGAGATTCTGGCCATCGCGGGAAGGAACGGCTGTGAACCACTTGTAGCAGCTGTTGCTCGCCACTTGGTTCACTATCCGATCACTGAAATAGCCGGTACTGGGCTCGAGAGAGAGCTCCTTGTTCGTTGGGTGATTCGATCTCTTTTCAAAATCTCAGTCCCTCACCGAACTCATCAAAAGACTTACTAGAGTGTTTTCGAGAGCACTGGTTTTTTGCCCTGCTATCTGGCGTCACACGTCTCGACCAGCACGATTCATGTCCATTCTGGCGGAACAATTTCAAAGCTTCGTTGAAAACAAAGTGCTCAGTCCAACTAGGGCCGTCTTTCTTCTCGAAGGGAGTAATTTACCCCAGTGCGCAGACACTGTGGAGTCTGTATTTACGACTCTGATGACAGAGATAAGGACTGGTAGGGATCTAGGCACTGAGTGCTGCAGAGATGTTGTTTTGGAATGGAAAAAAGATACTCTAGACCTTTTGAAACAAGTCAATTTTTGATGTAATCTCGGTACATATAGATTGTCGAATCCAGTTCGCTATAACGAATGTGTCTAAATCATAATAAAAGCACCCGGTTTTAACAATGTTATTTCGCATTAATCATGGAACGATGTACGCTATAGCTAGTATACACGAAACTTATGTCTATAAATCGGCCGATCAACTGGAAGCGTCAAGGAATTAGTTAGGCCCCGGAGTTCCAGTTTCCCAAGACTCGGATGCGTTGCTACTGCTGGTCTCGGATCCATTGTTACGGCCCTGACCTCCGCGCATCCAAGGGCTATGTTCGACAAGCTCGACTCGATCATTTTCAGTCGATGGTCCTCCATGAGCCAAAGGCTCGTGCGTGGTGATCTCAATCTCACCTGACTGGTTGTCACGCATCCAGGGATTTTCGAGCCTAAGGGACTGTGGAGGACTCGAAGCGAGGCGTGATAACTCCTGGTAAGATAAAACGTTTGACGACGAAGACGCGGTAGCGTTGCTGCTCGCCGGGAAGGCATGAAGTGAGGGGATACCGCTCGGGCCAGGGCCAGTATACCCATGGGCATTCGCTGCACCAGTAGATGCAGCATTTGGAAGGCGTGGGTGTGAAGCCGAGCCTACAGGGGTCGAGGAGGATGCAACGTCACTTTGTCGACTGCGCTCGCCGCGGAATGTGCGATTGGTGCCACTGGAAGAGGGATGATTAACTTTCGATCTTTTATTCTCGTTTGGGAGCGGCGCGTTATTGAGTGGAGGCAAGAGACTGTCCTGTGGAGGAGACCTCGATCTCTTGCTGGTCTGTGCGGGTAATTGCATAGGAATCGAGGAGTTCCTGCTGGGACCTCCGAGGAAGGATAGTGGGGGAGTGCCACTGAGTGAGCGATCGGAGGGAGGTGTGACACTGAAGGTAGGAATAGGCCTTCCGTTTCCTGGCTTCGAATTCGAGGTGGGGACATTTCGATGGACGCCCGTCGTAACGTTGGAATTGCCAGTGCGATTATCGGTGGGATGATTATCTGATTCAACAGTGAGCGATGATACAAATCAATGGGGCGACCACGATACACACCATAAAATCCGAAAATCGAGAGGTTGCTGCGGTTGGATTTCAGTATACGATGCAAAAATGCAATCCAGCATCCAGATTACTTACTTTGGTCCGAATCGTTTGAACTGATACTTAACACCGCGGTCGAGGCGAATGGAAATGTTGATATGATCACACTGCGAAAGAAAACTGTCAGTTCAATAACAGGAGAGAGACAGGGTTGACAGACGTCATTAGGAAGTAAACTGCCAATAGTAAAGGGAGGAGATGATGACCTTCCGGCACTCGGCGCCACGAACAGGATTAAGAATGTTCGGGCGTAGGGGTCATCCACACCCAAGCTGAGAGCGACATGGGTGATGGTGAGGTCCGCTTCCGGGGTAATCTCAAGCGCGTCGTTAGATGCAATGTTTCTGGCCCTGTTGTCCAACGTTGAAGATCAGCAAAGCCAATTTATCGAGTTGCTGCTCACCAGAACATCATGAGAAAGCTGCGAGGTTGAGGACGTGTTGCTGTTGTTGCAGTGGTGGTGGTGGTGGTGGTGGTGGTACAGTGGTGAAAGACGAAACCAACCCAAAGCCTTTGAATAGAGTCGCGAGTGGCTCAGTTAACAAAGAAACGGCCCAAATAATCGCGAGATCCGTGTGAAAGGTTCTGTGTTTCTCCCTTGACCGTGCACCTTAGCAAACTTGCCACTGAAATTGACGACGACCATTGGTTTGAACAATGCCATGGCCAGGAAAGTACCTAGAAGCGCCAGAAGGCTTCACATTTCAGAACAAGATAAGAAAGCGAAAAGGTGCGCACGAGAGTCTTTAAAGTGACGGGGACTGATGCTATTCAGAAAACATTGAAGATGGGCTCCTTCCTGGCTTTTATCCATTCCCGGTGATGCGATTGTTTTGCGTACATGCGTGAAATCATCCAAAGTACGACTTTCCAAGTTAGGAAAGTATACTTGAGAGCTGAGACGAGCCCTAGTCGTCAGTTAACAAGTTAGGCAACTATGTGTGCGATTACTCGAGGGTTGGACCATGCGTCCTAACTCTGTTTACCTTGGTCGATGGTAAACCATACACATCTTCATATAGATGGCTTATGAGAACTTGGTCCTAACTCTCGGAAGTTAGCAGACTCACCCATAACCCGCCAAGGGTCTCATATATAAGCTAGTTACTGGCTTCGTATCAAGGGATCGAAGACCTGCGAGGCTATTTGACACGTGGCACTTATTCCAGTGGCTCTTATCGAGTTCTAACTTGGTTTCACCCGAGGTACTATTCGATGATACTGAGTACTCGTACCAGATGGAATGAAAAGTCAAAGAAATGAAATGATATGATATGCTTAAGTGTTGATACATGCAACATACATGAAAAGATATGCAACGAGAAGCTAGAACACTTCAGACCTCAACGAGGGAATTGTTGGAAGTACCTTTGAGTACGTTGGGAGAGTTAGGCCGTAGTCCACAAGGACCGGTACCGACATTCCGATGCCAGCTCAGTTATGACTCAAGCTATACTGCGGAACTAGAGACCGGAGTGTGGCTAAATGATGAAGGAATTATCAGGACGCTCTAACTCTGCTCTGGACAAGTTAGCCGATCCGTTTACCCATCCGATTCATCGGACCTCTTACTCGAAATGGAAGGATCCTACGAAAACCAGTTAGGAAGGACTATCCAGGTGATCGGTTTACATGGAATTGGAAGTGGAGTCGACGTTTCAACATTTTCTTGAATATTATTTTGGGTTTGAGGATTTTAGTATTATTTATTATTTTACAGTATATATACCCCGCACGTATGTATCCTAACTCTAGATTACCCAGTGCGGATCTCACCTTATATTATATTTTGCTCAGTATCTGCCGGAGTGGGCGTCTGAGAAGTGCAAACCAGCGAGAAAACTCCTGTGTAGCCAATAAAAGAAAAGAAAAGAAAAGATACGAAATTTGCCCGGTCAAGGTTGTGGTGAACTAGACTGTGTATATACCAAAGTTGGAAAGTCGAGGTTGATTGCCCTAGCTCCCTCGCATTGTGTTAGTCCGGTTCAGGTTGTGGTGAACTAAACCGAGTATATACCAAAGTTGGAAAGTCGAGGTAGATTGCCCTAGCTCCCTCGCATTGTGTTAGTCCGGTTCAGGTTGTGGTGAACTAAACCGAGTATATACCAAAGTTGTCCTATCTTCGTTGGGAAGTTGAGCCCTTGCCCCCCTTCGTCGATCTATCCAAAGTCCATACGAGGAAGTTGAGCCCTAGCCCCTTCGTCACTGGCAAAAGTCCGTTTCGAGTTTGGTTTGAGTTAGGAAGGCCAGTGTGCCCCTACTTTGACTGAAAGCGATTCAAAGTTATACAAAACCTAGTTAGGCTACACCGTAGTCAAACGCCGAAGCAGTTGAGCCCTAGCTCCTGTGGATAAAGAAAAGATAAAAGTGATAGATTCTTGCGGAACCCGCGTAACCTTTGACAAGCACACTCGCACCTTTATAAATTTGATAAGGCGGAACCCGTCCTAACTTACCTAAACACGTTTTTGGGTTTAGTTTTGGTTTTGGGTTGTGGTAGTTGTGATCCCACGCACTGCGCGTTACCGGCCCACCAAGTCCATCCGGCTTATCGAGACGAGGCGACTCAACTTGTCAGACATCACCAACACGATTCGGACGGCAAGTCATTCTGGGGAACAATGATGAAGTTAGTTGTAACCACTCGCGACTGAAATCGTTCATGCTGACCGTCCATAAAGATCGCTCTTCATCAGCTTCATGGGCCTTATGGCTGTCGATTTCGGACTGGTGATCGCTGCAAGAGTCCGAGGTGAGCTGATTTATCTCCGCATCATCATGAAGGTGTCCTGAGGATATATACCAGAAATCCGAACAGAGAGACAGAGTTGTGAAAGAGATTGGGTATTGAACGCCTGCTTTGCACCAGTTCCTAGAATGGAGGAAGAGTGCGCCAAGCTGAAATTATGCGTCGAAATGTCCCTGGAGGCTTTAGGGCTGAGTCGAGTGGTGGCCTCTGGTTCAGCTAGTATCCTCAATTCGTTCTTTGACGAGGTCTCCCTAAAAGCGGTGCGTTCAATTGCAATTGTCAGAGTGGTAAGATGAGATCGTCTTACCTGTTATCAAGTTCTTCTGCGGGCTTACGTTCGTACTGGCTGTACTAGTCGTGTTCTTGGTTTGTATAAAACGAAGATAATGACGGCAAAGTTGATTATTTGTACATTTTGTAGACCAATATATGGTACAAGTGTCTACTGCACTCATTTCAGTTTTGAGAAGAGGGACCCGGGGAGCGTTGTGGACGAACTAACGAAAACTAATCACAAGACAGAGGTTGCGCGATTTACTCTCACGCAACCAGATTCTACACCAAAAAGGGATTATCGTTATCGGATAATCCCTTTTTGGTGTAGAATCTGTGTGCGTGCCGGTTATTACCCAACCTCGCCCACGTGAACACTTTCTCGCCTCTCGTCTCCAACCCCCACGGTGTATGGTATATGGTATATAGTGTAGTAACGGAATTGTAAACGACTTAGAAGTCACAGAAACAACACTGAAGGCACAGTGAGCCCACCTTCATAAGGACCAGATCAAAAAATAAAGTCACTGAAGCTGTTATTAGACCCGATATGAAGCGCAATCAGGTAACCAGCATGTCGCTCCAAAACGGCACACGAGGGATGCATGAAACTCATTTACCGCCAATCAATAGTTCGTCGACCTTGAAGCACAAATCGATAGTGACGAAGAGGATTACTACGAAGACCTCGGTGAAACACGACAAGGAGATGGTGTGCCAGGTCTCTATCTATTCGTTCATCCCTCGTCTTAACTTGAACTCTTCTTCGCCAGTAAGCTTCCTTTGCGAAGCATCCGAGGCTCCAACAGACCGTATCCCTACCCTCCAATCACTCGAAAAGCCACCCACCCTCGACGCTCTCGTCGAACGAATTGAAGAAAGATACGTGAAGTGCAGCTCAACGGAACGTTCTCCAATAGATGAATCGGAGGATGATCTGCCTGGGATGAGAAAGGACGATTGGCCGCTGTGGCGTCTCAAGTGCACAGTACGTGAAGCCTGTTTAATGACCATGTATATCTACTCATGCCATCTTCTAAAGCCCAGGAAAGAATACTTCATAATTTACGAGTTAATGATGAGGCATGCAACCTTGTCAGATGAGCTACGCGCCGTCTTCTACAACGCTCGCGATATCGGCTACGTATATCTAGAGGCACAGTTCCAAAAGTCAGCCATTAGCTCCCTTCGGGAACTTCTCCGTGAATATTCCGACCTGAAATTGACTTCTTTGACAATTGTCTCCAGAGACGAGATAAAGCCTTGTTTGGTTAAAAAAGGCGCTATCCGCAGCGTTTTTGCCGCTGGTCAGTGGGTCGAGATAAAAAAGGGATTATATCGAGGCGACATCGGTCTCGTAGCTGACGATTTCCGTGATGACGACTCGGTGGCGGGCGTGAAGGTGATGGTTGTACCTCGCCTAGACTTCGAGGATCAGCCGTCAACATCAACTGCCAAGCGTAAACAGCGTCTTCGACCCTCTCCCCGATTATTCGATCCTACCGCTTGCACGCAGCAAGATCTTGTACCACATGAGCAAAGTCAAATCTTCTCATACAAGAGCTGGCGCTTTGAATACGGTCTTCAAATCAAGATATTCAGTGAAAGGGTCCTATCTCCTGCCCGTCAAGTTCCTCCCTCGATCTGCAGCATCTTCATGGATGCAAAAGCGAAGGGAGCGGATATTGACATGCACTCTATGCCCATACATCTATTCTGGCGATTCGAAGTTGGAGATGAAGTCATATATCGTCCGGATCAGAGTCGTGGGGTTGTAGCCTCCCCCTTCGACCCTAGTAGCCTCCCTCCATCTTCGAAAAGCACGTTTATCGAAGTCGAATTCGAGAATGAAGGCCGTCATAACGTCCTTGCAGATAACCTGACTAAAAGTATTATTCTTGGTCAATATGTCGAAGTATTAGCTGGAGTTCACTCTGGCAAGAAAGGCTTTGTCATTGCCCAGAGCGACGCTCTTCTTGGGATATGTGTCGGCGCAAATGGACTGGTAAGCTCTAAATTCTAAATCCATCTACGTCACCAAAACATTATGCATAGGATTTTCGAGTACACGCCAATTCTGTGAAACTGTCGGTGCCAGATTTCCGAAACACTGAGGTTCCTTGGCTGAATACCCCAGTCAAACTGTTGTCGGGGCCATTTGGGATTACTCAGGGAAAAGTGAAAGATGTCGGGGTGACCTCGGCACGGTCCTTAGCTATCACTGTTTCCCTTTACAGCGGAGAGGAGTGCACAGTTGGTTACCATGCGGTGCGGGAGTTGCTGTGAGCAATCTTCAATATCATGCTTTCGCTCATGTACTGACACTCTCTAGGACCGGCAAATTATTATTGGATTATCAACCGCTTAAACGCCACCAGCAACAGTTCAACGTTGAAGCGCCTTGGAAAGAAGTACAGGTCACCGTACAGTCAGGTCGCTTTGCGGGACGCTTTGCCATTGTCAAGAACGCCCGAATCGATTCTTTGGGATCGCTGCGTCTCTTGTTGTGGGTCACAAGCTACAACATCTCGATTGAGATCGATCATTCTGCTGTTCGTGAACAGATGTGAGTAGGAAAACTTCCTAACGCTGTACGAGCTAACGTTTAACTCGCAGGACTGGAGCCCTGTTGCCAGTATACCGTCCACTCGAAGGCAACCAACTTAAACATTTTGGCGTGAACACTTCCTTAGAATCCATGCGAACTGGGCCTGTTCCTTGGTTGGGTATGGTAATAGATATCGTTCGCGGGCAGTACAAAGGGCAGAGTGGCACCGTTAGGGATGTGAATCGCTATGAAATCGCTTCAGCCTCAGTGAGCAAGAAAAGTGGTGTCAAGCTCACCGTAGAGCGACATGTTTTCACCGTCGTCGCATCTACCAAAATGGTAGAGGTGGACTACGATGCGGTCAGATTCCACAGGTCGGTACAATGTCTTCTTTCTGTCTTTCATCATTGTGCTCAGATTTTGCAGAACCAAATTTCGTCTATGTGACGTGTTTCTCCCCACTGCCCGACAGTCATTCTATATGCCGGACCCTCGCTACGAAAAGCTTCTGCAGACCTCTTCCAATGATGAAGATGTGGAAGACTCGGCAGCCGCTGGTTCAATGACGCCACTACCCAATGATTTCGAAAGGGAAACTTTGTTCTATGGAACCTGGTCACCCAACTGTCCAACTCCAGCACCTTCTTCTCTTGGTCTGACATCTACATCGCTACCCTCGAATGAGCTTGCGTCTCCGGCCCCAGCTTCACCTCCGTTAATACCTCGCACATCGTCACCTGTCTCTGTATCCGCCCCTGCCCCTGCCCCTGATCACTGGATCCTACACCCGAAATTGATCGGGATACCGATTAAGGTCGATATCAGCGGTGGACAGCTTGCATCTTTGCAGAAAAAGGACGGGGTCATAGTCGAGACCGTTGCTAGCGAAGATGGCATCAAGGTTATATACCGTTGTTCATCCAGCAAGGTCATAGAAATTCCTTCCGGGTACATACAGTCTTTTCGAGATCGACCAAACCCTGCAAGGGAGAAAGGTCTCATGGTTGTGGCTAGAAACCATCCTCAGCATATTGGGAAACTAGTTCGCCGGATTCACCACTTTTATGACATGGAGAAGATTGAAGAGAAACACTGGCTGATGATGCAGAGGGTGGACCGCTCAGGTCCGAAGGAAGATACATTACCTGAATTTCTCGAGTTTCACCCCAGCGATCTCGAATACGTGAAGGAGACTCCCGAGGAACGAAGGCGCTCTGGTGAACTTTTAAAATTGACCAGAATTGACTTTTCGTATAGCCCGGTTGAAGTCAGACAACCATATAAGTACAATGTATTCTGAATCTTGTATAATGGATGTTCTGTTTATTTCGATGGGATTCCGTGACGTGTACTTACCGTGGCCAGCTAGCCAATATGTTGTATCATAATCTACGCCATTCACAAATGTGTTGTGTGAACTCTTACAGTTAAGCCCAAGGCTTGCAAAGGATGGTCCGCAAAGACCTTAAACTAAAACTATACGAGGGATTCATTCCGGTACGTTGTACTACTAACTGATATTTGACATACTGACCTCTGACATCACTTACCGACAGAAGTCAATTCCGGGAGACTGGCCCGGCTGATCCACGTTGTTCTTTTTGGCACATGCCGCGATTGCCCGTCTTTCTTTCTTTCTTTCTTTCCACTTCTTTCATCGCTTCTGCAACGCTGCACCATGCCCACTGAGTGGCGAGAAACAGATCGTATTACTGTCGTGGACGCATCGAGTCAAAACTCACCTATCATCAATATTTCCTTGTCCAACAATGCTCAATTTCTAGCCATCGGCTATGGAAAACAGGTCGACATCTGGGATTTGAGAACCGCGATGCCGACCTCTCCACGCTCCATCTACGAGTCTTCCGTGAATCCCATAACGGCTTTTGCATGGTCTCCTAATGGAACACGCCTTGCCTTGGGTTATCAATCGGGAATTGTTTATGTGATCTCCCTGTACAAGAAGTCGGCCCCACTTGAAGGATTTCCGACCGGGATCTCAGATATTCGTGGCGGAATTGTAGCTGCGCTATTCCTTGGAGAAGATGTTCTGGCTATTGCTACATGTGATACGGCAGAGATCCGCTTCCTCGACCAAGGTAATGTGCTTGGTGACATTATGCTCTTCTGATCTGGATGTTCATGCTTTTGTAGGCAGTGCTGGAGAACGTTCATGGAAGCCGATCGGCTCCCTTCCAAAACCTCCAATAATCCAAGGCGAGCATCCACAAGGCTTCCAAATCAAATCAATGCATACAGTAGCGCAAGGCCGTCTGCTAATTCATTACGGAGACGGCGTTGCAGTGTAAGCCGTTTCGACTTTGCCTCATCACCAATGCTGATTGGACACAAAGCACTTGGAATATATGCCTCAATCCCTTTACGGTTCGTCTCGGAAAACGGATCGAGCTGTTGGGTACTATGTAAATGCTTCTCTTTCGTGATAATCAGGTCCTCGTTCTGACTCTTCTCCAGCAACGACATCTGTTTGGAGAATGAGCTAGTGTTGCTCACAGATCAGTTGTCTGGAACGTACACGCTAGTTCACTTAGGGACTGGGAAAATTCATTGTCAATTTTATCCTCGAGATTTTCATACTCAAGAGTCTCAGCCAGTATCAATGGCGAAGTTTATCTCCAGTGAGGTTATCATCAGTGGAGGGGTTGGCCAGCTTGTGCTCTGGAGCATCGAAAACCGTAGTCGGCTCCAAAATCTTATTTATCGCAATCAAGGTAAGGCGTGCACCTTTCACAAGGCCACTTCTAATGGAAAGCGTAAAGATCAACTAGTCGTCGAGTCTCTCTCGGTAAGTGGTCTCATATTAATCTGAGCATGTCACTGATGTTTCTCCAGGCAGCTTATCGAAAAGGTGACAACTCGGGATGGATTGCATCTGCCCACAACTTCGTGAACAGAGGAGAGGTTGTCATTTGGCGTACTGTAGATTACGATCTTGAAAATAACGGCCTGATCACCATCATAAAAGGCAGCTCTTTCCGAGAACATAGCCGGGCGTATGGGAACTGCCTTTTTTTGATATGTTTTGTCTGTGTAGCAGCGTTAGGATGGTGGGTATATCGCCCATAACGAAGTAATGTATTCAGTTGCAGAATTTATTAGTGAAATGTTATAGCCAATTGTCCGTCGGTGAAATGTTGAATGATGTTGAGATCAGGAGGGATTGTCGGAAGTATGGATTATGCTTGTCCGTTCGTGAAGCGTCCGCAACGACGTTAAACTAACTCAAAGTCCGGAAAGCGTAGCGTTCGATCTATGGCGGCTCTATTCACCCATGTTTTCAAGACGTTCGTCCGTGTCGAACCCAGTGGTAACGGCACTTTCAACCGAGTTGGAGTGGGATCGCTGCCTTCCTCGTCCGGATCTTCTGCGATCCTTCCATTTCGTCGGCGATTTTGGTAGGATCGTGCCCTGTCAGATGTCAGATACCTACCAGTCATTGCGAGAAGGATAAGAAAGCGGCAACATGAAAGCCAGATTCTTTGACTTTTCATCTTGCAGGACGGGATGACAAGGTCGACGAACATCATGACTACGGTCGCTGAGGCTCCTATGAACTCTCCAAGGAAGGATGACAACTGCTACCTGGAATCAAGAATGGTGAGTGGACTACTAGTACTGAAGAGTATCCTGATCCCAGCCGATATGAACGTACCAGATGTACATACTTCCAGAGTCAAGCTCGTCGCCCTCCGCATTCGAACTTCCGTTCTCACTTATCCAGGACCAATGGTGACGATGGAGAAGGAACTGGCTGAATCACTGATTACAACGCCATCCCGTCGCTTTACCCAATATTCTCTCCCAATTCGATCTGCTCTCTCGCCGCGAGCATGTACCATGTCTTCTATCACTCCTACTATCAATGCGAAACGGTCGACGCGGAAGCTGAACGCTACCTGGAAAAAAACTTTGAAGCGGAGACTTAGTAAAGCAGATCGAGCAGGATTGATCTATGTGTTCTACGAAGATGGGCTGTTCAAAGTCGGGAAAACCAACGATATGCGACGGAGAATCCGGGAATGGGATACTACGTGCCCCGCGAAGGGAAGGAAGTGGTTTGGGGTGTTCTGGACGCCGTTTGCGAACCGAACCGGTAACCTCGAATGTCAATGTCCGCTACCTTCTAGTCGCCTAATATGACCACAGAGTCGCTCGTGCATATTCTTCTTGAAGCGAACTGCTGCTGTAGGCCGCGATTCCGATGTCGTAACTGTGAGTCAATGCTTCACTGCTGTTTTTTTCGAAGCTCATCTCAGACAGGTGGCCGGGTGCATATAGAAAAGTTCAAACTTCGTCATGGGGATCCCCAGCTAGTTTACTACAAGATAGTCGTTCCGGTAATACTTACTGTACTTCGTATTGTAAAGCGGCGATATTGACTGATAGTTCAGCCTGAATTCATTCGTTTAAACGTCGCTGAGCCTGCGCGTTCTCTTACTGTAAGTTCAGATATAGTATGACATATGGCTTCCTGGTTATATTGACGATTTATAGATGTTGGTCCTCCGGCTCGGTTTGCAAAGCGCTCCACACGCTTATTCTGCGTTACTCCTCCTTTTCGTCGTACCCCTCGGGTCCTTCCAATGCCCTGAAATGGACGTAACCTTTAGCTACGGCTTTAATTAGCAGGATTCCATAAGCCTGGTCAAAGCTCACCGTCATGCCACCCATCAATGGTAAACGGCCGTATTGGAAGCCAAATCGGGCTTGGAGAAGACGAATGGATTTTTGTGAGTATATTCGTAGCTAGACGTCTAGGTGTTATTAGGCCTAAACTTGCGGTCTTCAGCGATCGTACTAGTATCAAATGGTCTTATTTTCACGACGATTAGGGACTGTACCGACAGTACTGTCGGTACTGTCCCGCAGTACTGTCGGTACAGTGCCCAGCAGTACTGAGTACTGTCGGCACTGTACCCAACAGTCGGTACAGTACCAGCAATACTGAGTACTGTCGGTACAGTACCGCAGTACTGTTGGAACTGTACCCGCAGAACCGTCGGTACAGTGCTATGTACAGTACTGACAGTACTGCGGGGGTTGTGTACTACTCCGACAGTACGGCTAGTACACTACCCAACAATACTGGATACCGACTCGGACCGTACCGGCAGTACCCGACACAGTACAGTGCTGCACTGTGCCGACAGTACCCGGCGGTATCTTACTGTACCGGGAGTTCCAACAGTACCCACAGGTACTCGGCAGTACTGCACTGTGCCGACAGTACTCGGCAGTGCTGTACTGTGCCGACAGTACTCGGCAGTACTGTACTGTGCCGACAGTACTCGGCAGTACTGTACTGTGCCGACAGTACCCGGCAGTACTGTACTGTGCCGACAGTACCCGGCAGTACTGTACTGTGCCGACAGTACCCGGCAGTACTGTACTGTGCCAACAGTACCGACAGTACTCGGCGGTACTGTACTGTGCTGACAGTACCAATACCGTACTGTACCGACAGTACCCGGCAGTACTTGTACTATTGGTACATGTCCGGATGTGTTGCCATAGGATGGTCGGTACAGTACAGTCTTTTTGTCAGCTGTATAATTCAATATCCGTTTCCATAAGTTTAGTCTGAGCTGATTTTTTTCTCTTTGACTTATTGTCTTTCTATTTCTATAAGTCTTTTGCGTTTTTTAAATCCATTTTCCCTTTTTAATAAAGATGATTTCTATAAATCTAGGGTGGAGTCCTCGTCTTATTGAATTTCTATTGTACCCTTATCAAACGTCTATTTTTATAATATTTCTATATTTTTATTGCTTGTAGACAGTTTGGTTTCTATAAAATTTCTATCTGTCGCCCCGACTTATAGTATCTTTATGTGTGACAAATGTCACATGTTTTATAGCCATTCCATAAGTCCCGCGACATTCAAAATGTTTATTGTATGTACTTGATTTATAAGTTGATTTATAATATTTCCCTAAGCACGGCAACTTCCGTTTTCGCGACAATGTATAAATTTTCAATATTTTATTTATTTATCGGCCTAACTTATAAATGCGTGCATGCCGTGCAAGTTGATGCTAATTCCATCGCGTAATCGAGAACCCCTCAGGGCGTGGTACACACAAAATCTGAGGTCAATAAGAAAGAAAAAGAAAGGTAAAAAGATCAAAAACGCGTTTGGGTGATAGGACCAGAGTGGGCGAGAGCAGGTTACCAGTCTCCTCCTCCTCCATCGTAGTCGTCTCCACCTCCATAGTCTCCTCCGCCGCCACCGTAGTTATTCGTCGCGGCCATCCTGTTCACCTACAGCAAGATTAAAGATTTAAGCGTACGAACAATACGAAACGCGAGCAGCAGGGCTACCTTGCTGATAAGCATCGAATCGTTCATTATCTTCATGATTTTCGATGAGTTCGCCAATGACCGCGCCTCCAACCAAACCAGCAGCCCCGATACCGAGCATAGTACCCATACCCGGACCAGACTTTTTGGGAGGTGCCTGCTCGTAAATAACCTGTTGGGGTGTGTTATTACTGGCCGGTTTGAGAGAACCTAAAGCGATTGGAAGATACTGAGTCCGGAAACAACATCCAGTGTAATCGGAAGCATATCAGGCATACCTCTGCTCTCTTCCTCTCTATAACCGTACCCTGGACCTGGACCTGGACTATAACCTGGTTGTGGCGGAGCAGAACCGTAATATTGCTGGGGAGGAGGCGATTGCTGGTATCCGGGCCCGCCGTATCCGGAATATGCCCAGGAGAGTTGTTGTATCCGTATCCGGGACTTCCAGGGCCAGGTGGGGGAGGGCCGGAGGAGCACCATAATTCGGAAGTGGCGGTGGGGGCGACGGCGGAGCACCGAGAGGATGAGCCCAAGTTGTTACTGGAGGATTGTGCCCGTGTTCACATAGAACCTGTTCAATAGATTGACCGCTCAATATTATTTCGACCGCAGTGAGATGCCAAGGAAGCTCACCAAGCTCTATAACTATTGAAGGAATACAAAGTCAGAGGCTTGATAAACGCCGATATAGCAGAATGCAGTGGGCGTTACCTGCTGTCATATTGACTGACCCAGCCAGGAGGTAACTGGCGTCTGTCTGGATTCTCGTTTGGAGGATAAGGCGAAGACGTGGACATGAAAGGGAGGAAGAAAGAAGTGGCCTTAATTCACAGCTGACGAGCCACTTATAAAAGGGACCGGAGCACAGCTTCCCGTCCACCGTCGGCATCGTAGCCGACCCCATTTGAGTTTGTAAGGCTCTGCAGCCCGGCCACTTTTCCAGTCACCGTTCTGACCTGTGCTTAAGCGCAGCACTCACTGTACACTATAAAGCACCCTGAAATTTACAACCCAGTCCAACTTGCCTCGTCAATCAATACGGTTATCCAAGAACTGGCTTCGGACTAACCCGCTTATCGGTTTTACCGAATTTTCTACGCTAAAGAAGAAAGAAAAACTTGGGCCGTTCCGGGATTCTATGTCGCCTTCTCGGATCCAGTGTAATTAAGCGCTACAGCCAGCTTGATTGGAAGGAACCGAAACCAAATCACAAGCTCTGCGTATGGGTCATATGGTAAGTTTGAACTCAAAGTTCTAGTGCTGGGTCTCGAATCCGAATGTTTTGACAGGCGAGGCAACGGGAACAGCTTGAATGAACTTCAATGAAGGGCTTTGATTACCAGGCCTTTTCCACTGATTCCTGTGGCCTCATCGGATCCTCGGGGCTCTCCTCTAAACATGGTTATCAACAGTCGGGACCACTGGAAAATGACTGGAATCCGCGGATTCGAACGCGTGCACTTTGGGCGCGATCGGTCACGCGTCGTCACACATAACAGCTCGCAAAGTCAAGTTGCAAGTGCAGAGTGGTGCAATGTACAGAACAGGTGGGTGCTGAGGGAGCCTTATAAATCAGTATTTATAAAGGTAAACCGCGACCACAGTGGCCGCAAAAGAATTCCACTGAATGTTTACTAACTGACTCAGTGACTGAGTTAGACCTGGATCGCGCAACAACAAGTCATGTCAACCAGCAGGGAATACTGTGGTGTGTGTTTTGCCGGGCGCTGCACTCCTTTCTTTACATATATGGCACTTTATTCCCTCGTCGAGTACTCGTTGCCATCCTCCTCATGACAAGCTGGGGGAAATCAGCCCTGATTATTCTTGCCCATCTCATCTCCATCAATAGATCCGCCCCCCCCCTTTGCGCTGATCAAAAACTCTGGCCAACTCACCTCTTAGGCTCCCGAAACTTGCGATATACAGTAGAGGCATTAAAAAAAACAGAAAATCAATTTATGTAGCGGTCGACATTAGAGAAGGAGGACTTGGATGATTTGCCCATACATGCTTGAATCTCCAAATCTTCGTCGTTCGCAACCATAGAATTCATACCCTTCATCAGCGTTTCCATACTCGGTAGCTGATTGTACCTCGTTTTCCAGCTTTGAGAAGCGACAAATAGCGTATTCCAAGCCCTTCGTCGTGATCACCACCACATTGAACACTTCCGCTGAGAGCCCAGATTTCCCCCGGTGCGACGTAAAATTCCCTTGTTTCTGTGTTTGAACGTGGTGTATAGCGGGCTGATCTCCGGCTAAAGCAAACATAATGCGTATGATTGGTGTCGAGAGTTGCTCTTCTTCTTCGAAGAAGCCCGGATCCATTGTGTCAATGTCCCACCAACGATATTCGCAGTGTATTTATCATCGTTCTTGACCTGCCACATAATCAGTCCCTGCGAGCTCTTCTTCACCTCATCCCCCGTAACAGTTCGGGCAACGAGTATAAGATCCGAGTGTCTATTGGCGCCCAATACTGCCGCACGAGCGATGAAACCCGGAAGACCTCTGAGATAATCCTCCTGCTGTCGTTCGATAAAGTGATTGAAACGCATCTGGGAGCAAGATGTTGTGATGTTCAAGATCCGATAGACAGACGGTTTGACCTCTATTATTTGGCAGAACTCGCCGGAGCTCCGTGTAGGTGTATGTTGGACAATGAGTTTCTGTAAAACTTGACGAGCAGAAACACTATTGGAGTAAGAAGACACGGCAGCGTCTCGGGCCATGATGATGAGGAGCATCGCCAAAATCCCCGGGATCGCTTGATAAACGGGAAAGGACTCAAGGATCTCTCACATAGAGGTTTGGTGCGTCAAAGGCAGCATGCTGTTGAGGACGAGAGTGTAGGCGCCTTCTGCAACAATTGGCTCCGACGGATTGAGCGATGTAAACGGCTAAAGCCTCGTCGACCGACAGAAAGATGCGCAGTGCTTACCCGACCTAGTCTATCTCAGCTTGAGTAGGGATTGAACACAGGAAGGAATTCTATCAGGAGACTGGCAGATAAGCATGCCAGCCTCTGTCGGGTGTCAAGCGAACGGGTCGGCGAGCAATATCGGATCGAATCAGCCTTTGTGCTGCAAAATTGAAATGCTCTCCACATGCTCAGCGCGTAGCTGGTTACTTAATCACAGTAGTAACGAGATGCAAAGCTACAGAAAATGTCAGACGGGATAGAGCTGGAGCTGAAATAAAAAGCCACTCACAGGATGGGACGGTGAGGTGCTTAAATATTGTGATAAGTCTTGATATGAGTCTCCAGTGCGAAATGCGCGTGCCGTATATATTCACAATTCCAAGAGTTCTCCATAGCTGATGCACAATCGATGAGAGAGAAGTACGCGAGACCAAACGCTTGCCCCTAGTATATAGCGGCTCGTGTTTCGATTAGTGATGCATGGGCCGGGCGATGTAATAGTCAAAGTAATTTTTTTGTAATCAAGTATTTACTGGTATTCTCAATGAAAATACTTATTTTTGATTTGTGGCATTGGTTGTGCATCTTTTCATGCTCAGGCTACTTCATCCTTTAGAGGCTTACAAGTTGCGAGGTGGTGCTCAATAAGGAAAAATTGTCCATTTGGTCTTACCCCAGAGGACTTTTGTAGTGAAATTCTGTCCGTACAGGCCTGAGGCCCGTACCATGCATCACTAGTTTCGATCTTTTTTTTAGAGGCAGGTCCGGGTTCGGGACTATCTTGGTCTTGCGTTTCTTTCCAGGAATGCTGTATTTTCTTAAGCAGCAAAATTTGTATACAGTATATCGAGAATACAAACTCAGGATGTCACGGATGCTCGCATTCTCGAAATCACCCCCCCCCTCCCACCATCGCCCAGTTCAGGATACTGAGTTTCAATTTTTTTGGCTCGTCGTACATCATCAGATGAGTTTATGCCATGATCCGCCGCCATCAATCAATCTTATATGCTATCTCTATCTGCGAGACCTCGAGCTTTAGGCTCAATGGGGCTGCCCTAACGTGATGATTCAGCGTTTAGCAAAG